>JAVUPR010000529.1:600000-933958 GCA_036785695.1 Gentiana straminea
ATCGCCTATCATCCTTCTCGTATAAAGTCCGATCAACATCTTTGCCTTCTTTATCTTCATCCAATCTCGATGTTTGTACTCATAGGAGTTGAGCTCTTAGTTGCCGTTTTCCATACCAAATTTCTTCAGCTTCTTTGGTATACTTGGTTTGATGAATGAAGATTCCATCCTTTATTTGTTTGACTTGCAATCCCAAAAAGTAGTTCATTTCTCCCATCATACTCATTTGGAATTTACTTTTCATTAGATTTGCAAACTTTTCACAAAGTAAATCATTTTCGAGCCAAAAATTATGTCATCAACATAAATTTGTACCAAACAGGTGTTGTCCCCTTCATCGATTCTCGAAAAGAGTCTTGTCAATGGTCCCTTTTGTAAAACCATTGTCCACCAAGAATTGAGATAGAGTCTCATACCATGCTCTTGGTGCTCGTTTCAATCCATAAAGTGCTTTGTTGAGTCTATACACTTTATCTTCTTGATCTTTAACTTCAAATCCAGGAGGTTGCCGAACATACACTTCCTCCTCTAGGATACCATTCAAAAATGCACTCTTGACATCCATTTGATATACTTTGAAGTTCTTATATGCAAGCATGTGCCAAGAATAATCTCGATAGCTTCCAATCTTGCAACAGTGCATAAGTTTCATCAAAATCTATTCCTTCGCTTGAGAATAGCCTTTTGCAACTAGTCCGGCCTTATTTCTTACAATGGTACCGATTCATCAAGTTTATTTCTATATACCCACTTGGTACCAATGATATTTGCATGAGCCGGCCTTTCAACTAGTGTCCAAACTGATTTCTTTCAAATTCATTTAATTCTTCCCGCATAGCAATTATCCAATCTCGGATCCGAAATTGCTTCTTCAACAACTTTAGGTTCCATTTGAGATAGAAAACAAGTAAACATAGCTTCCAGTTGTCTTCTAGTCCTCACACCTTGCCGTACATTGCCAATAACTTGTTCAAACAGGTGATTCCTTAACCATTGTGGATTTTGGTTATTTTGATTTTCGTGAATATCATCTTCGGTAGGGTCTGCTTGTAGTTTCTTCTACAAGGGGGTCGCAGATCCTTGAATTGCTTCAGCTTGTTGCATCGTAACATTGTCGCAGGGTGTTCAAGCAGGGGCGTATCGAAACTTTTAGGTCATTGAATCTTTCCAAAACTTCAACACAACGGATCGTGATTTGTTGATTTTCAAGAGTTCACACTCTTTATCTTCCATACCGTAAACTTAGGTTCATCAAACACAACATTGATTGTTTCTTCATGTTTCGTTGTTCTTTTGTTCAAGCACTCGAATGCTCACGACCGAAGAATATCCTAAGAAGATTCCTTCATCCGATTTTGGTTGGAATGTTTTCAAGTGAACTTTATGATTTAGAATAAAACATTTGCTTCCAAATGGGTGGAAATAGGATATATTAGGTATCCTTCCATTCCGCATCTCATAAGGTGTCTTCAAGAAAGCCTTCTTGTTTACCGATGTTCTATTTTGTGTATAGCATGTCGTATTTACGTTTGCCCAATATCTTTCGTGTAGCAAAGCTTCACAGATCATTGTTCTTCCCGCTTCCTTTAATGTCCCGTTTCTTCTTTCAAAGAACCCCATTTTGCCGAGGTGTACCGGCAAAGAAGCAAGTTGATGAAGTACACCATTCGTTCACGTATTCTCTTATAACTTTGTTGAGAAATTCAAGACTCGATCCGATCTAATCTTTATGATCGTTAAACTTTTCTCATTTTGTAATCTTTTCAAAAGATTAGGTAAGCTTTGGAGAGTCTCACTTTTCTTGTTCATGAATATCACCCAAGTGTATCTAGAAAAATCATCCACAACCACTAAGGTGTATTTCTTCCTCGTCACACTTGTTGGAGTTATTGGTCCAAAAAGATCCATGTGCATAAGCTCCAACACTCGTTAGTTGATTGTTTAGTCTTTGACTTAAAACTTGACTTTATCTCGTTTACCTTGCCGACATGCATCACGATAGCATCCTTCTTGAATGTAATCTCGTGTAAACCAACCACTAACTTCTTCTTCACTAGCCGATTAATATCATCAAAATTTAGATGATTTAACTTCTTGTGCCATAACCAATTGAGTTCGATTTGGTATGCACAATCAGCAGGTTTCGGAACCGCAAGAGACCAATCCACAACATACATGTTCGTTGCCTTCTACCAAACAAGTACAACTTGATCACCTCTTTCACTAATGACAATACGCTTGTTTTTGTCAAAAGTGACCTTGTATCCCATATCACGAATTGTCCAAAGGCTCGCAAGTTGTAATCCAGTCCTTCCACATATGCAACATTCTTGATTGTAAGTCCATTTCTGATAAGTGTGCCATATCCTCTTGTATAACCAGGTGTATTTTTGTTGCCAAAATTCACCCTTGGACCATCTTTTGCCACAAAATTTGTAAGACAAAGTGCTTATTCTTTGTCATGTGTCCGGAACATCCACCGTCAAAGTACCGTACACCCTACAAAACAAAGTTAATGCATTTTAGGTACCCAAACCTGTTTGGGTCCATAGTGGTCGTGGCAAGCATGACCCTTGGTATGTTTCCATAAGGTCTTCTCCTAAATGTGTCATACTTTGGTTCATACTTTGGTTCATACATGTATTCCACACATCCATAAGTTCTAACAGTAGGTTGTGTAGGAACCACATATGTTTTCTGGCCTTTTGGTACATAATGCTGTTTGAAATGATTCTTGTTGTTAGAAACATTTGCATAACCATAGATGTGCTGTCTGTTAGAAGCAGCCCTGTAATATGGAGTCTGCTGAGGTCTTATGTAAGTCCTCTGCTGATTCCATTGTCTAGGTTTTACCCTAGCAGTATGGTTATACTGACCGTTTCTAACATTAGATGCAGGAATATTCCAATCATTATCGCAGGAAACGCCTACCTTTCCCCCGAGATAAGTATCCCTTGAATGATCAACATTTTTGGATTTAGGATTCTTATTCTTGGAATATTTCTCGTTTCTTTCCTTCGTGGTCAAATAGACTTGGTAGCGGTGTCCGCTATCGCAGCTTAGAAGGTACAAGATAGCCCTATTTTTGGATTTATTCTTTTTACTAGAGCCGTTGACTTCGAGACTTCGATTTTGCTTCTTTCGAGGCATTCTCATTTGGTTTTACCGCTTCAAAGAAAGGCCTTTACCGGGAGATGGATCTAGTGCGGTGCACAAACTTAGGACCAATTCTCGGTACTAGGTTCAAGAACCTTACCGGATCCAATCTTGTTAGATTGCCGATTTCCAAATCCAAGCCCAGCTCTATCTCCATAAGGCTTTCCCGATTTGTATGCGTATTGGAACAAGATGGTTCAGATTCGAGGTCGCCGGATGTGCGCAGACTTATGCCGATTTCGTCCAACATCTTTTTCCTTACCTTTGAAAACCCTTAATTCAAGCCTTTCAATCTTCCAACTTCTAACTCAAGAGCCTCTTTTTCACCTTCACAATCTCATAACCAGATTGTATTATCCTCGCTGATTAAGGATGGCATCCAAAGTCTCATTGTTGTCGAATTTCTAGGATTTGAACCACAAAGTTGATTCACAATCACTTCCAAGCAGGAGTGTTTATAGATACGTTGTTGTATACCTCCTCGTTTCATCCATGTTGGCCATCAAAGCATAATCCTCCATATCAAGCAACTGCCGTGTCATCCGACTCATTTCCTTTTTCGCATCCCACTTCATATCCCGATTCATCTTCAAGCAACCATAGCCTTCTTGCCATGTCTCCTTTGTTGACTTTTGGTCTTCGGTAGGTCCGGACAATCAGTCTAAAATGTCCAAAGCTTCTTACGCTTGAAGCAAAGATAATCGTGTTCCTTGCCTTGTTTCAATTCAGACAATCAAGTCCGAAGTGTCCCGGTTTCTTGCAATGAAAGCATAGATAGTCATTATCTTTCTTTGGTTCTTCTTTCCTTCTCTCAGTAGGCCTCTTTGTGAAATTTCTTGTAGGGGCCTTTCCAAGCCTTCATCATTCGATTTTCTTGCTCGCAGGGCAATTTGCTCTTGCATTTCATCTAGCATATCATCCCGTCCTCCCGATGTTTCTTCATGATGTGAAGCACCAATGCAAAGTGGTCTTTGGCTCTTCCTTTTCGCTCAGCACTAACTTCTTGCTAAATTCATAGGCCTTAAGATCGAGAACAATTTGAAGGTGTCTTCCTCATGCAGCCTTTCTCATTTCTTCAATTGCAATCACCTTCATTTTCCAAACATCTCTTGCAGGTAAAGCTTCCAAGATTTTGGTGTTTACTTCCTCTTTTGAATAACTTACACTCAAGCAGAGTAAGTTCATCTAAGATTGCATTGAATCCGGACTCCATTTGCTCAATGGTTTCATTAGGTAGCATTTTGAACTTTTGAAACCTTTTTTCGGCCACACCGATTTTGTTCTTCTTTATTGCATCGTTGCCTTCACAGATTAAGTGAATCTTATCCCAAAGTTCCTTTGCAGTCTTGCAATCTTTGACTTTCATGTACATATTGCTATCCAAGGTTTCGTAGATGATATCAATAGCAATGTTGTTGAGGTTTGCTCTTTCCCGTCTTCTCGCATTCCATTCTCTCTTTGGTTTAGGAATGTACTCGCTTCCGTCACCCATCGTCATCGCTTTTGTAATCTCCAAAGGGTCCTTCGCTAGTACATCCATCATCTCATCATGGGTAGCAAGCAAGATATGCCCGCATTCGACGTTTATACTCATCAAATCTATCAAGAGAGCACATCAACATGGTTCTAGCATACCGTGTGTTATCCATGATGCAAGTCTTGAAAATCAGTAACTTGAAAGAAAGTTTTAAAGAATTTTCACAAGCACAACAAGTAGGATTCCTTCAGAACAGAAGTATGCTCTGATACCAATTGTTGGTCCCTTGAAAAGGCTTTAGTTAAGTTTAGAGGGGGGGTGAATAAACTTAACAATTAAAACTTTGGAGTTAACAAATTTCGCAACTTCAAAAAGCTCGCCGATACTTCGCAGTCCGTCGAGACCTCGCAGCCCGTCGATAAACGTAGTCTACCGACGCTCCGCTTTTGAATTTGTGCGGCGGAATAATATCAAAATTAAGCCTTGTTACTTGTTGTTAAATATGTTACTAAGTATTAGATACTCGTAGTGTATGTGTGTGATTTCGTTGCTAGATTCAAGCAGTTGATATGAATAAAGACTAAGTGCGTAAAATAAATGCGTAAGTAAGTAGAGAGATTTTTATAGTGGTTCCGTGTGATGTAATCCCGTACGTCCACTCTTCTCCCGTGATGTTGGAGGAAATTCACTAGTAATCTTTGAGTTATCGTTACAAAGAATCCTAGGTTGCTTGTCCTTCACCAATAACTATGGCTTCACAACCGAAAACTAAGAACAGTAGGATTGTCGCTCCCGAGTCTTCCACTCGGTCCTTGAAGGGTAGAATTGCCTCTTCACCAGCCTCCACCACAAACCAACGCCTTTTCACACCTAACGTATGCTTCACTGTTTTCTTCGCAGATTCTTTATAAAATAAAGAATGAATCAAATAAATGATTCGGTTGCAGCCTTGATTAGGATGATATAATCAAGCTTGCGCCTTCAAGTGTGTATGCTTGATGCGGCTTGAACACGAATGCACTTGAAGAAAATAACTAGATCAAGCGGCTTTAAGCTCAAGTAAGTTCAAGACAGGTGTTTTTCAAATTTCGTTGTTATCACTTAAAGTTTATCCCAAAATTCATCATCTTCTTCTTGAGTTGAAAGTCCTCTATTTATAGGTAGGAATGCATGTGACTTGAATTTGAAATTCAAATGTGACCGTTCCTTGTATTTGTCCCATCCGCACCGCATTCCGTCACTATTCATAGGATCGACACCGTCAGATTACTTTTTGACAAGCGGTACCGTCCACCCCTTTGACTTGTATCCAATGGATAAAAATATGGATCATCCCAACGTCTTTTTAATCTCGGCCTTTGATTTGCTTGATAAGTCGAGGTAGTTGGTCGTTCTTATCCATGTAACTTCCCAATAATCTTGAATTGATCGAGGTATATATCGCAGGTTCATCACCGTCGTAAAACCAATCGTCCGTCGAACATCATATTTTTGTCTCGTAAAATATAATGCACCGAATCTTTTTATCCAACTTTTGTTTGTGAAGTTAGATTACATCATTTAAAGTATAACCAAGTTCCAAGCATCATCTAACTTGTGGAACTTAGACCTTCTACACAAGATATATGTAATCGCTTAGGTCATCACAGACTTGCCTAAATTTCGATTCCATATCCTTGACATTAAATACTAAGTTTGATCCCTTAGCCTTCATTAATCGAGTTTGAACCCTCGGCCTTCGCTCTTTCGCCTTCGGCAGGGTTCTAGACCGCCACCGACCTATCTACCCTATCGACCTAGATCGTCCGTCGATAAACAATCGCCACCATTTACGTGCTTGTTTGATCAAACCTATTTATGAATCAAACTCTAATAAACCTATACATTTTATCTAGACATCTTTTTGCCTTTGCACTATAACAGCTAGTATGGCACTCATCATCAAAACTAAGAAATAAGTCCAACAGATACATTTTGGTTTTTGTTGTATTTTTGAATCCGACTGCTATCTTTCGGCTCCGGCCCTCTGCCTGTATCTTTTTTATAATGACTTTATATTTTGAGCGGTGCTTGATTTTTGCTTCTTCTGCATTTTTTCGAGTCCATTTGCTTTGTTAATGTATTGTATGTATGCGGGCCCCTCGTCTTGGCGAGGTTGGTAGCTCTCGTATCTGGAGTCGCCGAGACAAAAATTTTCCTGTTTCTGCGCTCTGTAGTGCTAAGTTGCAGCCCTCTGCTTTTGGTGAGGTCAAATTTGACGTCGAGCTCACGAAAATAACTGTCGTCATTTGAAAATTTTCATCTCTGTTCCCCTTTGTTTCGAACAATATTGAGGACGAACTTGGCCGAAACAAGTTTTGAGTCATCGCACTCGTGCCCATTGTGAAAAACTCCTCCTCCTGGTTCTTTGGTTCTGACGACTTGATGACAGGTTGAAAAATTCCAATTATGCGGCTCCCTTGTTTTGAGTGGGATCGCGGGCTTCGTGCCTGGGTCCGACTCTAAACAACGTTCTCTTTGTGATTTGACGGTTCGACTTCCCCTGTCATGTCCCGTCATAAAGCTGCGACGTTTGGCCAACTGCCATTATTTTCTTGTTGCTGACGCTTGGGAAACCGTGAGCACGCCAACCTGCTCAGATAACTGTTCCCGCGTTAATGAGATTTCGATTTTCGAAATCTGAACAGGCGTCTCGCCCTTTTCGTTGGATCAGACTTTTTTTTCCTCTGTTGGATCATTTATTTTTTGCTATAAATGGAGGGTTTTCTTTCACCTTTCTTCCATATATCACTCTGTTTTAATTTTTCCCCCAGCAAAATTTGTCTCTGACTCAAAAAACCTTCACTTTCTAATTTTTCTGCAGTCATGGCCAACTTTGGTGATTCAATTTTCTTTCAGACAGCCTCGCCTCTTGCGATTTCCAATTTTCTGTCTGTCTTTAGTGATATTCCTTTCCTGCCTAAAAGGGGTTTGAATCGCCGGAAAATCTGTTATGCTCAACGCCAGCGTGCTGCCCGGAGGGGGTGGTCTGATTTTCTGGGGGCACCCAGGGGGGTGTATAACGCCACCATTGTGCGGGAATTCTATTCCGCATTATCGGTTGTGGTTCTGCCTAACACCTCCTCCATTGTTGTTCCTCTCCGGGGGGTTCATGTTGTTCTCTCCCCCGAGATCATCAATGAAGTCTTCCATTTACCTTCCCCTCCGGCCTACGCACATTATGAGACGGCTTGGAGCCTGGGCGAAGAAGTGAGGAGACGTGTTTACGGGGCCGCTGCACTTAGGCGGTTGATCCCTGGCGATTGGAATCCGTTGCCCGAGGGTTATGCTTCAGAGATGGTGACCTTTACTCCGGCCGCTATCAATGAGTTTTATGGCCTCCCTAATCCTGTTGGGGATTATGACGTCCTTTGGGACCTTGAGGATCCGATCAACTATTTTGGAACTCTTGACGAAGCATTCGAGTCTCTGTTGTGACACGAGTGGGTGAATGATATGGAGGTCAGAGTCCATATGCTCAGTCGCCCGGAGAAGGAATGGAAACGCTTCTTGAACACTTGAGTTTTTTGCATGCCCGATTATAAGGTGGTCACTGAACCTGAGGCGTTTGTTCTTCACGCCCTTTCGTTGCCGGACGTGCCAATAAACTGGGGTCGATTGATTCACCAAGAGGCGATCAAGTTCGCCCGATTGAGGGATGGCGGTCTGGTTATGCCATTTTCTTGGATGATCTCCAATATGTGTATCCGAAGCCTTGGCATGCCGGTGTGTCCGACCACTGATGTGTATATAGCGGCTCCAGCCCCATAAGCATGAAATATATATATATATATATATATATATATATATATATATATATATATATATATATATATATATGAAGGTGCATTTCGCGGGGTTGAGCTTCATAGAATATGCCTTGACATTGTCGAAAGTTTCCTGGAGGTCGGCCAGATGGCCAGTGCTGGAAGATTTGACCACCATGTCGTCGATGTAAGCTTCCATGTTCTTGCCGATTTGGGAGTCGAACACTTTGTTAACCATCCTCTGGTACGTGGACCCAGCATTCTTCAGACCAAACGGCATCATCTCATAGTAGTACATTCCGCCCGCGGCTCGGAAAGCTGTCAACTTTTTTTCCCTATTGGACATCATTACTTGGTGGTACCCTGAGTACGCATCCAAGAAACTTAACATTTCAAAACCGGCTATTCGGTCGACCATTCTGTCGAATCTGGGCAGCTCATAAGGATCCTTAGGACAAGCCTTTTTCAGGTCAGTAAAGTCGACGCACATGCGCCATTTTCCATTATGCTTCTTGACCATGACTACATTGGCCAGCCAGGTTGGGTACTGAAGCTCCCGGATGATCCCAGCCTCAATTAGCTTATTCACCTCAACTTTAATGGCGCTATTTCAGGCTCCACGCCCATCATGTCCGTCACTATCCAGGCGAACGCGTCCAAGTTTTCTTTCAACATCAGGACCAACTTTTCTCTTTCTTCTTCACTCATCTGAGCGCCCACCTTTATCTTCTGGTCAGGGTACTTTTCATTAACGATTACCTCAACCAATTCATCTTCGGCGGTGAAGTCTGACTCGTCCCTGACCTGAAGGGTGTCGCAAATGACCGCTTTGGGTTCGGTGGAGGTGTCCTGTTCGACCGGGCATGGCTCGCTTCGAGCTTTCGTCGCCTCGATAGTGTCGATGCGGATCCGTCTCGATGCTGACTCAGACGCCTCCCCTTGGGGCCTTTTGCCCATTCCCTTGGTAAGGTAATCATCTCGGTTCGTGGTGACATGATTCAGCAAGGTTTGTGGCCTGCTGACGGCCAGCCCGATCCCTTCATCGGTGTAGAATTTTGTCCTCTGATGAGGAATTGAAACAGTCATTTGAAATTTTCTTTGAGAGGGGACTCCTAGGATTTCCGTATAGTGGGAATGCAGATCGACCACTAGAAAGTTCACTTTTTCTTTTCGGTATGGTGGGTGGTCGCCGACCTCCACTTCCAAGTCGATGACGCCCAAGACGGATACTTTGTCGTTGGAGAATCCTTCCAGCATTCCCAAATAAGGCTTTAGCTTGGATATGCCGATATTGAGCTGTTTCAATGTTTGCAAATAGATGATGTCGTGCGCAGCCCCAGTATCCAAGAGTACCCGGTTGACCCCAAAATCGTTGATTCCGACTTGTATCACTATTGGCAACTCCATTGCCCCTGGTGGGCCCGCTAACTCACTCTTGGTGAATGTTATCACCTGTTCGTCGGGAGCTAGAACGATTGGTTTTTCTCTACCCCTGACATTGATCGCATTAATCTGGCTTTTGATGAGGTGGTTGCTGGGGAATTCCTCTATGATTACCTTAATCTCATTTCGGTATCTTCGAGGCCCCCTATCATCTTTGCCTCCGCCCCCATTTTTCTTGTATTTGTCTAATTCCCCGTTTCTTATCATTTTGTCGATGATTCTTCTCAGGGTGAAGCATTCGTCAGTGAGGTGGCCGTGATCCTCATGAAAATCGCAGTACCTTGTGTCATCTCTTGAACTCGGCTCACACCTTATAGGTCTCGGCTGCTCTACCCTGTCCTTGATCTCGAACAGTATTTCAGATAGACTCGCATTGATGGGGACAAAATCGGACTCGTCAAACTTAAATGGTTTTCTGACTTCCCTATCTCATTTTTTTCCTCTCTTTCGATCATCCTTCCGGTCTTTCTTGGGTTCTTCCCTGTTTTCCTCATCCGAGTGTCTGGACTCATTCCGATTTTTTCATTTTCCGGAAGATGAGGGAACCGCTTCTGTTAGCCCAAAGATCCGGGCTTGATTGAGGAGATCGCTTAGATTTGAGGCGGGACTCATGGCGAAGTGTGTTTTCATAGGGCCCTTGGGGATACCGTTTAGGAAACCCCTCTGAACTTCATTCTCAGGTAGGTTTTTCGTCTGTTCATACACTTTGACGAATCGATCGTGGTAGCTTTTGCAGGATTCTCCATCTCTTTGTCGTATTTCGTATAAATCCTCGATGGTTTTCTTAGGCCATTCTGTTGTTTCAAATTCTTTTAGAAATTTTGCCCTCAGCTCCTCCCAACTTTTAATGGAGCCGCAGGGCAAGCTCCTGAGCCAGGCAGCGACTCGATCCTGCATACTTCCTACGAATGCTACACACCATGCCGACTTGTTTGATGTGGCTAAGAGTGTTCGGCTCTGGAAAGCGGCTATCCATTCCAGCGGGCAGGTGGTTCCCTTGTAGTAGACGTACTGTGAGTATTGCACGCCCTTAGGGGGTAATGATTCCAGTACATCGTTCGTGAGAACGTCAATTCCTTGGGTTGGTTCAGGTTTCCCACCGGATTTGGCCTTCTTCAGC
Organism: Gentiana straminea; assembly: GCA_036785695.1. Taxonomy (NCBI): domain Eukaryota; kingdom Viridiplantae; phylum Streptophyta; class Magnoliopsida; order Gentianales; family Gentianaceae; genus Gentiana; species Gentiana straminea. The sequence continues at coordinate 611,003 of JAVUPR010000529.1, forward strand.
TCAGAGATTTCTCTTTCCATTTTTTCCATTCGGTCGTCCCCCGCTGGCGCGGTGTTTCTGGCGGGTACCATTTTTCTTTTGAAGACATCATCTGAATCCGCGTAATATGCCGACTCCATGTCCTGCTCTGCTCTTTTCTTATCTATGATGAGCCTCGCATCGTGGGGATCCCCGCCCTCATGGGGCGATGCGGCGTTTCTCTCGAAGGCTGGAGGACCTAACCGTTGATGCACAGCTTTTTTCTCGAGGCGTCCTAGCCGTTCCAGGACTGACGCTTTATCACCGCTTTTCTCAGGCAAAAGCTTTCTTTTTTGCCCCGCCGACGAATACACGCTCCCTTCCATTTCTTCCCTCGCGGTCCCGGGTGCTTGGGCTGGTCGCACTCTTTGGGGGGCCGTTTCTTTACGTTTAGGGGGAGCAAGGATCTGTTCCTCGATAGCTATGAGGGGTAAGTTACACGCGGCCAGACGTAGATTAGCTGCATACATTTGTTTTACGTATTCTGCATATGCTATAGCCGTCTTTGCCTGTGGAGATCCTGCCCCTAAGGTCTCCTCTGCCCTCTAGGTTTTCTCGATGATCTGCTCTTTACCCTTGCGTTGTTTTGAGGTTCCCGCCATGTTCTTCTCACATGGTGGCTCAGAGTGAACTGATGTCGAGTTCCCAATGTCATTCCCAGAATTAGACCTTCTCCGGTTTATTATATTTCCGGCGTCCGTCTTTCTCTGTGTGTTATCCCATTCTGCGGTGGGGTTTTCTAGAGCGGGATCCGCCCCACTATGGCGGTGAGGATCCCTTGCAGATCCTTTTCCTGGGGTAGGTGGAACGTGGACTTTCTCTTTGGTCCCTGCCATCTGTCAAGTTCTGACTGGGTAGTTATATGAAAAGTCAAATAATGTCCTGACTCCCAACTGCTCTGACACTCACTAACTCTGTATTGTTTGATGATTACATGGGCGACGTGTCGGGGATATTTTGTGATAACGAAATATCTGCTGGATTTATCGTCGGAGCCGGTGTACGGATGTCGGAATTCAAGGAACAACTGCGATTTCTCAAGCGTGAAGTCCCAAAAATTCCAGTATCCTACAATGTAGCATATAAATCTTTATTATGATGTACTATGTAGGGACTCAGTCGAACATGCAGTGACTTTTGGGACAACGCTCCATTGACAGTCTAAACAACGAATATGATTTCCGCCATCTTTTTTAACGCGTAAATGATGCGTGTCTTATTTCCTTAGGAGCATAATCGACAGTTTCATGCGTGTTTAACTTTATCCGAGATCGAGCAACTATCAAGGACGTAAAATGAAAGCTCTGAAACGCAGTTTCCGGCAAGGAAACCTACGATGCCAACTCCGGTGAACTTCTCTATACATAAACCACGAGAGAGGTGATGATTCAAACGCAAACTCGTGATTCTGTACAGGGAGTCGAGGAGGTTACCTTGTAGTGATGTTATTTTGATGCTGAGTCGAAGGTGTTAATGCAGCTATCTGAAGACCTGAAGCTTCTTGCTGAGAAGTGTTGAAGGTGATCTGGGAAAGAAGAGCTTTCTCCACGGTTGTTGTGAGCCTTGCAGATCGTAGACGAGCTGTGCGTCGGAGGTAGGCTAAAAATCGATTTCCCGGTAACGGAGCCAACTGATAGCGTTGAAATTATCTCAGGAGGTCAGCGGTGGTGTTATGGTGGATATTTGGCTATTTCAATGGTGTTAATTTTGATGGCTCACGGTGGATCTATGTATGCAGGTGGTGGTGCCGTACTGTTGAAGGAAAGAGCGGGAGAATTTGGCTTTGCCTTCTCTTTTATTTTCCAGAAAAGCTCATCCTCCCTGGAAGGGTTACATATGGCCCTATTTATAGGGAAGTTGTTATACATTATCAAATAATTACGACAAAGGACATAAATGGTGCGGACACATAGCACATGCTCTGTCCGCCGGCGAGGTAAGGCAGCTCCGAACTTGGGGTTTATACTTCATGCCAGCAGATTATCCCGATGGTGGACGATCCCTTCTCTTACCGTGGACGAGCAGCCGGTCCTATGAGTATTCATCCGGTGCCACAGTGATCGGAGCGATAGGTCCAAACCGGAGGTAGGAATATCCCTATCAGTAAGGTAATTCAATAATTAGGAAGTTACAATAAATGTGCATTTCTCTACGTTTAAACGTGGATTAAAACGCATTTTCTCTACGTTTAAACGTATTGTTTCTATGTTTAAATTGCTATTATCTACGTTTGGAAGTGGTAGATGGCAATTAATGTTGTTGTAAGGTACTTGTTCAATATACACGACATTAACGAGCTATTTTTCTCATTCCTTCAGAGTCTTTCAAGTTAATATCAATTTTCTAACCACTTCTTCATCTTTCAAGTCCATTTCTTTATCATTAAAGTGCTCAAATGGGTAAGTTTTTGCTATGTAATTTGTCTTAATTCAAGTGCTCAATGTGATTATGTTATTTATGCTAGTAATGATATGTACTTAAATGAAATGTGTGTTTTTAGTAGGTTGTTTATATAATGTTTATACATCTAAGTAGTGTGTTTAAGTCTTATTAGTGTTATTGTTTAGGGTTTAATTACTAGGGTTTAGTGTAAGTAATGATATGTATTTAACCGAAATGTGTGTTTTAAGTAGTTATTATGTTATTTATATTGTAGTAATGATATGTATTTAACCGAAATGTGTGTTTTAAGTAGGTTGTTTATGTAATGTTTATACATCTAAGTAGTGTGTTTAAGTCTTTGGTATTGTTCGATTGTAGTAAACTTTGGTATTGTTGATTTGGTATTGTAGTTTTGAGAAGTTGGGAAATTTGTTGTTGGTAGTAATGGAATTGTCCATATTGATGGTGTGGAAATATTACATTGTTGTAACACGTTACTTGTGTAACATGACATATTAATTGTATTATATAAACAATTAATATGTCATAAAGTAACTATATTTTGTCCTATTATGTAATAGTTGACTCTAGCAATTAATACTAGCCGACTCTAGTACTTAATACTCTACTCGTAGCACTTATTACTCTACTAGGACCTTTCTCATTCATGCATGTATCTATTTATACTCATTCTTTTATCATGAATAAACAAGTTGAGTTTACTCAAGTATTATTGCTTTCTCAAACTCTCTTCGTGGTATCAGAGCCATAATCTTCTTTAATCCGCTGCAAAATCTCCTATCTTTTCAAGGATGTCTTCATTATCCGACGCCTCTTCATCCTCAGTAGAGTCCCAGCAGCCTCAGCGGGCTGGGGTCACTGAAAACTATTCTTTTACAAATCATAGACTTGATGGCAATAACTACATGTTGTGGTCAAGATCTATGAAAATGTATATCTCAGGCCAGAGCAAGATGGGATACTTGTCTGGCTCCAAACCTGCCCCTACTGAAACTGACCCCAAGTTTGAAGCATGGGATACAGAAAATAACCAAGTCATGACCATCCTCACGAGGTCAATGACAAAAGAGATCAGTGAGAACTTCATGATGTATGACACTGCTAAGGATATCTGGGATAATGCCAGAGACCTTTACTCAAAAAAGGACAATACATCTGAGGTCTATGAACTTGAAGCCCAAATCCAAAATTGCAGACAAGGAGATCTGTCTGTAACTCAGTACTTCAACCAACTATCTAAGGCATGGAAACACCTAGATATGTTGGAAACTCACCCATGGAAGGATGTAGAGGATGCTACCTTGTACAAGGATATCATTGAGAAGAAGAGGGTATTCAAGCTCCTTACGGGACTGAACTCATCCCTTGATAGAGGTAGAGTTCTTGCTACTAAACCTCTCCCCAGCCTCAAATATGTGTTTGCTGAAGTCAAACATGAGGAAAAAGGGAGAAAAGTAATGCTGCAAAGCAATCCTGCTGATCCTCTACTGATAGCTCAGCAATGATGGTGGTCAGGAAGCCTATTGAGGTCACGGAGACTTACAGGAGACCTACCGAGAAGACAGGAAAGTTGTTCTGTGACAACTGCAAACGCACAAATCACACCAAGGACACTTGCTAGAAACTACATGGTAAGCCTAATTCCTCTAAACCCTCCAAACCAACCAGGGAGAGTCAGGGCAGGCATGTCAATGAAGAAGGGAACAAAGACACTACTTTGGATGCTCAGTTTGCTGCCTTTAAATCCTTCATTGCTCAACAAAAAGAAGTTAGTTCTATCACTGACATAGCTACACATGCTAAAACAGGTATATTCCACTCACCTCTCAGTAGTGATACTTGGATTGTTGATTCTGGGGCTTCATCCCATATGACTGGTAACAAGAGGGTCATATCTCACTTTAAGACCTGTCATCAGATCCACAATATTAAGATCGCTGATGGATCTATTTCCTGTGCACAAGGTTTTGGAAATGCTAAACTTACTGATAAGATCTACCTACAGGATGTTCTATTTGTTCCAAAGTTAGACTGTAACCTTATATCTATCAGTAGACTCACTAAAGACCTAAATTGGACAGTCATGTTTAATAACAATCAGTGTATTTTCCAGGATCTTTCTTCATAGGAAGTGATTGGGAGAGCTAAAGCCTGCTCAGGACTGTTTATGGTCAACCCTGCTGAAGACAAAAAATTGAAGACTGAAACTGCCTCAGCAGCCTGCAACCAAACCTTAGACAATATCATGTTATGGCATTATAGACTGGGTCATCAAAGTTTTGGTTATTTAAAGTCTTTATTTCCTGAAGTGTTCAAAGGATGTAATCTTAGTGACCTTCAATATGATATTTGTCAGTTTGCCAAACTTATTAAATTTGTGTATACTAAAATATCTTACCTACCCTCCACTACTTTCACTTTGATTCATATTAATGTCTGGGGACCTTCAAGAGTTAAAAGTATAATAGGAAAGAGGTGGTTTGTCACCTTCATAGATGATCACACCAGGATCACATGGCTGTTTTTTATGAAAGATAAATCTGAAGTTGGAACCATTTTCCAAGAGTTCTATAACATGGTATCCACTCAATTTGACAATAAGATTAAAATCTTAAAAACAGATAATGCCCTGGAATACTATGAGTCCAACCTCAGCACCTTCCTGAATAATAAGGGAATTGTTCACATCAGTAGCTGTGTAGAGACACCTCAGCAGAATGGGGTTGCTGAGAGGAAGAACATGCACTTACTGGAGATGGCTAGATCAGTCATGTTCACCACACATGTGCCTAAATACATGTGGGGTGAAGCTATATTAACAGCCACATATCTGGTCAACAGGTTACCCAGCAGAGTGTTAGGGTTCAAGACTCCCATCCAAACCCTACTGACAACTCATCCCTGTCCTTATCTCATTACTGACTTGCCTCCAAAAATCTTTGGATGTACTGTGTTTGTCTATATTCATGTCCAACATAGAAGCAAACTTGACCCCAAAGCTCATAAGTGCATTTTCCTTGGTTATGCCAAAGACAGGAAGGGCTACAAGTGTTATTCTCCCACTGATAAAAGATTCTACTACTCTATGGATGTAAAATTCTTTGAAAAAACTCCTTACTACAGCAACCCTACTGACACTGTCACAAATGGAAACCTGATTGAAATAGAAACACTTCCATCTTCTCATAGTCCTCTAACTCCAAATGCACCCTCAGTTGAGGAACTTGAGGCTTTGCCAATCCCTATACCAACTCCTTATATTCAGCAACCTCATGAGACTCATCAGCCTCCTGACTCTGAACTCCCTACACCTACTGAACCTTAGCAACATGTTGATACTCCATAACCTCCTAAACCTGCTGATATACCTCAGCAACCTACTGATACTCCTGAACCTACTGATATTGATGACAGACCCATTGATGTCCGAAAGGGAAAGAGATCATATACTGACCACTCTATTCATAATTATGTGTCATATGATCACTTGTCACCTGTTTTTGCTATGTTTACACAGGATTTGGATACTCATTCCATTCCTAAGAATATACAGGAAGCTCTCAAACATGACAGGTGGAAGGCTGCCGTCAAAACTGAAATGACTGCACTTATTGACAACCATACTTGGGATCTCACCACTCTCCCACAAGGAAAGAAGACAGTCAGCTGTAAATGGCTATTCACCATCAAGTACAATGCTGATGGTACTATTGACAAGTACAAATCTAGACTGGTTGCAAGGGGCTTCACTCAAACATATGGACTTGACTACAAAGAGACATTTGCACCTGTGGCAAAGCTCAACACAGTCAGGGTGCTGATCTCCCTTGCTGTCCAACTTGACTGGCCACTCCACCAATTGGACATCAAGAATGCCTTCCTAAATGGTGACCTCACTGAGGAAGTCTATATGATTGTACCTCATGGTTTTACCAACACTCACACTAAAGGGAAAGTTTGTAAACTGAGAAAATCTCTATATGGCCTGAAGCAGTCCCCAAGAGCATGGTTTGGCAAACTTACTACTGTGGTTAAAGCTGTTGGATATCATCAGTGCAACTCAGATCACACCATGTTTATCAAAACAACAAACCAGAGAAGATCCATCCTTATTGTCTATGTGGATGATATCATCCTTACTGGTGATGACCCTGCTGAGGTCCACACATTGAAGACCCTACTGGCAAAAGTGTTTCAAGTTAAAGATTTGGGCTACCTCAAGTACTTCCTTGGCATGGAAATAGCAAGAAACAGCCAGTGTATATCAGTCTCATGGAGGAAGTATGTGCTGGAGCTGCTGAAGGAAACTGACATGCTTGGGTGCAAACCAGCTATCTCACCAGTCGACCCCAGTAATCCAATTGTGCACGGTAATATTGCTGTAAGAAAGGAACAATATCAGAGACTTGTAGGAAAACTCATTTACCTCTCCCATACAAGACCTGATATTGCATATAGAGTTAGCCTTATCAGTTAGTTCATGCATTGCCCTACTGAGAACCATTGGGATGCCGTCTACAGAATACTAAGATACTTAAAGTCAACTCCTGGCCAAGGCTTACACTTCACTAAGTCTACTAAAAGATCAGTGAATGTCTATACTGATGCTGACTGGGCTGGTTGCCATATAGACAGAAGATCTGCCACAGGCTATTGTTCATATGTATGGGGTAATCTTGTCACTTGGAGAAGCAAAAAACAACCTACTGTCTCTAGAAGCAGTGCCGAAACTGAACTCAGGGACTTGTTTTGGGCATTTGTGAAGCACTGTAGCTGAAAAAAGTCCTTACTGACCTTCAGCAACCCCTTCAGCAACCTATCATCCTCTGCTGTGACAATAATTCAGCATTATGCATGGTAGAGGATCCTGTTCATCATGATAAGACCAAACATGTGGACATTGACAGACATTACCTTAAAGAGAAGATTGATGCCCAGATCATTCAACATCAATATGTCCCTTCAGCAGACCAGAATGTTGATATTCTCACCAAGGCCATTCCACCGCTTATGTTCAGTAGACTGAGTAGCAAACTTGGCTGTATTGACATATACAACCCAGTTTGAGGGGGGTGTGGAAATATTACATTGTTGTAACACGTTACTTGTGTAACATGACATATTAATTGTATTATATAAACAATTAATATGTCATAAAGTAACTCTATTTTGTCCTATTATGTAATAGCCGACTCTAGCAATTAATACTAGCCGACTCTAGTACTTAATACTCTACTCCTAGCACTTATTACTCTACTAGGACCTTTCTCATTCATGCTTGTATCTATTTATACTCATTCTTTTATCATGAATAAACAAGTTGAGTTTACTCAAGTATTATTGCTTTCTCAAACTCTCTTCAGATGGTTTGATCGTGCATAAGGGTGCTATTCCTACCCAAAATGGTACTGAAAATGGCTCTGTTTCAGAGACCATTGTTATTGGAAATATTGATCACACTTACACTTAGAGTGAAAGTGTTTTAAGTGTTAAAAGTCTTTGTTTCCTTGTTTGAAACATCTTAAAAGGGGAAAATAGTCTTTGTTTCCTTGTTGGGAAATATCATGATGCCATAAATACATCCAAAGTAATCATTCTTAGTGTTATTCTTTAGGGTTTAATTAGTAGGGTTTAGTGTAAGTATGTTTTGTTTCTATTTGTGATAAATTTGCTTAGGTAGGGTTTTGAATTACTATATTGAATGTCTATAATGCATTTTAAGTTGTTATCTAAGTTGATATTGAATGAGTTAATAATGACTTGAATTGTTTTTTTTTAAAAAAACCAGATAATCGCAACACTATGATTGTTGTCTTGTTCAACGGAGGATTTACGTACGATCCTCTCTATAACCGGTGGAATCATGTAAATGGATCGATGTTCTCATTATTTGTCCGAAAGAACATAAGATTGAATGCGTTGTTGGATAAATTGCATGTGAGGCTTGGTATTGATCGGTCTGATTCAAAGCTCGGCGTAAAAGATTTGTTTACTTATGGTAGTGTGGGCAATATACCACTTGATGATATCTTAGACGACGAGACACTAAATGGTTACATCGAAGTGGCCTCTGACAGTAAAAATGTAATTTTTTTGTGTGAATGCCACACCAGTGGAGGCAAACAATGAACCGATAATTGAGGATGATTGCATTGATTTAAATCAAGATTGCAATGCCCCGGATGATAACAATAATTCGGATTATAGTCTTGGAAATTTCCCTTCTCCGGTACAAGAACTTGCTAGAGATCCAAATTTTAATCCGTTCGAGCAATAGTATGGATGTAGTGGGTTTGAAAACCATGTTTCTACACAAAGGCTTGGTGAAGCTTCGGACCAACCGTTTCGGTATCAACCAGTCAGACCAAGTCATAATCTTTCAAATCAACCTTCAAGTAGTCATGTTCGTGTTGAAGTGGTTGGTGAATACTCTGCTCCATTTGAATTCGGTCCTCTAAGTTATAATGTTATAAATAGCCAATCACACCAACCGTTTCAGTATCCTCCTAACCAACCTTCAAGTAGTCGTGCTCCACCTATCCAACAGCCATATAATTTGTTTGGTGGATCAGTCAGTAGATTTTTGGCTTCTCCGTTTGCACCTCATATTCAAACCGATCAAACTGGCAGGGATGACAATAATAATCAGGGTGCAAATGCTAGGGCAAGTGTACGAGAAGATTATTCATGGAGGATTCCCACATTTGAAGATGATGATTTACCGAAGTGTTTATCCACCGGTACGTTACATATGAATGACGTGAACGAATTGTTCATTGGGAAGAAATATGATTCGAAAGGATTTTAATTTGAAAATAAAATCATATGCGGTTGCAAATAATTTTCAGATGAGCTTGGGTAGGTCGGACACACGCTGCTTGTATTACACATGTCTTAACGATACATGCAAATGGCATGTAAGGGCGAAAAGGGTGAATACAGATGGCTCACGTACATTTTCGATCACAACGTTGAATGATATGCATACTTGTGCTTCCCAGAATGCGGATAATGACAATCGACAAGCAACACTTATTGTTATTGCGAGTCTGTTAAGTCATAAAATGGAAGAACTCGGCAATGAGTATAAACCCAGACATATTATGGAGGACATGCTCACAACTTACAGTGTACAGTTGACTTATGACCAAGCATACCGAGCTCACGAGATGATGAGAATGATGGTTAGAGGTTCACCGACGGAGTGTTACAATGCGATACCCTCATACTTGTGGATGGTGCGTGAGGCCAATGAAGGGACCTATGTTTACTTTCAGCTTGATAATCTGGGAAGGTTGGGTAGTTGTTTCATGTCTTTGGGAGCAAGTCGTCGTGGGTTCAAGTATTGTCGACCTATTTTGTGTGTCAACGCCACTCATCTAAAAACCCGTTTCTCTGGGCAACTATTTATTGTGGTTGCTGTAGATGCCGGTGACCACCTATTCCCTGTAGCCTTCGGTATTGCTGAAAAAGAATGCAACGATTCATGGGGGTATTTCATGAGACAATTGAGGGTGACCATTGGAGGTATCCATGATGAAAATTTGAGCTTTATATTTGACAGATACAAGGCTATTAGAAATGCGGTTGGTCAGGTATTTCCCGATGCATATCATGGTGTTTGCTATCATCATTTAAAGGGCAATCTAACAAAAAAAAATGGAAGGATTACGGTTTTTGTGAAGACACATTCTATCAAGCAGCCTATGCATTCTCGGAGGCCGAATTTCTCCGAAAGTACGCCCTGATCAAGGCACAATGTCTTGGCACATATCTAAAACTAGAAGAAATAGGTGCTGAACGGTGGACGCGTGCCAAATTTCCTGGGAAAAGATACGCCTTAATGACAAGCAATTACGCTGAAAGTTTCAACTGTACGATTAGAGGAGCTCATCGTTGGCCCGGTCCAAGCCTCTTGGAATTCATTAGAGCTACACTGCAGAGATGGTATAATGATAGATGACAGAAGGTGCTTGATTGTGCGACTGTGTTAGCACCGGAGATCGATACAATAGTGGCTTAGAATATTACCGCTAGAAGGAAGTTCGGGGTTAAGCCTATTAACCCCGATGAGTTTGAGGTTCAAGGAAATAACTTGCTTCATGGGGTGGTAAATCTACGAGAGAGGAAGTGTTATTGCGGTTATTTTCAGAAAATGGAAATACCATGTACGCATGCTATAACAGCCACAGTAACACGCAGAATTAGTCCACCCGAACTCTGTTCACCGTATTATAGAGCTAAATGTTTCAAGGAGATTTACATGGGTAGCATATATCCAGTTCCTAACAGGGAGGATTGGGATGTTCCGGAGGCGGTAAGAAACATGAAAGTCGGAGTGCCTAATATGAGATATGCGCCTGATGCCAGTGGAGTTCCAAGAAGAGGTAGAATGAATACCTCAGGATCCATGACAAATCGAGCCTTTTTTTGGGGAAAGTTCGGTAAATTTGGGGGCAAAGGGGAAAAGGGTTTAGGGAAAACGAAGAACACTCAGAATTACGTTGATATTATTGGAGAATGAGATTTAGCCGATATTAGCAACGTAATAAACTTTTCACGCCAATAATAATGGCGTCAAACACACCTTGTTACGCCAATAAGACAGTTTTACGACAATAATAGTGGCATAAAACTCTGTTTACGCCAATAATATTGGCGTAAAATGTCGCTCGTTACGCCAATAATGGACTCCTTATGCAAAGTGATGTTGGGGTGGTTTAACGACACTATTATCGTCGTAAAATTTGTTCAGACGACGGTATTATCGTCGTGTTACCTAAAAAAGCATTTTATAAAAAGTTGAACTTTATTTACAAGTAAGCAGGGGGACATGGCTTGGTTTTCCAATTTCCTAAAATAAAGGACATTAATTGAGATGGTCACTTCGTTTGCTCTTACATATTCAGGTCATTACATTCATAACAACATATTTTCAAACAAAAATCAACCACAACCACAAATCTATTTATAATTCATACTCTATGGTTTTATGCCATTAGGCCTGAAATATGCAGAATAAAGGCCATTAATTGAGCTCGTCGCTTCGTTTGCTCTTACATATTCAGGTCATTACATTCATTCGAGTAATCGCGTAGTAATATTGTCACAATAAAATACCACAACATATTTTTACACAATTGATTATGATATACCACATATTGAATACTATGGGTCTAATAAAAATCAATGGTGTAAAAATATGGTGTGCTACTTTGATGTTGTAGAAAAACCGTTTCTCCATTCAGAATATGTCCTCTAAGTATATCGTCCATTCCCGGTTACCCGTATGGCCCACGTCGACATAACGTGTAACAAATGTGCACTGAATATTGTAATGTGGACACTAGGTTAAAAGATGAATGATTTTTAGGTGCTCCCTCCACGTGGTGGCGACTGGAGAGTTTAACGTGGCACCGTCAAAAACCCGAAAGAAAAATCACCCATTCAAAGGTAATACAAATAGAATCGTCTTTTTTTTTTTTTTTGAGAGCTAGCTAAATAAAAAAATTTAGATAGGATAAAAAGAGTTGATGCGATGACAAAGAAATAAATTCTTGTCATTGACAGACCCATGCACTTTGTGTGGTGGTGTTTGTCATGGTTCCTTTTCTCACGGCTTTAATTTAATTTATATGTGGATGTGGTCACACTCACAATCCATTTACGCAAAGACGAAACTAATAAAAAGATCCAAATGCCAAAACAAGTGTTTAAATCAAGACAATGAAAGTTTCTTTTCTTCTGGGATCCATCAGCCATCTCCATCTGATAGGAAGTTGAGGCATCATGACCACTCATCTTTTTTACTTGTTTTTTTATAGAGACCAATCGTCTAAATTAAGCGCGGAAACTTCAACATGAAGACGGCTATCGGACTACCTCATTTGTGTAAAAAGCAAACCATTTTTTCTTAAAACATTTCTCTCCCTTTCACGGGACAACTGGATATATTAATCATGTAGGTAACTTAGTGGTTCAGAATTATAAGTTTGCTGTTATAACTAAAAAAACTTTTATTTTTAAAAAAGTCCTTTTTATGGTGTTCGAACCCATAGACGTCCTTTGGGAGGGGCTTATTATGTATGTATGATGAGATTCCATTGATACAGAGCTAAGTCCATTAGACTTATTGGAGGGTCCTATTGGCGTGCATCCAGTAGGAATTGAACCTACGAATTCGCCAATTATGAGTTGGGCGCTTTAACCATTCAGCCATGGATGCTTAGCGGGGATCCTCGTACATGGCGAATAACCAAATTCCAATTGAAATGAAATCTTTAGGATAAATCAATGCAATTTAGGAGGAATCAATGCGAGGACGTCAATTCAAATCCTCGATTTTCGAATTGAGAGAAATATTGAGAGAGATCAAGAATTCTCACCATTTCTTAGATTCATGGACTCAATTCAATTCAGTGGGATCTTTCATTCACATTTTTTTCCGCCAAGAACGTTTTATAAAACTCTTTGACTGCTCCGAGTCTAAATTTGAACAGACACCCATGTTCGAACCTCAACACTCCAATTTAAGTTCCAACTGCCATTTTAAAACACTCAAGTCATTTACTTCGTTTAAACATGTGATACATGTTAGACAAAAACTCTTTGATAGATGCATCATATATTGGAATTTTTCGTTTTATCTCCAAGAATATACATAGAAAAAATGATATAGGGCCGGCCGTGACAGATACAAGGCCCTAGGCCGGTTGATCGGAATAGGCCATTTTATATTGAAGTATATAGAATTTTTAAAATTCTGAAACAACAATAAGAACTCACCACACCGATTAAAACTTCAGGAGCATAAGGGTAAACTCACCGCATCAACATGGAATTTTGGGTTGGGTTGATTTTCAGCTCAAATATATCGGTTAATAATATTCTAGACCTATCATAATCAACAATATTGTAAAATATTTTGTGTCATTCGTTGTGTCTGAATGATTATGGTAATATCATTACTTAATAGATAATTAAAGAGAGCCCACAAAGAACTGGGGGTCCTAGGCAGGGGCGGATCTATATATGTAGGGTGGGGTCACGCGACCCCATTGAGATCCGAAAACTTTTTTTAGTATTCAAATGATTTATTTTTGTTATTAAAAAATATCGTTTTGTCCTTAAAAAATACAGTTTTAGACTCCGGTGAAACAAAAAATTAGATAAAAAATGTTGTTTAAACTCCGATAATACCACTGAGACATATTCCTGGATCCGCCCCTGATCCAAGACCAATGCCTTTGTTGCCTAACGGAAGGGCCGGCCTTGCATATATATATAACATGATTATGACCATTAATTTAGCCGACATGTGACACTCATCGGCCTTAACATCTAAACAAGTTGGCCTAATTGGGCTCAGTTCGACATCAGACTTACTTCAGCAAGGGCCACACACTCAAGTAATCAGCCGACATGACACAATTCGTCTTCTGTCTTTTAAGAAACATTATTCCAGACATTTAGGAAACATTACTCCACGACAATAACTACCACAATAATGGCACCGTGATTGTCTCTCATTATAGTACGGGCCACAAACTACTCCATGCTCTCCGCCATGATTGTCGTCACATGCAGTAAGACATTAGCTCCATCATGAAGCCCTATATAAATGATCATGTTCCTCATTTTCGAGAACTGCGTTCAGCTTTGTAATATTCCGATTTTCAGGAAAGGAGAGACATGTCATTTTGCGAAAACGTAATATTAGATTTATTAATATGGATTAAAGTATTTTATATATATATATATATTAATTGGGAAATCATGGATTTAATTATATTAAAATGGGAGAATTTAAATGGAATTAATTATGGTATTAGTGAGGGCGGTTTCTTTTGGGGAAATAAACTCCCCATGACTTTTTGCGAGTTGGGAGAAGTTCAAAAGTTCAAGTTCGAACTCTAAGAAAGTTTGAGGAAAAAAACAGACAAACAAGTAAATGAGACTTCTTTCAAATTCTCACAAAATTCTTGACGGTTTTCAGAATTGAGTAGAGTTTCAGAATCAACGAAAGAAGGGCTACAAGTTGATACAGAAAAGTAGAAATTTTGAGAAGGTATGTTTTAGCCCTAATTATGGATTTATCAAGGTTGATCAAGTTTGGTTTGTTATAAGGGTTTATTTCGTAGTTCTATTAGTTAAGAAATTTTTGATCATCAATTAATCCAAGTTTAATTGTGATCAAATAGGTTTTGGTTGAAGTTTTCTGAAGTGTTGCAGTGTTCTTGAAGGATTGCTTTGGATCTTTGCAATGAACAAGTAAGGGGGTGTTCATATTGAGTAATTAAGGTTTTATAATGTTTGTGTTGAGTTTTGTGTTGCCTTTTGTTGTAAAAATCATGTTTTAAGTTGTTGTTGAAGCATGATAAGTATGATTAAGACCTGTTTTGATGTTGTTTCTATGTGTCATTGCTGTCAAATTGGTTGGGATTGAGTTAGAAATCGTAAAGTGCAGAATAAGTTGAGTTTACGGCTGTTTTAGGGTTTTGGCGCGCGCCAAAACGAAACCAGAACGTGGAGAAAAGTTTCAGAGCCGTTTTAGCGCGCGCACGAGGGGCTTTGCGCGTGCCAAAAGTAAACCATAACTCAAGATGAAGGTTCAGAGAGGTTTTAGCGCACGCCAAACAGGTGTAGCGTGCGCAAAAACCTCTTTTGTGTGTTTTAATGAGTTATGAGTCCTGAGACTAGTTGTGAATATTGTTTCTTGATGTAATAACATTAAATGAACATGAACAAGCCATGATTAAGCTTGTGATACGTTTAGCTCCGGCATCGAATGAATGCCTCCTAAGAGTTGAAGTTCGGGACCGTCGGAAGAGCATGATTGTCTTGTGCTTTGATGAATTAGTATTCTTCAATGTCTGTGTATGTGTTAGGATGTTGTGTCTAGTTGTCTTAAGAGATGGAGTGAAAGGAGTGAGGGAGCTTTGCTTGAAAACACTTATGTTGCTAGTTAACAATAAATAACAAACGTACTTGTGTAATTAAAAGACTAAACACCACGTCCCTCATTTATCTCTGTCACATCATTCTTAGTAAGACACAAGTTTATATCGCGATGTGTGGGCGGTCAGTAAAATGATTAACTCCTTAGGTTTACAAGACCCCAAGTACGGAAGGACTTCGCCGAACGTGTACATTATCGGGGCTAGCCCGTGGCTATCAGTTTGATCCACTGATAGGTAGCAAATTATACTTCGAGGTGAGTAGCACTATGCGTAGTGCATTTAAATACGGATATAACAGAGATAAGCTAAGGTAGAAACAAGTAGGACCTCACAACATGTTGATGAGCATAAAATGAACCTTAGAGTTTGAGTCGGTCTCACAAAGATAATTTAATAATAATAATAAGAAGCTTTCGTTGTAGAACTTAATTATATAATAGTTTCTATCTCTTTACTAAATACATATGTACTTACCTCTATTGCATGTTTGTTTTGTATGCTTTGTGGTGTGAGAAGATGAACGTGTTGATCTTGAGCTCGATGAGGAGTTTGAGGATGATATGTGATTATGATGATGCCTTGATGATGCATTCAATTTACTTTATATTATAAACGTTGTACTAGACTAAGTTGTATTTTTAAATCAAGACTTGTTGTACATTTTGTTAAGACTGGTTTATAAGATAAGTTTGTAGTAATTTTCTTAAGACTTCGTACTTGTAAACTTTAGATTTCGTCGTTGAAAGTTAACTTCTATCTTTAGTTTGTTTGAGTTCCTACTCTAATAGCATTTATGGTTTTTCGCCGAGTATTTTTAGCTTCCGTTTTGTTAAATTCGATACGACGTAGTAGAGACTTACATATAATATTGAATTTATTTAATATTATATGTGTTGAACGTTTTTTTCCGGATTAGGACTCAGTATCTATTGCAGATACACCACAACACAATGCAAGTCAGATTCAAGACCAACAATTTCTCTTAAGCATATGATCGAGCACTTAATAGTATAAACGGTTGAGTTTAGTTAGAGTTAGTTAGAAGTTGTTGTAACAACTGTAACCGCTATTAACTCCAACTTGCGCATCTAGATACTATATAAGCGAGCGAGCACAAGTTGGATTGATTCATTGAGTCAATTTTTCATCTAGCAATGTATTAGAATTTTCCCGCCAAATTTCAGTTCAAATGAATAGTTCATCTTCTTCATCGCAATTCCTTCTTTTCTAGTTTTTCTTTACAAATTCAACATGGTATCAGAGCTAAAACAAGCTTACTGTTGTGAATTTGCAGAGTATTAAACCTGCAATTTTGTTTTTCTTGCGGTGTGGAGTGCAATTTCATCTTTTATTCATTTCTTTGTGTTTCTTTGGTTTCTTGCTTCATATCAATGGCGTAAAGCGGTAATATTGTGGTTAATCCGTATGTGATTCATCCTGGAGAAAATCCGTCTGTTGTTATTGTTCAACCACTTCTCAAAGGAGTTGAAAATTATCATTCTTTGGAAACGTCTTTGTTTCAATGGTATTATCCATGAAAGGAAAATTGAAGTTCGTGGATGGAAGTTTGCCAAAACCTACGTAAAGCGACGGGCATTTTGAGATTTGGTGTCGGTGTAATGATATGGTTTCAAATTGGTGGTCAATTCTTTGGATCCGTCCATTCAACAAAGTGTTTTTTGGCTAAATACGACAAGAGAGATATGGTGGATTTGGATCACGAATTTGGTACGGGAAATGCATACGGGCTTTCCAATTTACGGGAAGAAATCTATTCCACCAAGCAAGGTACTACGTCGGTTACTCAATATTTTACTAAATTGAAAGGTTTGTGGGATCGTTGTTGATTTTAAGACCTACCCCTCCTGCACTTGCTTTGCATTGCCCATTTATCGTGAACGAGAATGAGACTGATTATGTTGTAAGGTTCTTGAAGGGATTAAATGATGTTTATAGCAATGTTAGGTCACAAGCATTAATGGCTAAACCTATTCCGGACATTGGTACGGTCTTCAATATGGCTTTGCAACATGAAAGTCAAATTACATATTCGAATTAGGTATTGACAAGGCTTGTTCTTAATGTTGTAACTACGGGGCAAGGCGAGAATTTCCAAGATCCTGTTTCTTTATTTGCACAATCTAATGTTTCATATGGCGAGAGGGGGTGGTAGAGGTTACGGTAGAGGTTATTTCGGTGGATATTCGGTGCTTAAGAGACCACGGTGCACCTACTGCGTGGTAAAGAAGGTCACACTATAGAAAAGTGCTACAAGAAATATGGTTTTCCAAATGGCTCAGAGGCGAGGCGAGAGGTCAAGTACGGGCCAACAATGTTAGTGTGGAACATGGTTTCACTCCCGATGATGCAAGCTACCGAGTGCGGACAAGACAATATGGATGCAAACTATCGGCATCAA
This sequence comes from Gentiana straminea, assembly GCA_036785695.1. Taxonomy (NCBI): domain Eukaryota; kingdom Viridiplantae; phylum Streptophyta; class Magnoliopsida; order Gentianales; family Gentianaceae; genus Gentiana; species Gentiana straminea. Next base: position 628,802 of record JAVUPR010000529.1, read on the forward strand.
CAATCGACTTGGTTCGATCTAATCCTAACACAATGACAAGAAGCCAATATGAACACATCATGGATATGCTTAGGCATGTTCGGGTTGCGAATCCTCTGCACCACCGAATTTGTTGCTTTAACTGCCAATGTTCAAGGATGTTCTTCTGGTTCAGGTACTATCTATCATTGGATAGTGGATTCAGGTGCTACTGATCATATCATTTATGATTTATCTTTGATGATTAATGCTAAACCTGTTTTTGATCTCACTGTTACTTTACCAAATGGAGCACAAACTAAAGTCACTCATAAAGGTCAAGTCAGGATCAATAATGATCTTATATTAAGAGATGTCTTGTGTGTTCCACAATTCACATATAATCTTTTCTGTCACAAAGATTACGCAAATACCGGATACTCCTTATGCTTCAATTCTAATGGTTGTGTTTTGCGGGACAACATCTTGAGGAAGATGATTGGTTCGGCTAGAATATATCAAGAATTTGTACATTTTGCAAGCTGATCCTAGTGTCCATGATTCTGCTCATGTCATTTGTACTACTGCTGTTATTCCTACTTCTTTACTTTGGCATTATAGATTAGGTCACCCATCTAGACAAAGAATACAAGTATTGAATAAGTACGTTCCTTTTGTATCTTCGATTCGGACACTTGTTGTCACATTTGTCCTTTTGCCAAACAAAAGAGAAACGAGTTTTCCTCATAGTACTACTTATTGCTTCTACTATTTTTGAATTGTTGCATGTTGATATATGGGGTCTAACGAAATTCTACCTATAATGGTGAATATTACATTTTGATTTGTGGTTGATGATTATTCAAGGTATCTTTGGGTTCATTTAATGAAACAGAAATCTGAAACAAGACCTTTGTTACAAAAATTCTGTAATACTGTTTCTAATCAGTTTAATAAAAGTATAAAAGTAATAAGGTCAGACAATGGCCTTGAGTTCAAAATGGATACCTACTATGCTCAAAGAGGTATCATTCATGAAACTTCTTGTGTTCATACACCACAACAAAATGGTGTTGTGGAGAGAAAACATCAACACTTGTTAAATGTTGCTAGAAACCGAGATTTCATTATGGTCTCCCTATGAAATGCGGGGTTTACGTGTTAAACATCTTTGCTATGCTCATTAATATCACACCTACACCATTACTTAAAGAACGAGACACCTCATTTTCTACTTTATGGTACAAAACACTGTTTACACGATCTTAAAGTATTTGGTACGTTTAGTATATGCTAGCACGGTTGCACGGGGCGAGAGGAAAGTTTGATAGTAGGAGCAAGCAATGTGTTTATCTTGGCAATCCTCAACATACAAAAGGTTATACATTACTTGGATCTTAAAACCGGGGAGTTCCTAATCTCAGAGATGTTATTTTTCATGAAACATCTTTTCCATTTCTTAATATTTACGCTTGGAGCCACGAGCATCTTGTTTTACCAATTCCTAGCTTCCCAAGTATTAACTCTGATATTCTAGGGCAAAGCACTACACCATCTACATCAGTTTCTTTTGAGCATCATGCTGAGGCATCCACTGATACAGAAACACCTGATCTAGGGCATAATGATGCAGCATCTACTGACTCAGAAATGGAGCTGCCTGCACCTCCTCTCACAAATCAAAATCTAAGAAGGTCAACCGAGAGAAAAGAGAATACTACACATCTTCAAGACTATCATACAAAGCTAGTGTCTTGCTATCACTTCACACCTCATACAACTTTGGATAAAGTTCTCAATTATGATCATCTATCCAATACCTACAAAGCATTCTCTTGCAACATATCTGCGATCAAGAACCTACATCATATTTACAAGCATCAAAGGATCCAAGCGGCAACGAGGCCATGAAGGAAGAGTTGGAAGCTTTACACAAAACACAAACTTGGTCTTTAGTGTCTTTACCACCGGGCAAGAAACCTATTGGTGTAAATGGGTATATAGGATCAAGAGAAAAGCGATGGCACAATTGACGAGATACAAAGCAAGACTTGTTGCTAAAGGTTATACTCAAACGAGAGGGCATAGATTTTACGGAGACTTTTTCTCTGTAGCAAAACTTTCTACTATCGAGATTGTTCCTAAGTTTGGTGCAATGAATCAATGGCACTTGCATCAAATGGATGTCAATACGGCCTTCTGCATGGTGATCTAGACGAAGAGGTCTTCATGAAACCACCACTGGCCTTCCCCTTTCTAAGCCTAATTTAGTGTGTAAATTGGAAAAGTCTCTATATGGTTTGAAGCAAGCTAGTAGACAATGGAATGTTAAGCTCACGGATGCGCGATTAATGCGGGTTATGTCCGATCTAAACATGATCACTTTGCTTATTTACAAAAGGACGGGGCTCTAGTTTCATTGCTTTTTTGGTTTATGTTGATGATATAGTGGTTGGTAGCAACGATATGTCGAAATCCGAAACTAAAAGACTTACTCCGACAAGCATTCACAATCAAGGATTTGGGAAAAGCGAAATACTTCTTAGGCTATGAAATTGCAAGATCCAAGGATGGAATCATCATGAGTCGAGGAAGTATTGTTTAGATCTGCTAAATGACTTTGGATACTAGGTGCTAAGCCTTCCAATACACTATGGACTCCAAAGTTAACCTAGAACCTAAGGACTCTCCATTCCTTACTGATAATAAGTACTACAGAAGTTTGGTAGGCAAATTACTTTACTTGAGCAACACCAGGCCTGATATTGCTTATCCAGTGCAACAACTCAGTCAATATTTGGATGCTCCAACTGAAAATCATCTTGCTGCTGCTCATAAGTTACTCAAGTTCCTAAAAGCATCACCTGGACAAGGCTTGTTCTTCCCTCTGCGGCACTCCTACCACTAAAAGCTTTTAGTGATTCGATTGGGGCGGATGTACTATTACCGAGAAGATCAATAAGTGGCTATCTTGTTTTCTTTGGAGATTCAACGATATCTTGGAAAAGCAAAAAGCGGACAACGATCGGCAAGAGCGATTCGAAGCGAGTACGGGGCTATGGCCTTAGCGCGCTTGTGAAATTCGGTGGTTATTATATCTTCTCTCGATTTTCAGGTCAACCATACACAGACAGTCCCTCTTTTCTGTGATAACAAGAGTGCTACTTACATTGTGGAAAATCCTGTGTTCCATGAAAGAACAAAACATATAGAGATAGATTGCCATTTTGTGAGGGAAAAGTACCAACAAAAGATTCTTGTTCCATTACCAGTAAGGACAGAAGACAATCTAGCTGACATTCTCACCAAGCCAGTTGATAAAGCTACACTACACAGATTATTACCTAGATACCCCTTAAAGAATATATTTGCAGACACACCACCTTAGAACACAATGCAAGTCAGATTCCAAGCTGTGTTTTTTTTGTTCTCCACCCAATCACAGCTTGAGGGGGCATGTTGCAGATACACCACAACACAATGCAAGTCAGATTCAAGACCAACAATTTCTCTTAAGCATATGATCGAGCACTTAATAGTATAAACGGTTGAGTTTAGTTAGAGTTAGTTAGAAGTTGTTGTAACAACCTGTAACCGCTATTAACTCCAACTTGCTGCATCTAGATACTATATAAGCAGCAGAGCACAAGTTGGATTGATTCATTGAGTCAATTTTTCATCTAGCAATGTATTAGAATTTTCCCGCCAAATTTCAGTTCAAATGAATAGTTCATCTTCTTCATCGCAATTCCTTCTTTTCTAGTTTTTCTTTACAAATTCAACAGTATCCGCGAACATGGCGTTACAAGCTTGATCACATATTTATGAGTACATATGCGGTCAAATACCGGCACAACTATTTCTCATCAACATAACTATCAATTTGCTAGTTGGATTATCCTCTTAAGCTCCGATTACTCAAATAACAACTTGATTTTGAATAAGACGGTTGTAGCATTACTAACCACATGCACGTCAGCAGCAAGAAACTAAGGAACTACAATTGTGAGTTCATTATTAGTTTATCTACTGTTTTGTTACATGAACATTGAAAAGATTTTGCATGGGAAGGGTGGAAAGCATCTTAGGGTTTTATTTCAAACATTCATTTGATTTTCCCACAGTTTTCCATTATGTTCGATCGTCTGCATATCATATTTGCATTAGTGAATTTCCAGGAGCTTTCTGTAAATGGAGGTTCTTGTGTGGTGTCTCCACACGGTGTGGAGACATACACACCACACAGTTTCATTCTGTCTTTAAACTGTGTGGTTCTAATCGTTTCACCCGTCACTTCACCTCAAATTCCTTCTCCACACAAGTATTTCCCTTCTGTAAATTGACAAGAAGTTTGGGCATTAAAGCACTGCCCACGCAGCCGGTTTTTCTGTGACCACGGTGCTAGTGATCCCCACCCTGAGAAGTTATTGTGTGGTGTCTTCACAATGTGCGGAGACATCGTGTGACAACCTCCAGACCACACAGTTTTATTCTGTATTTAAATTGTGCGGTTCTAATCGTTTCATCCGTCACTTCATATCAAATTCTCTCAGCACACAATAACATCCCCCACCCTCACCTCCAAATTCAACTATTCAGTCGGAAGTCGAAAAAAACATCTGACACTTCACACGATTTTTAGATTTAAGGATAATTATACTTTAAAGACTCTTAATTATAACGGATCATCGGATGATCTTAATGTACAAACAAACAAGACAAATTTACCTTTTTTTACACATAACACATAAAAGTCAATTCGTTTTAATAGAACGTCCCTGAAGCAGAATTTTTCTAGATTTAGATGTCCGAGCTGAGTTTTAATCGGATTGTTATTAAAGGCCTAAAAAAAGCAAAATCACGTGACTCTGCACTGAATAACAACGGTATTCATCTCATCACACAGCTCAGAACATGTGAAGCCGGAAAGAGTTATAAAAATAAAAATAACACCCACGTTTTTTTATCCAGGCCCCCATTATTAAAATAATCAACATTTCTGAAAAACAATTGTTACCACTTAAATGCCAGATCATAACAAACTCTTGATTTCAATAAATAAAATAAGATAAAATCTTGATTTCTGGACTAAATATGATTCAAATCAAATTTCCATCGGCCAACAATAAGTAATTAAAAAGGAATTTTTCTACCAAAGGAGCAATTTTTCTTTCAGTTTAACGATAAACAACAACAAAAGGTTAAATCAAAACCTCAAACATTGGAATGAAACATAAATAACATAAACAAAAAATAGAGGACAGAGTACAACAAAACAAAACAAAACAAAACAAAAAAAAACACGAAATTAACCTTCAAGATGAATCAATCTGTAAGAAATCTGAAACATCCACTATTCAGATTCCGGCTTCCGGCAAAGAATCATATGCATCGGAGTAAAAATTCCGGTCTCTCCTCCTCTGGTAAGAAAATCAGCAGTCACAAACAGCATTTCGTGAACATCCACAACTCCTTTAGGTGCGATTCCTAGCCAAGCCAACACCGTCACGACGATATGATTCCTCCAGTAAGCAATTCTTCCCATCTTCAGCCTCGTCCACCATGGCTCCGCCGGCGGCTTAGCTAAATCCTTTTCCTTCACCACTTCAAAGCCCACTTTTTTAGCAACCTCAGCAATGTCTTTGTAATTCCTTAACCCTGGTAAAGCATCACCTCTCTCAATCCCGTGAATGATCTCCACGTGCTCTTGATTTTCCGGTGAGAAGAGTTCAGTCGTTACCCATTCGTAAGATACGTAGAAAGTTCCGGGTTTTAAGACTCGGTAGATCTCGCTGTAGACTTCTTCAAGCTTTGGAGCATGACACGTGGCTTCAATTGAGTAAGCGCCGTCGAAACTGTTGTCTGGAAAAGGCATTTCCAGGAAATTTCCACAAACGACTTCGCATTGTGAATCCAAACCCGCTTTTTTGTTGTGGGCCCGGGCACGCTTTACTTGGTACTCGTTAATTGTTATTCCGACGACATTTGCGCCGGAGTGGGCGGCGATTGCCCTCATCGGACCTCCGACGCCACAACCAGCGTCGAGAATCCGTGACCCGGGTTTTATACCTAACAGATCCACGGCCATCTCTTCGTGAATTCTCGTGGCATCACGGTGAGATTTCCCGGGGATTGAAGGAGAAAAATGGAAAGATTGGCCCCAACCCCACTCGTAAATATCTGTGACGAGATTGTAAAAAGTGTCGACAAAGGCTGGAACTTTATCGGCGGTTTCGATCTCTTTAGGGCGACGAAAGAAAGACCAGTACTGATTATACTTGTCGGCCACTTTTTCACGAGCAATAGAGCCACCGGAGAGGTGGACGGCAGGTTTGCCTTTTTGTTCAGCTGAACCCAAGATGCAGATGAACCAATATAGACCTCCTCCGGCAATCAAGGAAGCGGTGCAGATTAGAGTGAGAGAATCCATAGTAGGGATGGAGAAGAAAGAAGGTGGGGTGAGAGTGAGAGTGAGAGTGGGAGTGTGAAGATGTGAAAAGAAGGAGATCGGCTTTTGTAAATTTTGAAAGGGAAACTTGATCAAATACGCTTAAAAAGTTAATTATTTGTGTGATATGCCTAAATTATAGGGTCAATTATTTAAAAGGACTGATTTTTGACTTATTAGGGGTAATAGGACACTTCGAAATGTTAGTTATAAAGACATTCTAATTTTAAGAAGGAAACTTATTTAGTTATAAGGACATTCTAATTTCAAGAGGATAAAAAGGAAGGAAAAAAAAAAAAAAAAAAAACAAACTCCACCTTCAATCAGTTTTTTATTTTTTTTATTTTTTTTTAATTCACCATATTTCTAAACGTCATATATTTTTATCTAAAACTCGGATCATCATAATTTTTTCACTAAAATTCATATTTTTTCGTCTTCTTTATTCTAAAATCAAATTTGATATTTTTCCGAATAAATTTCATAAATCAATTTTTTTCTTCATAAAAATCGACGTGTCGTATTGATCACCGTCATACATTGACCACCTACCCCGATGCATTGACCACCGAGATCCATTAACCACCCCGATACATTGATTGCCGCGATTCATTGACTACCATGATGTATTGACCGCCGCGATCCATTGACAACCTTGATCAGTGACATCTCATTGTAGCGATTTATGCAATGACGTCTCAGTGTAGTGATTTATGCAGTGACATCTTATTGTAGCGATCTATGCAGTGATGTCTTATTGTATCGAATTATGCACTGACGTGTTATTGTAACGATTTATCCAGTGACATGTTATTGTAACAATTTATGCATACCTTTGGTTGTAAAAATATATCTTTAAACCAAAAAAAACAAAAGAAATACAGTTATTTTACAAAGTTATCCAAAATTTAAACCAACACTAATCAAATAAACCAACATCAATCAAATATTTAAAGATAACAAAGAAATAAAGTTACTTTACAAAGTTATCAAATGTGTGTATCAAGTTGTATATGCGGTGACATCAATATCGTTGCATCGGTTATCTAATTGTAAATACAAATCATCAATGTCTTTCTTCGGACATCAATGTCCTTTGTAGAAGTCATCAATGTCACTGCGTAAGTCATCAATGTCACCGCATCGGACATCAATGTCACGCTGCGTAAGTCGTCGATGTCATTGCATCAAACATCGATGTCATTGCATAAGTCATGATGTCCCCGCATCGACATCAATGTCCTTTGCATAAAACCTAACAACTAGATCGGCGACTCGCTCTTGTTTTGCATTTCTCCAAATGTGGAGCTTTTAATATGGATAGAAGTACAAGTTTGGTGAAACTACAAAGACTCTTGTAATGGCCACACGTTGTTTGTGCCCTCCTGATAATTGGATTCATTGTGGAATCCCTCAATTCTTTAACACGATCTTGAATCATTTGACGATCTTGTTTAGCTTAATGTCCCTGCATCATTCATCAATGTCTTTGCATCGGACATCAATGTCCCTACATCGGTCATCAATGTCCTCGCATCAAACATCAATGTCACCGCTGCATAAGTCATCAATGTCACCGCATAAGTCATCATCAATGTCCCCGCATCGCGCATGCGTAACATCAATGTCACTGCATAAGTCATCAATGTCCCTGCATCAGACATCAATGTCACTGCAAAAGTCAGCAATGTCACTGCATAAGCCCATACCACCAATATGATCATAGAGGGCACTCTTGTCAATCTCTTGATGATGGTAACTCTTGCACACATAGTAAAACACACTCTGCACTAATAGGCCAGCCAGATTAACCAATTAGTTATGTTTGTTAAGTTAAGTTTGGTTTGTTGCTTGCTTATGAGTAGAATAATCTAAGAGTTCAGTTTGGTTTGTTGCGATTGGATGGTTGTGTTATTAGAATAATGGAAGAGTCTTATGTATTGGTCTCGCTATGTTTAGTTCGAGTTTGTATCACCTTTTAACTATGAATGGAGGTATTTGAATCTTTGTGTTAATTAATATATTCTCCTTAATTTTGGAAACCAACCTGCACTTGAGTATTTTGCCATTGAATCTTATCTTTCTTAATCAAATTTATATACCTTAATTCTCATTGCTAAAAAAAACTCATTCTTAAGAGTTATGATTAAGATCTATATATAATATTTACGAGGGCAAAGTAATCGATTACCCATTTTATCATTCATGGGTCAGAGGTTCATTTGATATAAATCAAAATGCTGTTGGTAAAACCCTTATAATTCATTTGAAATTGCAAAAATACCCAAGTCCATAAGTATATTTGGAGAAGAAGAGTGGTGGTGGGAGATCAATTGAGGCTCAACAATGATTTCTGTGAATGGAATTGTCCTGGTCCTTATTCATGAAGTAATTTGAAATGCGTATACTTATTATATATGATATGTTTTTGCTTATTTAAGTACCGATCGACTTTGATGATTCATTCCTCTTCTTGTGTCTCTATTTTATTGTTTATCATGTTATTTTTAGTGTACGTGTCGTATTTTTTCGGTGATGTTCGCTTTCTATGCAATATTACCGATAATTTTTTTGTATCTCTACGAATTTGATTCTACGGACACTTTCCAGTTTCCCCTGTTTATTGTTTTTAGGAAAAGAAAAAAATTAGATCGTCCTTATAACTAAATAAGATTTTGGAGTGTCCTAAATGATCATTAAGTCTCTAACAACGGCCTTATAACTAATAACCACTAAATTATTTCGTTGCGTATTCGCTATCGATTTGCTACGTATTCGCTACGAATTGCTTTACAGGTATATTTTTCAAATATTATCTTTTGAGACATATTACATAAATAAAAATCTTTTTAAACATATTTTATCAAGTTTCCCATTTTGAAGTTTGTTGTTTTCCGGATGGAGGAGCACAAAATATTTAGAATTCTTGGTGCCACATGCTAATAAAATTTGGTAACGGTTACGGATCGCCACGTGTCATTCACACGATAATCCAACAGTCAATGAAGACAGAGAAAGCTCACCTTATGTGCCAGAATCCCCAGGATCCGAGCTAAGCAAGCTCGGTTACTCTCCCCGACCTCTGCAAGTCGGCCGAGGCATAATATCACCCTACCCATGTCCGACCTTCCAGGTCGGCCTAAGCCCGTCTCGGACCTAATACCCAGCGTGCCCATTAAGACCAGATAAATACAGAAAGAATCCCGGTCATAACGACTCTGATCCTGACATTCAAATATACCCATAATTATCCCATAAAATCAATGTGATCAAATCATCATTATCTTTTCCTTAAAAAACACGAAATTAGAGTCCAACATGGACACGCTACACGCACGCTAGGGCACAAGACCCTTATATATAAACAATCCCCAAGGAACTACGAAGACTTGATTCCAACATACACATGCATACGTAGGCAACTTCAAATACAGTTTCTCAAGTGCAGTCTAAACCACCACAAAAAAACCCCCGTTTCACATCTCCTCCTAAGGTTACACCTTGAACAGATTGTCATTTAGAGGAAGGAAACCTCGGATTTATTACCCGACGATTTCCAGCATCGTCAAATGGCACTAGAAGGATGTCCTCTCACTGACAGTCTTGTTCAAAGTTCCAGAATCAGCATGGTGACAACACGACAGCAGACGGTCAATGGCAACCATGCTAACACAACAGATTCAGATGCCAACAGCCAAAACCAATAGCAGGAAAAAATCACTCTCAACGCTACCCACCAAGCCTTGATGGATCAACCTGTGGCTCTTGACGATGCAACCAAGCAAGACATTCTCGACCCGCATTGGCAGAAGAAGATGATGATGAGGAAGATCTGGAGGAGGAGGATCCTCTGGATGAAGATTCGCAGGAACATGACCTGCAGGGAGAAGATCCGTCGGAGGAGAACTCATTGGAGCAGAACTTGGAGGAGGAAGACCCTAACGATGGATCATGGGAAGAAACACCTCATCATCCTCCCAAACATAAACGGGCCAAGAAGGATGACCATTCGTCCTCTTCCAATTTGAGAAAGCAGCTGATAGTCCCCCATGCAATGGATGCGGCCAGAGCTGAACTGGATATCATAACCGGAAAGAGATCCGCTCAACTGACTCTCGAGTCCCCTTTCACTGAGCAGGTCGATAATTACCCCCGACCTGCAAGATTCAAGGTACCAAAACTGGAGCCGTACAGCAGGACCAAGGATCCCCAGGATCATCTGTTTCAATATCTCACTCACATGAATCTTGACTGCGTCGTGGACAAGATGAAGTGTAAAGCTTTTCCCGCATTACCGACTGGCCGAGCTCAGGAGTGGTTTAGAGAATCCCGCCGAGGACGATCTCCAATTTTGAAACGCTTGGAAAAATGTTCCTCAACACGTTCATCGCGGCAAAACCTTTCCAGAGGAATGCTACCCACATGTTCACTCTCAAACAGAAAAAGGATGAAACCGCACTACAATACTTGAAGCGGTTCAACGAATAGTCAATGCAAGTTTATGATGCGGATGACCACATTTGGATCGCTTCTTTCGTGGCTGGGCTCAGAGAAGGAAGGCTATACGCCATGCTGGGCAGCAAATTACCCACGTTTATGGAGGAATGCATGGATATGGCCATCAAGCATTGTCAATGAGAGAAAGCTAACCGATTGAAATGAGAGTCGGAAAAAGTAGAGCACAAGAAGGAAAAGACAGAGGATCCTTCTGATAAGAGAAGAAAATCAATTGAGGATCGGACGTTCGGCTCGACCACAGACAGATCTGAGAGAAGATATGCCTTACAGCGCAGAGATTTCCCAACGTTAAACAAGCCACGCGAACAGGTCCTCGCAGTTATGGAGAGGAAGGGTCTAGCCCGAACTCCCCTCCGATGCGAAGTCCTCCAGAGATGAGGGACCAAAGCAAATTTTGCACGTATCATAAGGACATTGGGCATGATCTAGACGGCTGCAAGGATTTCCAGAAAGATGTGAATGCGGAAATCGCTGAAAGAAAGCTGGATGAGGTCATAGATCGATCTCATTCTACTGAACAGCAGGGTCGGCGTTACTACCCGTGAAGGAATTTCAATCAAGACCGGGGGCAACAGGGTGAGCCCCAGAAAAGAAAAGACCGATCTTCGGAGGGAGACCGACAGATAGACAACTGCCCGATCAACACCATCAACACCATCGAAGGTGGCCAGCAACACATTCGGGGCTTATGGAGATGAGAACGTTGGAGGTGGAGTGGAGAGGTGATGGGGCTTATGGAGATGAGTTGGTGAAGTGACACCACCAACTTGCACACGACTTGCATCTTTGATTCAAACTGGATCCTTGGATCATTTTGTGATCTTGTTGTTACAGATTTTTTTCTCAAAAATGATGTAGGATTATGACATATGTAACATATAAATGGTATATTAGATCAATGTTGACACCTTCAATGATAAAGTGTTTCACTTGAATACTTGATGTCTTCATGTATTGGTGTCTTGTTTGAGATTTAACTCTGTATATCATGTTTGGACACCTTTATATCATATGCAAAAGATCAATAATCTTTGTGCCATGTACTCTAAATCTAAGACTTCAGTGTCATTAGTACAAATAAGATATAATTTTATACACATGTGACAAATTTTTTTCAAAGGTGATATAACAAAGTATGTAAGTGTGCGATCAAAATTGTGATGAAATGTTAAGATTAAGTGTTCAATTCAACGTCATTTAGTCACATATAAATTGTGTTATTTCGAAACAATCAAGCACACAATCAACTAGAGGTAATGAGCATCAATTATTCAACAATCTCCCACTGTTGATTGTTTTCAAAATACCAACTTTCAAGTTATTTTTCAAATTATGAACTCCCCATTAATCATATACCCCCTTAACATATGCAATATATAAAGCATGTATTCACATTCAATGTTAAGTTAAGGCAAGTAAACATATATTACAAAATCAGAAAAGTTTTGAAATTATCTTGGTAATGCATCAAATCAGTACATTTTAACAACATAAAGATAACAAGATTGTACTTGGCAGTACTACTTTAAAATCAGTTTAAAACTTAAGTACTTTCACTTTAAAACATGTTTCTCCCATTTTAAAGCATTTGGAAACATGTACACTTCTCGTATATTTCTCCTACTTATTATGAAAAGCAATCAAAAGATGTTGGAGGTATTAGAGAGGTACCATATATATGCAATGCATTCCTCAAAGTCTCAAAATTGAATTGGGGTAGAGGTAGTGAAAATGTCCGCAATTTGTTTTCTTTTTTTTTTTTAAATTCGCAATTTGTTTTCAGATGGGACAAATTCGATGCAAATGTTGCCATTAGCAACATGATCTCTCAAGAAATTGATAGGATCTTTAAGTCCTATTCAATAACCAGAGGGGATGAATGGTTTTGACCAAACACTTATACTTAAAAAATTTCCTTCAAAGATTATCTTGACAGATAAGTGTGTAACAGTTCTAATCCACAATGTACGTGATTAAATCAAGTGGTTAAATGAGGATAAGATGAAATTATAACACTTGTTAGATTTAGACGTAACACAATACATGTCAAGAATGGCTTATATCAACTAAAATTGATTAAATTTGGCCCAGCAATGGCAGTTGCTCAGATGCAATAACACTTGCATGTTTTGGTGAACTTCTGAGATGTAAATGCTTGAAACTGCTTGATCATACAATTATGTAGCATAAGGTAAAAATTCAGTGCATTCAGATAAGCATATTGAAAGTATCAAAGTAGAGAACACAAGTGTTTAGATTGGTTCCAATAAAAGGTATAAAACACCAACTTGCAGTCAATCATGTAGCAAGAGTTACCTTGGACATGACCCTTTCCTTTAGTGGGATTTCTTTCATTAATCAGCTAGCAATGTTACAATGAGAGTTGTTGGATTGAAAGGCGCAACAAAACACTTCAGAGAGAGGATGAATGAAGTGTTTAACCCTAATTCGGATCTAATTCAAGTGTATTTAGGGTCTAAACATGAAATGTTTATACATTAAGTGCATAAGTGTTTACATACCTGATCTAGAGTGTGTTGGGTGCGCATATCACAGATTTTTAGCCTATTGTAATGCAGTAGGTGGAGAATCTATTAAGGACGGTGTAATGTTAATCCACATATACGGTTTCAAGGCTGGTGACACCATTTGAAACTTGTTAGAAGACAAGAAATGATCATAAGGGATTAAGTGTGCCCTCTTAAGGGCGGCGGTCTTTGGAGCCTTTGGGAGCCGTTGAGACCTTTAATCCGGGAGCCATTGGGAATGCTTGAACCGGGCCCTTTTTGTGAAACTTATCTTTTATTATCCCAGAGACATCCTAGTTACCTATACACGTGGTCGGCCTAATTTATTCAACCCATATCATAGTCTTCTTTGTAAATCTTGATTATATTATATCTGTAGAGAGGAAGAAATAAGCACTTGTACAACAACTCAAGGATTTACTACATGCAACATTCACCATCAATGACAAAAGGAAGCTAAATTAAGTCATGGGCTTCAAAATTGCAAATATTGGATAAGAAAAAAATGTTACTCCATCAAGACCCGTTGACTGACAATGGCCCATTTAGGGTGTTAGTCAACTTTCACTACAATACTTGTGTCTGTAAAGTTCATAATAAGATTGCAAGCTGAATAAGTTCTTGGTTTCACCATGCCCGGGTTAATATGGTGCTGCAACATGATTTGATCGACAAGAAGAAGAAGTGCATAATGGCTGCTAATTGAGGATAAGTAAATGAAGCATAATGCAGCTTAAAAGATATACTGTATTAGGGAATAAGTTGAAGAGCTTAGTTCTTTTTCAACTAAGCAATACGTCGAACACCTATGATAGAAAAATTGTTGAGGTAGTTATTTTGTTGCAGTCAATTTCTTGGTGAAATATTTGTTACTCTTTGATTCTTGTTGATCTTCTTTCGATTTTGCACGGCGTTTTAGCAGTTTTAGCAAGCTTGCAAGATGAGTCGTCTGATTCAATTGCCAATTCCGTTGACGTTCTTCAACCACCGGTCCAATGCCGGCCGCCGACGTTTGGTTGCATTCGCCCTCACCAAACAAGGCCAACGATTTCTCACATCTGTCGCCACCAGCTCCTCCGCATCCCACCACGCACTACGGAGATTCATTAACTCTTCATCTAAGCATGTGGTTCTCGACACTCTCTCCCACCTCCTCTCCCCTAATTCAAGTCACTCTAATCTCTCCTCTATCGCTTTCCCTGTAAGTTTACGCCATTTTCTCTTTTATCTCTTCCCTTTTTTAGTGGGACACAATTAGTTCAGCTGCTCGAGTTCAAGCATCTTATTTTGTTAATATTTACATTTGAAAAAGAAATAATGCCTCTCGTGCAGTTGTATTTGATGATCAAAGAGTGTTCTTGGTTTAATTGGAATCCCAAGCTTGAGGCTGATGTGATTGCATTAACTTTCAAGCTCGAAAATTTTGACCTGGCCAAGAGCTTAGAAACAGAAGCTGCTAACAAGCTGAGAGTTGAAAATGGGCGTAATTTATGTGATTTCTACTGTTACCTGATTGATTCTTGCGCAAAGCTGTCCTTGAAGGAGATGGTTTTAGATTGTTGTGACAAGTTGAAACAACTTGTGTATTGCTCAACATCCTCGGTTTCAATTAAGAAACGAGCCTCTGAATCCATGGTCGGAGCTCTCTGTGAGATTGGGATGCCTAAGGAAGCTGAGGCGTTGCTTGAAGAAATGAGAGGATCAGTGAAGCTGAAACCGTCTTTGTTTGAATTCAGGTCTTTGGTTTATGCCTATGGTACGATAGGACTATTAGAAGACATGAATAGGACAGTAGCCCGGATGGAGAAAGAAGGGTTTTTAGTAGATACAGTTTCTTGCAATATGGTACTGGCATCATTAGGGGCTCATGAAGACCTGGTAGGAATGTGTTCATGGCTTCAGAGAGTGAAAACTTCTGGGGTTTCGGTTTCTATTAGAACCTACAATTCAGCTTTGAATTCATGCCCGAACATTATGTCCGTGTTACAAGACCCAAAAAGTGTTCCCCTTACATTAGAAGACTTGATGAGTAGTTTGCCCGCGGATGAAGCTAGTTTGGTCCAGGAGTTGGTTGGATCCCCCGTTTTAGATCAAGTAATGTCGTGGGACTCTTCAAACACATTAAAATTGGATTTGCATGGAATGCATTTGAGTTCTGCATATGTGATTTTCTTGCTATGGATTCAAGAACTACATAGAAGGTTTGTGGTTGAAAAGCATATGATTCCAAGTGAAATCACTGTGGTTTGTGGATCTGGGAAGCACAGCAGTGTTAGGGGTCAGTCCCCGGTAAAAACTCTGATAAAGGAAATGATACTGAAGATGAGATGTCCCTTAAAGATAGATAGGAGAAATGGTGGATGTTTTATCTGCAAAGGTCATGTTTTTAGTGCTTGGTTACAAGGCTGAGGTTTCATTTCACCTTTTCAAACACATGTGTCATTGCCAAAGATATAATCAGCTGCACAATCAATCTTATAGAAGCATCTGGTGATCAATCATCAATAGGTAATTTTCCATCCTTCCTTTTAGTTTAAAATTAGTTTTCCACACATATGTGAAGATAAATTATTAGGAGTTTTCTTTATGCATGATAGATACTGAAGGTATTAAGTTGTTGCCAGGAAACTCTTTCGAAAAATATGCACTGTATGTCTAGCTCACCACCATTTATTAGGGAAAGCTCTTTTCTTTATTTCATACAAATATTTGAATGAACTTGGCTAGAATTAAGCTTGAAATGATTGGCAATCTGTAGTTGATGTAGTACCCTATGGTTCCTTTGTAACTAGTGGTTAATGTAGTTAAATGCAAGTTCTAATATTGTATTGCTAAGTATAAAAGTCAAAACTTGTCAACACCGACACCGAGCGATGATTCAAGAATACTAGTCTTCCAAAGAATACAAGTTATCCATTTATAGAGATAGTAGAAGCAAGATCCTTGCAAGGAGAAAAAAAACCATAGTATCCTATCATTCTGCATATGAAGAAAAATTGTGTTAGTGTCTCTAAAACAGAGAATCTCGAGAGACACTAATGCAATTCTCACTAAATATCCTTTCGATTCCCGCAGCTCTATTATTCTCTTACTCGGTTGCAGAACTTCTTCATGTCGAAGAAACTGTGTCTGAATAAAGATGATTGGGCATGGTGCGTATATTGATGTCAAGGGGAGACAAACGGTACTCTAAATCAATTTCTCTGAATATCTTGATCATCTCTTCGACCAAAAGGGATCTTCTTAGCCACCTCTCTTTCATATCTTGATGGTTCATTCTGTGTGTGATCCACACAGTCATCCTCATCTTCTGTAGGTCCTCTAGATTCCTGAGCACAACCAAGGAGTTTGAGTACCAGTGCTCCTTCTTGCTCTCAACATAACTGCAAACCATAAAGAATTACATGATAGATTGCATAAGAAATTACAGAGTCAAGATTTCGGTTGTTTCTCCATTGATGTAGTATGACCAATCTAGATGGTAAATGCTTAACAGTACCTGAATATTCTTCTTTTCATTGTAGCAATCTTCTCTGGTGGAGTTGCAATGTGAACTAAGAAATCAACCGACTCCCGCATGTCAGGACTCCGGTAGTAGTTGTGTATAGGCTTTGTTGATAGAGTACTATTTGGGTACATAATTTTCTGATTGTCATGTCTCAGAAAGACTGTAGATAATATGTTCATTTCTTCAACAATCATCTGGAATATTAAGTAAATAAAGAAAACTTATTGCAGGACCACAATTGACCATCAGAAAGTCGATTCTCAGCTCTAGAATTTAGAGACCTGTAAAAAATAAATAAATGGTAAACAAAATTCCTGTATACCTGAACTCCATCTATTTCACATCGGTCACCAACATCAAAAGGATGAATCACAAACAAGAAGATAATGGATTCAAATACTGTCTTGCAAGTGTTTCCAAATATAAAAGCCACCACAACAATCTGGGAGCTAAGAAAGAGCAAAAACTTGCTCGTTGCAATGCCGAGTGTGATGAGCGAGATGATCAGAATGATGATGCAAACTAATACATTTGCCATTTGATGAAGATTCTTCACAGCTGTTTTTGTGTCGTTGAGTGTCAAAGCAAGTGATTTTCTCTCTCTGAAGGCATTCACCTGCAGCCAACATATTTAATAAACACTTTAGCACCACACAATCGACATTTTAAAAGTCGATTATATTGTCTAGAATCGACTTTCCGAAGGTCAACCTTTTAAAAGTCGATTATGGACCATATAATCGACTATCCTGAAAGTCGATTGTGTGTGGTGCGAACAAATTCTCTATAAAAAAAATAGGGCAACTAAATATGTCATCTTACCACCCAATTCTTAAGAGATGCTTTGCTGATCTTTTCACTTTCTGGTGATTCTTCCACAAAGTTCATTGTTTTAAGAGCCTCCTTTTCTCGCAAGAAACACATCAGATCTTCCAGATAGATGAATCTGCCATTAAAATATGTTTCTCTAAGTTTGCCTTAATGCTTCAAAACAAAAAGAAGTAAACAAGATAACAAAAACTAAACTCAAGAGTGTTTGCGCAATTTTGTTTTTAATAAAGTTTGGAAATTGCTTTACCCGGTTAGTAACCTCCAATCTCAGGATAGGGAGAATCCAAGTATATATGCACTAAAATTTGTATAATGTTATGGTTTTATTTTGTTAAGATGATATGGTGTGTACCATTCATTTGCAAACTGGCTCAAAAAGATCAACCATTTAACCTAGTGAGAGCTCCTAACATGTAGTCTAGAGTCAGTGTAATCTCACTATCTTATAGCACCACTTTTCTCCATTTTTTATAATATCTATTCAGGATGAAATGCATCAGAATCTTTTTATTGGATTCTCTATTTTACAGATTTCACTAGAGATTCTGCTGCAGATAAGATTTATTGGATTTGAATTGTTTAATCTCTATTTTAGATATTATAAATTGTTTCAAGCACAATAAATGTAGGAGCTGGTGGGAAACTTACTTGGAACCAGGTTTAGCCACATTTCTAAATATCTTCCTTGCTGCAACTTTTGCCTCATATTCACTTCTAATTTCGGTTGCAGACTCATTGTTGTTCTTGGTGCTTTCCATAATCTCCTCTTCCAATGTGGACAGTGACCCATGTCTAATTATGTTCACTAACTTCTTCATACCCCATGCAGAAACATTCTTTGGATTTAGCCTATGCAAGTAGTCAACTGTAATTCCATGAATACTACATTGTTTTTTATGTATCGAACCAGAAATCTTGAAACTGATCTCTTCAGATGGCTTCTGGGATAGTCCTCTTGTATGTTCAGGAATCATTTTGTAGTGTTCCTCGTGAGAGCTCGGTATCTTAGTTAATGGCGGCCCAGATAGTGCTTTAATGACATACTGATTGAACAACGAGTCTTGTATTCGATCGAAAAACGCGCTAACATGGAAAGATGATGCAAGGACTTTAACCATGAGAGTCTTGATTAGCCATAACACAGTGGCTAGCAACATACAGACCATCAATTTGTTTACATACCAAAGAAACTTGTTATTTCCTTCTACTTTGTTGTCAAACATGTTATGCCATGAAAGCAAAACTAATCCTAGCCAACAACAGTTCTGGACCGCCTTCCTTACACCGTAAACAAAGTACAGAACTTTTTTACGGAGAAGGAAGTTTCTTTCGATGAAGAACACTACTATCCGAATTACCCAGCCGGATACCAATCTACCACAAATGAGAACAAGGGCTAACACTTCCCATTTCCACAAATTCAGGCCCCAGATCTTTTGTGCACTCCATTTTTGTAGAGCAAGTGTACATGTCAAAGCTGTTAGGATCAGAAAAAGACTATTCCATTGAATCAAAATCATTAGGTTGATCTTATTCTTTCTGTACTCATCAGGAAGATCCTCATCCATCAAAGGATCATCTTCTTCATCTTCCTTAGGCTTTTTAAACATTTTGGAAGGTTTTTCTAATACAATTGTCTCTGAATTCTTTTGTGGCCTTTCTGGTGAGGGATCCATCAACCTGGACTTGGTTTTCAACCTTCCTAATAATGCACTTGCTTTATGCTGAATCTTAACGCGCCTGATCAGTTCATGCGACTCATTATTGGATACTCTGTCATTCAAGAACTGATCTTTCATATTGGATGTCGAGTCCTGAACGATTTCCTTGTCGATATCATGCGAAACGAATCCCATGTTGTTGTTGTTGTTAATGTTGTCTTCCCAGAAATCTTGACTGGATTCTCTCCAGATTCTGCTAACATTGCACTCAGAAGTGGCTTCATTACTGATGCTGTTATTGTTGGTTTGATCACAGCCGTCGATTTTGACGACAACGTGGTCGCTGATGGAGGAAGAGGGCATGGTGGCTGTGTTGTCTGGGGCGGCGGCATTAATCTCTCTGTTGTAGTATTGCTGTTGTTGGTGATGATGGTAAGAATTGTTGAATGAGGAAGAGAAGTCCATGATCAAATTATTAATTTTCTTAAACAGCAAAAACACAATGCTGAGTGGTTATGGACTTCTTTTTGTTTGTGTTATCTGAGTTGAGAAATGCATGAAGCATATCACGTATCCTTTCTGAATATTTGAAACAACTTTCATTTTTTCAAATTTAAAGTTGTGGATATAGATGATAAAATCCAAAAAAAAAAAAAAATTTAAATTTCATGTTATACCGTTAAATACGAATCTATAAAATGAAAGATGAAGTGATTATGCCACAACGAAATAGCCACAACATTGTACACAACACATTTTAGGGTCATTCATTGATTATGATGTGGGACCGAGACTTATTGAATCAAATGGGTCCTAAAAAAATCACTGGTTGTGGCATTTGTTGTGTACGTTTTGTTGGAGAATGGATCATCTCAAGTACATTTATTGTGGCACGAGCATTTCTCATGAAAGATTACAATAATGGTAATGAAATACTACAATGATTCATCACTATTACGTAAGAGTGTGATTTCGTTACTAATTAAAGTTATTTACCACAATTGTGAGTTGTACTAAAATTCTTTTACACAGCAAAGAAGGAAATACAGTTCTGTTTGTATCTCTCTTTTTGTTCCCAACCCAATAATTAAGTTTGGTTTAAGAATTATTAACGCGATATTTCCAAAAAAAAAAAAAAGAATTTATTAACGCGCTGTTACAGCTATAAACTATCCACAAATTCACTTTAAATCACTAGTTTAATATTGGAAAATTATGTTGAAGATGGTTGATGTAATTCGTTCTAGATTCAGAGTCGGTGATTTTATCAAGTTCATTAGTTATTGTGTTTTTAAACTATTGTACAAATCATATTTCATTATTTCAACATGGCAGAAACATTAGGGGGAAAAACAGTATAATGAATAAATCATGTTTCTCAAACAAAAAAATTTAATAATAAATCATAAAATACACAAAAATATATAAATCAGCCACTCCCAACCTTTTCTTTTCATTTTTTTTCCTTTTATTTTTTCCAACTATTTTTTTTTCATAAACAACGATATCTATTTTTTCTAACCACTGTACAAAATATAAAATGATAGTAGAAATTAACTATTATAAAAAATGCATAATTGTATAAAAATAGACGTAGCATAACAACATTAGAAAATCCGTACAAGAACACAAAATCACAGTAAAATGGACCATACGAAATCCATGCATGTACAATATAAAAACTCAATAAATAGTAAATATAACAGTACAGATCACAGTAGAAAATATTGTCCCAAAAATGTGACATTATAAAACCCATAATAGTACGAAATGAGAGTATAAAATAACATTATGGTAGAAATAGGCGGTGCAAAATACATATATGTAAAACAATACAAAGCCATAGAAAAGACGACAATGCAACAGGACGCATCCAGAAATATATTTCAGTGGGGTTATCGGAGACTAAAACTAAATTTTGCTTTGAAAATTTAAATTAGTGGGGTCACCGAAACCTAAAACTATATTTTTTAACTACAAAACGATACTTTTAACAATAAAGCTGTTAAAACACAGACGAGAAACTTGCAGTTTAGAATAGATAAAACACTAACAATGCAAACATAAAGTATGACGTAAATTGATAAAACACAGAAACAAAGAGAACACAGTGATTTAACGTGGTTTCCGGCGTTGTGCCGACTACTCCACGGACAGAAAATAAGATATTTTATTATGCACAAAGTTATAAGGATTTTCACACACACTGCATTGGTTACAACATTGGTATTTATAACCACAATTCCCTAACCGTCATAAGATCTTTGTCAGAACTATCATAAATACCCCAGATGTGGACCCTTTGCTCCAGCTGTTATCCATCAGATGAAACTCAGCTCAAAACTGACTTTCCCAGACTTGTAATCAACTGCTCAGATACGGAACTCAAATGTACTCAGCAATAACTCAGCTGGCAAAACTGAGAGTTGACTTTAGAAGAAACTCAGTTTGCACTTCACCACAACTGACTTTCATAGAACTGAATACTCTTACTAATCTGTCCATCATTCTCAGCTCAGCTTCTCATATTAGTTCCACCAGTTTATAACATAGTTTAGAGATCAAGTCACTTAACTGACAAATCTTCACCTTGAGTTGAACTCTCATTCACCGTCAACCAAATTTCATAATCAGATGTACTTGTACCAGATGCATTCGTCAATGCCAGGATGTACTTGTACCAGACTACTCTACAGAATCCACTCAGATGGTCTGCCCTCGGCTGAGTATCCAGTTTCCAGTTTATAAGTTTTGAATATTCAGCAAGTCCAGACACAACTGAAACTTGCTCTGCTGAACAGGTTTAGTGAACATATCAGGAGGATTATCCTTGGTGCCGATCTTCTTCACTACAACCCTCTTCCCATTTCTCAGAAAATGATACCTCACATCAATATGATTGGTTCTCTCATGATGAACCTGATCCTTAGCTAGACAAATTGCACTCAAACTGTCACAATAAATCTCAGCTTGATCTTGATGTAGCCCCAAATCACTGACTAGCCCCTTCAACCAAATACTCTCCTTAGCTGCTTCAGTAAGAGCCATATATTCAGCCTCAGTAGTTGATAAAGCCACTATGGCCTGAAGAGTTGCTTTCCAACTGACAACTGAATTCCCCAATGTGAAAACATAACCAGTCATTGATTTTCTGCTGTCCACATCACCTGCATAATCAACATCATAGTACTATGTGATCAGTTCTTGAGTATCACCTCCATAAATGAGACCAACATCAGTTGTACCTCTAAGATAGCTGAACATTCTTTTCACAGCTTTCCAGTGTTCATTTCTAGGTTGAGCCATAAACCCTGCTGACAACACTGACTGCCTGAGCCAGATCAGGCCTAGTGCACACCATGACATACATCAAACTGCCAACTGCACTAGCATAGGGAACTCTTGACATGTACTCCTTCTCCTCTGTTGACTGTGAAGCAATAACTGACAAATGAATATTTGATGTCATATGAGTATCTATTAGCTTTGTAGCTAACATGCCAAACTTTGACAAAATCTTATGTATATAGCCCTACTGAGATAAAAAACAGTTTTTTCTGACTTCTATCTCTCCAGATCTCCATCCCCAAAATTTCCTTGGCTGCACCCAAATCTTTCATTTCAAACTCAGCACAGAGAAGATCTTTCAGATATCGAACATCAGAATTCTTTCTTGCAGATATCAGCATGTCATCCACATATAACACAAGATAGATATATGATCCACCTTTCAACTGACTATTGTAAACACAGCAATCATAAGGACTTCTGATGTATCCCAACTGGATCATGTAACTATCAAACCATTTATACCACTGTTTAGGAGCCTGCTTCAGTCCATACAAGGACTTCTTTAACTTGCACACAAAATCTTCTTTGCCAGGAACTTGGAATCATTTTGGCTGAGTCATGTATATCTCTTTATCTACCTCACCATGTAGAAAAGTTGTATTCACATCTAACTGCTCAAGTTCTAACTCCTGATATGCCACTATTGTTAATAACACTCTGATTAAAGTATGTTTGGCTACTAGTAAGAATATCTCATCAAAGTCCACTCCTTCTTTCTGACTGAACCATCTTGCAACCAAACGTGCCTTATACTTAACTCCTTCTGCCTCAGTTATCCCTTCTTTCTTCTTGAAGATCCATTAGCAAGTAACAACTCTCCTATCAGCTGGATGTTTAACTAGATCCCGAGTCTGATTCTTCAGTAATGACTCTATTTCATCTCCCATAGCAGCAAGCCATTAAAATGCTTCAGAACATGTCACTATTTCCATGTAAGTAGAAGGTTCAAAACCATCCACTTCTTCTGCAACTTGAAGTGCATATCCAACCATATCATCAAACCCATACCTCTTGGGAGGTACCCCAACATTGGATATTCTAGCTCTGCTGACCCATGTTCTCAGTTTGACGCTCAATTGACATTTGCTCAGCTGACTGTCTTGGACTCAATTCTGGTTCAGCAACCAGATCAGATGAAAACTGACTTTGATCAGTTGATTGTTGCATTTCAACTGACTCCACCTAAAGCTCCACCTTACTGTCAGTTTTCTCAGTTTCAGTACTGGTTTTCAGTTTCGTAGTCCCTCTCACTGATGAACTGAGCATAGAATTTTCATCAAAAATTGCATCTCTGCTGAGAATAACTCTGTTTTCTGCTGATGACCAGATTATATACCTCTTAACCATCACCATACCCCACAAGCACTCGTTCTTTGCTCTTGGTTCCAGCTTCCCTTCACTCACATGATAATAAATTGTGCTTCCAAAAACCCTTAGAACTGAATAGTCCACAAGCTTGCCCAACCACATTTCAACTGGTGTTTTGAGACTGATCTTTGTGTGAGGACTCCTGTTGATTAAGTAGCAAGCTGTGCTTACAGCCTCTGCCCAAAATCTTCTTGACAAACCAGCATGAGAGAGCATGCATGTTGATCTCTCCAGAAGAGTTTGATTTAGCCTTTCAGCTACCCCATTTTGCTGAGGAGTATTCTAACTGTATGATGTCTGGTAATACCCTCATTTCTGCAAAACTCATCAAACTCAGCCCAGTAGAATTCCAGACCATTATTTGTACGAAGCCTCATGATCTTTTTCCCCGACTGATTTTCAACTAAAGCCTTCTATTGCCTGAAGTTCTTGAATGCCTTTTGTGTTTCATCATCACCACCCAAGTCATCCTTGAATAGTCATCTATGAATGACACAAAATATTTGTGACCACCCAATGACTCCACCTTTGATGGCCCCCAACAATCAGAATGAATGTAATCAAGTGATGACTTTGTGTTGTGTACCCATTTTGAGAACTTGCCCCTATGAAGCTTCCCAAACACACAATGCTCACAAAAGTCCAGATGCTTGACCTTACACTCCCCAAGAAGATCCTTTTGAGAAAGTGTTTAGGGTCAAATTATAGTGATTTTCACATATGTTTTATATATCAATTTCCCTCATATTTGGATTATTTTCATAGGAATCGAGCTTATAATTGATTAATTGAGTAAATGAGGTTTTTAATGGTTAAATATGAAAACGTATTGATTTATGTGCTTAAAGTATGATTTTATGTTATTTTGGAATTGTGTTATGTTTTCCTATTGTTGTAGATACTCAATTATGTTGGAAAAGGTGATCCTAAAAGGGTAAATTCGAGATGGGAAAGGATCAATTGAATTTATGGAAGATTGGAAGAGATAAGGAAAGAAATCAATCAAGATAAAGATGGAAAAATCAAGAGATTCGATTTCAAGTCAATATGGACGAGCGTCCATCTGAAGCAGACGAGCGTTCAATAGTGGACGGGCGTTTGGTGAAGTGAACGAGCGTCCGAGAAGAGATTTTACATTCAGAGAGTTCAGACGCAGGTCAGACGAACGTCCAGTATCCGATAGTATAGTGGACGGGCGTCCGTTATAATGAACGAGCGTCCGCCGCCGCATTCAGCAGAACCGACCTAGTTACTGTAGCAGCCGACTTAGTTTTACTATAAATATAACAAAGAAAGCCCCAACCCTAATGGAGACCGAATTTTATACACTTCTCTCGAGAGCTAGCACCGCCGTTTTGAGAGTCAAGGCCGGTCACCCGAGCCTTGTGCTCGGGTGAACCGAGGTTAGATTAGGAGTAGATCATGTAGATTTTCTTTTCCGTTTTCATGGTGATTCAACCATTGTTCAAGACTATGTGAGTTCTCTTTTGATTAATTTAATTCGAGTTTTATTTCATGATCTTTAATTCTCTTTGTATCTTTTCTATGCGATTTGAATGCCATGAGAATAGAATTGAAAGATTCGTTTTCGATTGATGTTTATAATACGGAAGTTGCATAAACACTAGATCACCATAGTAAAGATAGGATCTTTAATCATTAATTATGTGACAAATTAATTGGTTAATTATCTAGGTTGTTAGATTCTAAAATACGAGAGTTAACCGAATCTACACCGAGTTTTGTATTGAAAATCGGTCCCAACATTCGGAAGATGAGAGACCGGTAATTGGATTTACTAAGGAATTAGGAATCCGTAGCTTGAGAAATAAATTCACTAAGGAATTAGGGGTTTATGTCTCGTGAAAAGGTGAAACCACAACTTGAATTAAAATCATGAATTGAACTAGGATTGAGATCACATAGGTTTGTATATTGGTTGTTTCCATGTCCCTTAGTTTAGATTGTTTATTTTGTTTCCTTAGGTTAGATTTATTTTGATTGTTCTTTATGTTTTTATGTTTTTATGTTTTTGCTTTTCGTTTTTAGAGTAGCAATTGGTAGAATTAATGACGTTAGATTCAATATCCCTTTTCCCTGAGGATCGATACCCGTACTTATCCAACTTTACTAGCAACTACCCGGTATTCGGCCGGTTAGGAGGTAGTTTTGCATGGTAGTATAGGTTTATAAATTTTCTTTTGTTTTAATGATGCAAAATCTCCCCAACAAAAGTGGCGCCGTTGCCGGGGAATAGGTGTCATGTTGAATCTGATCTTGTTATTTCTCGATTTTGTTACGTTTATTTTTCGTTTTAATAAAAGTAGCGTTTACCAAATCGAGAGTTTTTATTTTGCCGTGTTTCGATGACCATAAGGTTAAGAATGTGCAAAAGTTTTTTACTCGATTTGTTTAAACGTGAAGTATGTGTTTATGTGTTTTACGATCTAACCTCTTTGTGCTTTAATTGAAAGTGGTCATTTCGTGATCTCGTGTTAATATGTGTTTTAAGTTTTTAGGGTTTGTCCGCGTTTTTCCCGCTCGTCCGTGCATTCTTGTTGTATGGACGAGCGTACGTCTCGTTGGACGCCCGTCCGGTTCTTCATCCTGGGTGAACGAGCGTTGGGAAGTATTGGACGCTCGTCCGTTCAAATATTTTCAATCTGTTCGATTTAGAGGACCAGACGAGCGTCTATACTTTCTGAACGTCCGTCCGGTCGGTTTTCAAGGCAGACGAGCGTCTGAAAAGTGGAACGCCCGTCCGGCCTGCATAAGTTTTAAACGCCCGTTTGAATTAGTGAACGCCAGTCCAGGTTCCAGAATTTCTCTTAACTTGATTTTTAATGCTTTATTTGATATGGATACTTTAAATTGAGCTTCTGTGGCTAATTGTTTTTACGTAAATGTTCTGAACTTGCATGTTTACATCTTTCCATCTACGAATCCATGTTAAATAATTGATTAACTTTTATATACATGATTCATCTAGGCATGTTATAGTTACTGTCGGTTCTCGTATGCTATAATCGTTCTTATCATTGTTAGTGGCTAATGTCGGTTTCCGTATGCTACATACCGCTCCGATGAATCTTTTAAGCTTTTAAGACTTACGTGCTTCCTTTGTTTTTATAGTTCATATGGGTAGCTACTGTCGGTTTTCCGTATGCTACGTCCTTTCACCATATGAGTTATATCTTTTTAGTATAGACAACTGTTGGTTTCCATAAGTCTATCACTTTAGATAAGTCTTAAGGCGCGTCGGCACTAGTGACAGCACTGTCGTTTATCGTAACCTGTCATTATGTGGTAGACGTTTATTATATACATGTCATGCTGCAAATGAGTGGGCTAGTTTTCTTTCTTTTATTTTCTTTTATTTTTGCATATCATTTAGATGCATATCATTTAGTTGCATGTCATCTAGCCGCATTGTTTCTTTCTTTTATTTTTCTTGAGTGTAGTTAGCTGTCGGTTTCCGTAATACTACCTCGTTTTTTTTCATGATGGTTCTTGTTGGTTTTCCATATGCCATCATTATTATTATTGCATATCATGTAGGTCGCATTGTATTGCATTTTCATATAGTTGCACCTAGCCTACGAGTTTGTGATAATTTCATGTGTATGTTTCCATCTTTATGTGAGCATAATTTGAATATCTCTATAAATTCTTTTCCTTATGTGCTTTATTTGTATAAGTCTAATCTTTTCCCCGTAGACTCTTTTTGCACCGATCAAGTCTCGCAAGATATTTTTGATAGCTATTGTGCACTTTCACGATGAATTCGGTTGTCCTGTGATGCTTCGAGTCCACCGAGCTATGTAGCGCTTTGGGTTTCTAAGGGTTTTTCCGGAATTGCAAGCATCCAATCGGCTAAGTTCTCTATTAGTTTTATTTACGCATAACTTGAGGACAAGTTGCAATCTAAGTGTGGGGGAGGGGATAGATGATTTATGTATCTACTTTCATTTGCTCATATTAGTTATAATTTTCTAATTTTCTATGAAAAGTGCTTAAATTTTCAATTTTTGTCCCGAGTAACATTTAATCGGCATGCTAGTTTTATAATCGGCACCTTTAGTTGTTATCGTAGTCATATCATGTTCGAGAATAGGTTTAGTAAGTCGATACTCAATTGAATTCCATTTCACGAACCTATTAGATGAAGAGCCAAATATAGAATAGTTTCCGGTTAGTTAAAGGAAAGTTAATTCTTGATACAGATAACACTTATTTAGCATTAATGAAAGTTAAGAACTAGTGCTATATTCACAGTTAGAATCTCAGTACCTTAGTGTTCTTGAGAACTTTGAGAGTCTTGAATGTGTTAGAAATAATATTTGACCGCGAGTTTCCGAAGAGTTTGAAAAATAAATATATATATATATCTATAAATAATAAATGAATAAAATTTCTTTGCGGGAATTTTGTTTATATCTATCACCTCGAGTCCATTTGGATACCGCCCCCCAATTGGGGAGTGTGGTTTACCTTGGACAAGTAAGGGATTGAGTGATCTCGGGGTGATTTCGCCTCTAATGTAGGGGAGTGTGTTATACTTTTGAGACGCGACGATAGGAAATATAAAATATACGTTTTTTTGGAATTCTAAGTCAAGTTGATCTAAACCCAGTAGAGACCCGAAAGGTATTTTCTTGGTACTAAGTAAAGGAATCTAGTTGTGAGTTAGTTACTATGTTCTTGGTAATTAGTTTTTGTTAGGTAAGTGCTGTAGATAGAATGAAGTTTTCGTTTAGTTGACCGGATAACTGTTAGTGCTTGATGTATTATATCAAGAGAGGATCGGTGGAAGTTTAGTAGGTTCTGCACACACATCACCGAGTGAGGTCGATTTGCTGAATACTAGCTTGTCATGATTTTGACTATATCTCGTATCAGGTTATGTGGATTCTTGATGGTATGTTCTTGTTTTGTTTTACTCGAGGACGAGCAAAAGTTTAAGTGTGGGGGTGTTGTTTAGGGTCAAATTATAGTGATTTTCACATATGTTTTATATATCAATTTCCCTCATATTTGGATTATTTTCATAGGAATCGAGCTTATAATTGATTAATTGAGTAAATGAGGTTTTTAATGGTTAAATATGAAAACGTATTGATTTATGTGCTTAAAGTATGATTTTATGTTATTTTGGAATTGTGTTATGTTTTCCTATTGTTGTAGATACTCAATTATGTTGGAAAAGGTGATCCTAAAAGGGTAAATTCGAGATGGGAAAGGATCAATTGAATTTATGGAAGATTGGAAGAGATAAGGAAAGAAATCAATCAAGATAAAGATGGAAAAATCAAGAGATTCGATTTCAAGTCAATATGGACGAGCGTCCATCCGGCGTACGAGCGTTCAATAGTGGACGGGCGTTTGGTGAAGTGAACGAGCGTCCGAGAAGAGATTTTACATTCAGAGAGTTCAGACGCAGGTCAGACGAACGTCCAGTATCCGTCCATAGTATAGTGGACGGGCGTCCGTTATAATGAACGAGCGTCCGCCGCCGCATTCAGCAGAACCGACCTAGTTACTGTAGCAGCCGACTTAGTTTTACTATAAATATAACAGCAGCCCCAACCCTAATGGAGACCAGAATTTTATACACTTCTCTTGAGAGCTAGCAGCCGCTGTTTTGAGAGTCAAGGCCGGTCACCCGAGCCTTGTGCTCGGGTGAACCGAGGTTAGATTAGGAGTAGATCATGTAGATTTTCTTTTCCGTTTTCATGGTGATTCAACCATTGTTCAAGACTATGTGAGTTCTCTTTTGATTAATTTAATTCGAGTTTTATTTCATGATCTTTAATTCTCTTTGTATCTTTTCTATGCGATTTGAATGCCATGAGAATAGAATTGAAAGATTCGTTTTCGATTGATGTTTATAATACGGAAGTTGCATAAACACTAGATCACCATAGAAAGATAGGATCTTTAATCATTAATTATGTGACAAATTAATTGGTTAATTATCTAGGTTGTTAGATTCTAAAATACGAGAGTTAACCTGAATCTACACCGAGTTTTGTATTGAAAATCAGTCCCAACATTCGGAAGATGAGAGACCGGTAATTGGATTTACTAAGGAATTAGGAATCCGTAGCTTGAGAAATAAATTCACTAAGGAATTAGGGGTTTATGTCTCGTGAAAAGGTGAAACCACAACTTGAATTAAAATCATGAATTGAACTAGGATTGAGATCACATAGGTTTGTATATTGGTTGTTTCCATGTCCCTTAGTTTAGATTGTTTATTTTGTTTCCTTAGGTTAGATTTATTTTGATTGTTCTTTATGTTTTTATGTTTTTATGTTTTTGCTTTTCGTTTTTAGAGTAGCAATTGGTAGAATTAATGACGTTAGATTCAATATCCCTTTTCCCTGAGGATCGATACCCGTACTTATCCAACTTTACTAGCAACTACCCGGTATTCGGCCGGTTGGAGGTAGTTTTGCATGGTAGTATAGGTTTATAAATTTTCTTTTGTTTTAATGATGCAAAATCTCCCCAACAAAAGTGGCGCCGTTGCCGGGGAATAGGTGTCATGTTGAATCCGATCTTGTTATTTCTCGATTTTGTTACGTTTATTTTTCGTTTTAATAAAAGTAGCGTTTACCAAATCGAGAGTTTTTATTTTGCCGTGTTTCGATGACCATAAGGTTAAGAATGTGCAAAAGTTTTTTACTCGATTTGTTTAAACGTGAAGTATGTGTTTATGTGTTTTTCGATCTAACCTCTTTGTGCTTTAATTGAAAGTGTCGCCGTGATCCGTGTTAATATGTGTTTTAAGTTTTTAGGGTTTGTCCGCGTTTTCCCCGTCGTCTCCGTGCATTCTTGTTGTATGGACGAGCGTCGTTCGTTGGACGCCCGTCCCGTTCTTCATCCGCAGTGAACGAGCGTTGGGAAGTATTGGACGCTCGTCCGTTCAAATATTTTCAATCCTGTTCTGATTTAGAGGACCAGACGAGCGTCTATACTTTCTGAACGTCCGTCCGGTCGGTTTTCAAGGCAGACGAGCGTCTGAAAAGTGGAACGCCCGTCCGGCCTGCATAAGTTTTAAACGCCCGTTTGAATTAGTGAACGCCAGTCCAGGTTCCAGAATTTCTCTTAACTTGATTTTTAATGCTTTATTTGATATGGATACTTTAAATTGAGCTTCTGTGGCTAATTGTTTTTACGTAAATGTTCTGAACTTGCATGTTTACATCTTTCCATCTACGAATCCATGTTAAATAATTGATTAACTTTTATATACATGATTCATCTAGGCATGTTATAGTTACTGTCGGTTCTCGTATGCTATAACTGTTCTTATCATTGTTAGTGGCTAATGTCGGTTTCCGTATGCTACATACCGCTCCGATGAATCTTTTAAGCTTTTAAGACTTACGTGCTTCCTTTGTTTTTATAGTTCATATGGGTAGCTACTGTCGGTTTTCCGTATGCTACGTCCTTTCACCATATGAGTTATATCTTTTTAGTATAGACAATCGTTGGTTTCCATAAGTCTATCACTTTAGATAAGTCTTAAGGCGCGTCGGCACTAGTGACAAGATTGTCGTTTATCGTAACTGTCATTATGTGGTAGACGTTTATTATATACATGTCATGCCGCAAATGAGTGGGCTAGTTTTCTTTCTTTTATTTTCTTTTATTTTTGCATATCATTTAGATGCATATCATTTAGTTGCATGTCATCTACCGCATTGTTTCTTTCTTTTATTTTTCTTGAGTGTAGTTAATCTGTCGGTTTCCGTAATACTACCTCGTTTTTTTTCATGATGGTTACCGTTGGTTTTCCATATGCCATCATTATTATTATTGCATATCATGTAGGTTTGCATTGTATTGCATTTTCATATAGTTGCACCTAGCCTACGAGTTTGTGATAATTTCATGTGTATGTTTCCATCTTTATGTGAGCATAATTTGAATATCTCTATAAATTCTTTTCCTTATGTGCTTTATTTGTATAAGTCTAATCTTTTCCCCGTAGACTCTTTTTGCACCGATCAAGTCCGCAAGATATTTTTGATAGCTATTGTGCACTTTCACGATGAATTCGGTTGTCCCGTGATGCTTCACGCCCATCGAGCTATGTAGCGATTTTGGGTTTCTAAGGGTTTTTCCGGAATTGCAAGCATCCAATCAGCTAAGTTCTCTATTAGTTTTATTTCTGCATAACTTGAGGACAAGTTGCAATCTAAGTGTGGGGGAGGGGATAGATGATTTATGTATCTACTTTCATTTGCTCATATTAGTTATAATTTTCTAATTTTCTATGAAAAGTGCTTAAATTTTCAATTTTTGTCCCGAGTAACATTTAACTGGCATGCTAGTTTTATAATCTGGCACCTTTAGTTGTTATCAGTAGTCATATCATGTTCTGAGAATAGGTTTAGTAAGTCGATACTCAATTGAATTCCATTTCACGAACCTATTAGATGAAGAGCCAAATATAGAATAGTTTCCGGTTAGTTAAAGGAAAGTTAATTCTTGATACAGATAACACTTATTTAGCATTAATGAAAGTTAAGAACTAGTGCTATATTCACAGTTAGAATCTCAGTACCTTAGTGTTCTTGAGAACTTTGAGAGTCTTGAATGTGTTAGAAATAATATTTGACCGCGAGTTTCCGAAGAGTTTGAAAAATAAATATATATATATCTATAAATAATAAATGAATAAAATTTCTTTGCGGGAATTTTGTTTATATCTATCACCTCGAGTCCATTTGGATACTGCCCCAATTGGGGAGTGTGGTTTACCTTGGACAGTAAGGGATTGAGTGATCTCAGGGTGACTGCCTCTAATGTAGGGGAGTGTGTTATACTTTTGAGACGCGACGATAGGAAATATAAAATATACGTTTTTTTGGAATTCTAAGTCAAGTTGATCTAAACCCAGTAGAGACCCGAAAGGTATTTTCTTGGTACTAAGTAAAGGAATCTAGTTGTGAGTTAGTTACTATGTTCTTGGTAATTAGTTTTTGTTAGGTAAGTGCTGTAGATAGAATGAAGTTTTCGTTTAGTTGACCGGATAACTCGTTAGTGCTTGATGTATTATATCAAGAGAGGATCGGTGGAAGTTTAGTAGGTTACGCACACACATCACCGAGTGAGGTCGATTTGCCGAATACTAGCTTGTCATGATTTTGACTATATCTCGTATCGGGTTATGTGGATTCTTGATGGTATGTTCTTGTTTTGTTTTACTCGAGGACGAGCAAAAGTTTAAGTGTGGGGGTGTTGTTTAGGGTCAAATTATAGTGATTTTCACATATGTTTTATATATCAATTTCCCTCATATTTGGATTATTTTCATAGGAATCGAGCTTATAATTGATTAATTGAGTAAATGAGGTTTTTAATGGTTAAATATGAAAACGTATTGATTTATGTGCTTAAAGTATGATTTTATGTTATTTTGGAATTGTGTTATGTTTTCCTATTGTTGTAGATACTCAATTATGTTGGAAAAGGTGATCCTAAAAGGGTAAATTCGAGATGGGAAAGGATCAATTGAATTTATGGAAGATTGGAAGAGATAAGGAAAGAAATCAATCAAGATAAAGATGGAAAAATCAAGAGATTCGATTTCAAGTCAATATGGACGAGCGTCCATCCGCGTACGAGCGTTCAATAGTGGACGGGCGTTTGGTGAAGTGAACGAGCGTCCGAGAAGAGATTTTACATTCGGAGAGTTCGGACGCGGGTCGACGAACGTCCGCATCCGTCCATAGTATAGTGGACGGGCGTCCGTTATAATGAACGAGCGTCCGCCGCCGCATTCGGCAGAACCGACCTAGTTACCGTAGCAAACCGACTTAGTTTTACTATAAATATAACAAAGACAGCCCCAACCCTAATGGAGACCAGAATTTTATACACTTCTCTTGAGAGCTAGCAGCCGCTGTTTTGAGAGTCAAGGCCGGTCACCCGAGCCTTGTGCTCGGGTGAACCGAGGTTAGATTAGGAGTAGATCATGTAGATTTTCTTTTCCGTTTTCATGGTGATTCAACCATTGTTCAAGACTATGTGAGTTCTCTTTTGATTAATTTAATTCGAGTTTTATTTCATGATCTTTAATTCTCTTTGTATCTTTTCTATGCGATTTGAATGCCATGAGAATAGAATTGAAAGATTCGTTTTCGATTGATGTTTATAATACGGAAGTTGCATAAACACTAGATCACCATAGAAAGATAGGATCTTTAATCATTAATTATGTGACAAATTAATTGGTTAATTATCTAGGTTGTTAGATTCTAAAATACGAGAGTTAACCTGAATCTACACCGAGTTTTGTATTGAAAATCAGTCCCAACATTCGGAAGATGAGAGACCGGTAATTGGATTTACTAAGGAATTAGGAATCCGTAGCTTGAGAAATAAATTCACTAAGGAATTAGGGGTTTATGTCTCGTGAAAAGGTGAAACCACAACTTGAATTAAAATCATGAATTGAACTAGGATTGAGATCACATAGGTTTGTATATTGGTTGTTTCCATGTCCCTTAGTTTAGATTGTTTATTTTGTTTCCTTAGGTTAGATTTATTTTGATTGTTCTTTATGTTTTTATGTTTTTATGTTTTTGCTTTTCGTTTTTAGAGTAGCAATTGGTAGAATTAATGACGTTAGATTCAATATCCCTTTTCCCTGAGGATCGATACCCGTACTTATCCAACTTTACTAGCAACTACCCGGTATTCGGCCGGTTAGGAGGTAGTTTTGCATGGTAGTATAGGTTTATAAATTTTCTTTTGTTTTAATGATGCAAAATCTCCCCAACAGAAAGAACATGCATCCCTTTTTCACCTGTGTGACCCAGTCTCATGTGCCACAGTTTTATAAGCTGTGGCTGATGAATCTCAGCAGATGCCACAACAACAGAGCCAGCAACAGCTGACCATTGTAATATATACAAGGTCCCTTTCTTGACTCCCTTGAGAGCCAAAACTGAGTTTTTATAGATACTCAGCACTCCACCTGCACTCTTGAAAGTGAATCCATTGCTGTCCAAAGAACTGAGAGATACCAAGTTCTTGGTTATCTGTTGAACATGTCTAACTTCACTCAGTTTACATAATCTACCATCATCTGTCCTCAACTGAACTGAGCCAATCTCAACTACCTTGCAGACCTTGATGTTTGCCATAGATATATGGACACCATCTATCTGCTGATAACTTGAGAACCACTTTCTGTGAGGGTGAATATGAAAGGATACCCTAGAGTCCAGAATCCACACATCAGTATGATGTGCTGACTCTCCTACCACTAGAACCTTATCCTCATCTGAGTCATGCTCAGCTGCTACAACAGCTGTGCCAGAACCGTTCTCCTGATGTTTCTTCCTTTTTGGACAATTACTTCCAATGTCCCTGCTCCTTGCAATAATTGCAAACATCTGTGGATTTAGGGCCTTTGGTCCTTGTCTTCTTTGATTTTTTTCTTCCTAGACTGCCCATGCTCTTTTCCATTGTTGCTACTGACTACTAGTCTAGCAGCCTGATTGTCTGCCCCAGTTGCCTTATGTCACAGCTCCCTGGCATGTAAATTTGACCTCACATCCTCCCAAAACAACTGTCTACTTCCCAACTATGAAGGATTGCACAAAGTTCTCATATGAAGCTGGTAGTGAAACCGGCAAGATCAAAGCAGCATCTTCATCCTCAATCTTAACATGAATATTCCTCAGATCAAGTAATATTGTGTTAAGATGATCAAGATGATCTCTCAACCGAGTCCCCACATGCATCCTCAGGCTAAAAGCCTCTACTTCAGTTGCAATTTGTTGGTCAATGACTTAGTCATATACAGACTTTCAAGCTTCAACCATAACTTGGCAGCGGTTTCTTCCTCATCAACCTCTATGATAACATCATCAGACAAGCACAACATGATGGTTGAATGTGCTTTCTCCTCCATACTGGCATATGCTGAACTGGCATTCCCTTTATCAGATAAAGAAGTCCACAATTCTTGTTGCTTTAACAAGGCCCGCATCTTCATTTGCCACAAACTAAAATTATTCCTCCCTGTAAATTTATCAATCTTTACGTTCATTGCTGACATCCTTCTTCTTAAAGAACAAATCTTTGATATCAAAATCCTAGCACCGGTCACCGGTCTTGGTGAAGATCAACTCCGTTCAACCTGCAAACTCCTCTGGATCCACGAACCAACGCTCTGATACCAATTTGTTAAAACACAGATGAGAAACTTGCAGTTTAGGAAAGATAAAACAGTAGTAATGAAAACATAAAGTATGGCAGAAATTGATAAAACACAAAAACAAAGAGAACACAGTGATTTAACGTGGTTTCCGGCGTTGTGCCGACTACTCCATGGACAGAAAAGAAGATATTTTATTATGCACAAAGTTATAAGGATTTTCACACACACTGCATTATTTACAACATTGGTATTTATAGGCACAATTCCCTAACCATTTGCCATAAAATCTTTGTCGGAACTGTCATAAATGTTAGGAAATCTACGCGGGAACGCATCTGAATTTAAAATTTATTTCCTTTTTAACCAGGATCGACTTCGTTTAAGCAATAAGCATAAAAGAAGTAGTCGTAGAATATACCTTGATGATCTAAAATAGATTGTCGCTTTATGTACGGTTGTAGTTTCTGCACGAAGTCACCCAAGTGTTCGGCCTCTACCATTGATCCACACGAACAACCCGCCGGAATCCACCATTGCATTGCTACCGGAAAAGTCAGCTGTTAGGCCGCCTTTTTCTTCCTCCCAAAACTCTATCTTAAGAAGCTCCCTTTTTTATCTCACTAAATATTACAAGAACATTGTGTTGTAAACGAGTTGACACAACACCCGGAGATGGGAAGCCAATCTCATTCCCAATTTGGAAAAGCTTTATAATGGATAGATGAGAAAGAAAACTAATTTCCAATAAAATAAGAAAAATAGATATTCTATATTTATCTCATTAATATTCAATATCTTGATAAATATATAATATCTTATTTTAAATATTTTTCAAGATATATATTGTCAATATCTAATATTGAATATATTTATTATATTATATTTACCATGTGTATATATACAACATATATATATATATATATATATATATATATATATATATATATATATATATATATATATATATATATATATATATATATATATATATATATATATATATATATAGACACATATCACATACATATACAATTCACGCATATATATATATATATTGTCCGGAAAGTCACTGTGCTGCCGCGTGTTCAACATTTTCTATGGCGATGTTTGCAGGATTGTTTACCAATTAGGGAGCAGCTTGTCAAGCGGAATCTGGGTTCGGGCCTTTGCTTGGCATGTGGCAGGGAGATGGAGTCCTTACGGCACGTGCTTTTTGATTGTGATTACACTAAGGCGATCTGGGTAGCTTCACCGTTTGGAAGTCAACGGATTCAACCTGGGTCGAATTTTAAGGAGTTTTTCGGAGCATTGATTGTGTGCCACACTCCGGACGAGGTATCCACCTTCGCCGCTACTTTGGAACCTATGGAAAGCCCGGTGTGACACGGTCTTTGATGATGTGCCTGTCTATGTATCCCGCGTAGTTTCTATGTCCTTAGCTGGGGCAGTGGAGTTTCGTCCGGCCATTGGCTCGCTGCACATGGTTTCTGAGGGGACCGCCCATCCGGTTGTTTGGTGTGCACCGCCTGAGGGGAGCTGGAAGTGCAACTCTGATGCCTCCGTCATGGACTCGGGTTTTGGCGTGGGTTTGATCTTTAGGGATGCGCTCGGCTTCGATTATTGCGGCTTTTCATTCCACTTTGATCCTGGTATCAGTCCAGAGACTTTAGAGATGCAGGCGATTCTCTTGCCAATGGAAGAGGCTATCCGACTGGGGCTCCCTACAATCACCTTTTTGCCTTGCATCCAGGCGTTACAACGGCCGTCGGAAGATTTGTCTGTTTTCAATTGCTTATCGCGTGATTGCCTGGTGCTTCTGCCATCCTTTGTTACTTCTACTTTTACTTTTGTTAAGCGTAGTAGCAATTTACCGGTGCACCTTTTGGCTAGACATGGGCTAGCCCTCTCTAATCGTACTATTTTGGGGAACTTCCCTCCTCCTCACGATGTAATTTATGCCGCTATGACGAATTTTACGTAATAAAATGCTTGTTTTCCTCAACAAAAAAAAACATTAATAACTAATATTAATATAATATTATGATTAATTAATTTGCAAAATCCACGTGTATCATATATACACATATATTTCGCCCCATGTATGAATATATATATATATATTTAATTAATCAACATAATTAATATCTTGTATTATATTTATTCATAATAAATAAATACCACCATATTAATTTATCACTATAACAGTTTATAGTTGAGCTAAACTTTCCTTATTTGGTTATCACCATAACCGCATTTTAATCCGGCTAGATGTCCTTGTGTGTGTGGCCCGATAGACTTCCAAATATGTTGGCCGTAGGCACAAAGTGCGTTTACTGAATACCCTTCATACCTAACGATCATGGATAGCGTCTAGCAACATGTCCACGACCCCCAAACATCGGAAGAGTCAAATGCAATGACTACTACCTTTCATGTGAAACGGTTACCGTGTAAATAGAATCCCATCGGTGTTACAATATCCATATGGTCGTATCTCGAGTGTCAATATATTAACGACCGTATCTTATAATCTGGATATCATGCTCTCTCGAAGTAACTCATTTACTCCCACTTTGCAAAGATTCACGAGAGCTAAACTTATCTTTTGCTCTTTCGGATATTTACTCATATTAATAGGATACGCGATTTCCGGACGAGCGACATGAATCCTACGCATGCTTCAGTATCACACCCAATCATTACCGCATGATCGCCCCATGGCTATGGGGAAACCTCAATAGTGTCAAAGTATGACAATCCACACCGTGATGCCGTGAAGACTCCGGTCTTAGGATAATTACACAATCGCACAGTGCACGCGTCGATCTAACATACGTATTCTCTAATACACGTCCACGTACAGTCTACATGTTACTACACTTTGATAGACGAGATCTATCCCTATCTTAAGATAGAAGACATCCAATACGTGTTAGCCTAATTGTACTATCAATTAATATCCCGTTTGATAGTACATACGACTAGAGATATTTAAGTATCAAACCCTTTAAAGTGAGTCGTGATCTCATCAACCATAATCACCATTATGATTTCTCTTTCACAGTTTGACACAAGAGACATTATCATATATACAATGTCATAATTGGTCCGTTAAACGAACAAATATTAATAACTGAAAAGCCATTTAACATATGTATAAACATAAAGAAATAGTAGAAATGATACGATCCGGTCGGATCCGGTCCAACCCGATTGGGTTTAGGACACTATGGAACTCGGTTGAGAGTAAACAAACTTCGCATGTATCAAATGATTCATAATCAAAGTGATCCAACATTCCATCTTTATGGAGTTTGGAAATGCGATTCTTATTTATATGTCCAAGTCTACAATGCCACAAGTAGGATTCGTTCAAGTCACTTGTTTTAGCTTTCTTATTGTTTATATTAAGTATTTCAACATTCATATCTAATATGTAGAGACCATTGTCAAGTTTGCCGGTACCATAAA
Organism: Gentiana straminea; assembly: GCA_036785695.1. Classification (NCBI taxonomy): domain Eukaryota; kingdom Viridiplantae; phylum Streptophyta; class Magnoliopsida; order Gentianales; family Gentianaceae; genus Gentiana; species Gentiana straminea. Next base: position 668,628 of record JAVUPR010000529.1, read on the forward strand.
ATATTCCATCACGTGAAAAAAAACAACATTTATTCTTAAACGTAAAAGAAAATCCTTCAACATCCAATGCAGAAATAGAAATAATGCTCTTCGTAAAAGCAGGAACAAAATAACAACTATTTAATTATAGTACTAGCCCACTGGCCAATGAAAGAAAATAAACTCCTACGGCTAAGGCAGCAACACTTGCTCCATTCCCAACGCGCAGGTCCACTTCTCATTTCCTCAGATCTCTAGTCCTTCTTAGTGCCTGCATATCCGTACAAATATAAGAACCACAACCAGTATCTAATACCCAGTGGTTAGACTTAGAATAAGCAATATTGATCTCAATCATAAACATACCTGAAGTCGAAGCATCGCCATGCTTGTTCTTCTTGGTACTCACGAAAGCCTTGCAGTTTCTCCTCCAATGGCGAGGCTGGCCATAATGGAAGGAAGCATCATTTGATTTGTCCTTGGATATCTTAGGACTCGGCTTGGGAGCCTCTTTCACCTTCTTGGTCTTCTTTCGGGCCTTTTTCTTGCCCTTGGAAGAAGTCACGAGCAACACTTGCTTACCCTTGCCAACAGTGCCCTCAACAATCTTAAGCATGTTCAATAACTCCGCGAGGGAGCAATCAATCTTGTTCATGTGATAGTTCATCATAAACTGCGAGTAAGAGTCTAATGGAGATTTCAGAATCAAGTCAACATTTAACTCTCGCCCCATCTTATGGCCCAGCTTCTCAAGCCTCTTTATGTACCCGAGCATCTTCAGCACTGCGATCCAACTGGAGTTCCTGAAGCCATCTTGCAAACAAAAAGGGCCTTCGATACCTCGTACCTCTCAGTGCGAGACTTGGAAGCTTAGAGTTCCTTCAGGTGACCAATGATGGTGTAAGCATCCATAGACTCGTGTTGTTTCTGAAGTTCCGGTGTCATAGAAGCAAGCATGATGCAAGTAGCCTCAACACCGTCTGAACAGTGCTTCTTATGCTTCTCAACCGATTCCTCATTAGTAGCATCTTCAGGTTCCTCAGTTAAAGGTGTTTCCAAAACATAGCCAATATTTTCATGCCTCGAAACGATTTTGAGATTTCTTTCCCAGTCGAGAAAGTTTGTTTCGTCAAGTTTGTTATCAATGATAAAACGAAGGTTCAATTTGTTCGACATTTCTACAACAATGAATTAAAGATAGTATAAGTAAAAATTCATGCATACAAAACCAAAAATTTGCACTTAATAATTTATCTAGATTCTGCTCCCACTAGCCATTTACTCCCAATTGGCTTTCAAGAATTTCAATTCCTTAGTGGACAATATCCTATCGAACTATCAAGATTCCCTGTTGTGGTTGATGAACCATGAATAGCTTGACAAGTAGTTAACTTCTTACCAATCGTTTCTTACACGACTTTTGTTGGTTGACTAGTCAACTCTTTGACAATTTGCATCACTATGCATTAGTCAATCTCTTGTCTCTAAAATCCAAACGACCCCTGCTGTGGCTGATGGCCGAAAGAATCTTAGTCAAGTCATAACGTAATATTCATGAGATCACTTTCGTTCATATCTCAATAATAACGATATATCCGAGGTAGGTCAACCCCCAGTTGTGGCTGATGAATTGGATCCGAACAAGGGCTCTTCACCGTCATTATAATATTATGAGACAATTTTTGACTTAATTTTTAATTAATGGGAGTATTTTAAATTAATTCACTTAATTAATTCCAAATTAATTCTCTTAATTAATTTGTTCAATTATGGTCTCATTTAAAACGTGTATATTTCTACGTTATCAACATAAAGTAAAACATACACCATTCCACACACAAAAATAACCGGTATAATCATTGATTTTTCCTAAGTGCGGTTTTGAATACAAACTGGCGAAACCACGGGTCACAATCTAAGGGTAGCTGAAACCGCCAATAGGATCTTTAATGCGCCATCTCCAACGGGATATTTATTCGTCTTTCTTTGGTCTCCATCACCGATTCCCGAAATGCCTTTCTGGCAATTCCTCAATGTCCCGGCTATTCACGAACGTGAGAAGCGATGATTAATCAACGGGATATTTATTCGTTCATTAATATCCGAGCTCATTAGTTTACCCCTCCGAATGATTGGTCTCAACTCCTCGCTCCATTCTTGTTACATAAAATATATCTAATAAATTTATACACCCGCCGCACACGGAGGGAAGCTAACGGGAATGTGATAAATACAGAAAGAAACTATGTCACGTTCTTCATAACGGCCTAGGACAATTTTTAAAAAACTAACATAAAATAAATCACACACATCTATCTATTGGTCGAGTCCATGATCAATCGGAGCCCATATAATCATATTATATGTACACATCATATAATACATACAATAATATCTTATGGAAAAGACAAATTAAATTTAACTACTTGCGTCTTATTTTATCAAATCAAATAATCAATTAACTTTTAATTAATTAAATGATTTTAATCGAAATAAAATTAACTATTAATTTTAAACGATTTCAATTTCAATTTTAATAAATTAGAACTATTCAAATTTAAATCAAAATTAAAATTAGTTTTCTTTCCTTTTGATTCATAATCAAAAGGGATGCATTTGGTTTCCAAAACCAAAAGGCACTCACCTAGGCCTTTTCCAAAATCAAATATTTTGAAAAGGCCTAGGTTAACTGTTCCTACTCAATGATCCAAATTATTTAAACCATTAGTTAGCCACAAGGCTTTAACTAGACAAAGAGACATCAATGCACTATAAAAATTCACAAAACAATAAAAGGGAAAATCGGGGTCCACCGCATATGGCTGGACGACACCAGCAGCACTACGGCGGCCGTCGCCATCGGCGGCAACGCGGCGGGGAGCCGTCGCCGCTTCGGCCCAGCCCCCCAAAAACCCGACGTCCCCTTTTTTTTTTCTTTTTTCTTTTTGCGAATCTAGATCTTGCATCTATTAATTAATTACTACGCAATTTAATTAGTGCTTATTTCTTAAGTTCGAAACTTGCTTCGATACCACCCTTGGGAAATCAACTAGTTTAACGCAACGAAATTTAAATTTTATTTCCAATCCCAAGATCGACTTCATTTAATACAATAAACACGTTAAGTTAGTAGACGGTGATTACCTCGCTTGATCTAAAAGATCAACATTTTGACCGTCTGGGGAGAGTAGTAGTACGCGCAAGCCGTCCACGTGTCCGGCCTCTATCAATATCCACACAAGCACCTCGCCGGAATCCTCCTTGGATAGCTACTAGAGAAATCCGGTTGCTAGACCGGTCTTTTTTCTCTCTCAAAACTCTCTATAAGAAGCTCTTTATTTTTCATAAGAATTATGAACTCTTGGAATTGTGTTGTTCAAAAGAGCTAGTCAACCCCTTGCTTATTTAGGGGTAGGTGCGCCTCTTATGTTCCTAATCTGATTGTGAGAAGCTTGCTAGTAGATTGTGGAGAAATAAAACATTTTACTAGTAAAATAAGGAAAATAGATATTCCAGATTTATCTCATTTAATTTAATATCTCATATTAAATAAATCTAAGATATTGTCAATATCTTATATTGACTATCTTTATCTTATTACCATAAATCAATTTATACAAATCTATTAATATCTAATATTAATATATAATAATATCATTAATTAAATTACACAATCCAAGTGTATCTTATACACTTAAATATGGCTTCCCTATATGCCAATAAATTGGCATCCGGAATATTCTTTAATTAATAAATATAATTAATATCTTGTATTTAATTTATTCATAATAAATAAATACCATAATATTAATTTAATCACTATAACACTTTATAGTCGAGATAAATTTTCCTTATTTGGTTATCACTATAACCGTATTTTAATCCAGCTAGATGTTTTTATGTGTATGACCCGATAGGCTTCCGAATATGTTGGCCGTAGACACAAAGTGTAAATTACGAATATGCCCTTCATACCTAACGATTACGGAATAGCGTCTGGCAACACACCATGACCCCCAATCATCTGAAGTGTCAAAAGCAATGACTACTACCTTTCATGTGAAACAGTTACCGTGCAAATAGAATCCTATTGCTGTAATAATATCCATACAATCGTATTTCGAGTGTCAGTACATCAATGAACGTATCTTATTGCGAACTTCGACGGCCTCTTGACAACCTATCACACTCGCGTGATAATCACTCGACTTATGCATGGCGAGAGGATCGGGCAGAGATCCATCCATCATGACAAAACAAAACATGTGGACATTGACGGACACTTCCTAAAGGAAAGATTGATGCCAAGATTATCCACTCCGTATGTTCCTCAAACGGACCAAAATGCGAGATATTCTAACCAAAGCTATTCCACCTCTCATGTTCACAGAGACTAAGTAGCAAACTTGGCCGCATCAACATATACGGCCAGTTTGAGGGGGTGTGGCAAATAACTCTAGCCTCGTTTATAGCTTTTACTTTTTTCTATGAAAGGTCACTATCTTGTCTAGGACCTTTCAAACTCCTCAATTGTATCTACATATACTCCACATTATCAATGAATAAAAGGTTGAAGTTTACTCTTGTGTTAACACATTCTCAAACTCTCTTCTCATACTCTCTCGGAATAACTCATTTACTCCCACTTTGCAAAGATTAGCGAGAGCTAAACAATTCTTATAAGAAGGCCATTTCGGATATTTACTTTTATTCATAGGATAAGCAATTTCCGGATGAACAAACATGTATCCTACGCATGCTTCAATATCATACCCAAGCACTACCGCATGATCGCCCCGTGGCTAGGGGAAACCTCAACAGTGTCAAAGCATGACAATCCACACCGTGATGTCATTAAGTCTCCGGTCTCAAGATAATTACACAACTGCCACATACCGCGACACTTAATATAAGTGGGTCAGTCCAACATACGCATTCTTTAATACACGTCCACATACAGTCCAAGTGTCTCCACACTTCGATAGACGAGATCTATCCCTACCTTCAATAAGATAGAAGACATCCAATACGTGCTAGACTAATCGTACTATCAATGTCTCGTTTGAAAGTACATACGACTAAAGACATTTAAGTATCAAACTTATTAAAGTGATTAGAGATCTCATCAACCATAATCACTATCATGATTTCTCTATCACAGTTTAATACTAAGGACGTTACTATATATTCAATAACACAATTGGTTCATAAAGATAAACAAAATATATAATAACAAAAGTGCTTTTATTAATCATAATAAAGTTACTACATGAACTCATAGACCGTAAGCGGCCCGACCCAGTCGGATCCGGCCCAACCCGATTGGATTTAGGACACTATTTCAACATATAGACTCGTGTTTTTTCAGAGGTGGTGTTTGATGTGGCGGTAAAGTTAGTTACGAGAAGTTTTCCCCATCCCGTCCATGTTGGCATAATTCGGGGATTGGGAGGCGGGAACATAAGTCATAAAGATTAAGCTCACTCCTTCATCTAGGAAGTTGAGAGATGGTTCCTCCGATTGTGAATTCTGGAACTGATCAATCGACCGAATTTATGATATGGTTGTGAACATTATCACTAGTGAATTAATGGTAGTCGATAATAATATGGTGTCGAGTTTCATACACAAATCATCTATGGAGGGTTATCCATAAATATATCAGTGGACACTCGATCGGTAACTATATGCGTAGTACAGTGTGGCATCCTATAATCTGGAAGAGTGTAGTCTTAGAAGTATGGTGATATGACACCAAGATTAATAAGCCATGTGATTCAACAATAGAGTTCGGTTGGTCACTTGATTTATGCAACAAAAGAGTCTGTTTGGGAGCTAGAATCATATATGATCGACTATTATCTAGATTTTCCTTGTTTATCACGTGCGTCAAGTATCTAGGACGAAACTTCTTATAAGGATGGGAGAATGTAAAATCCTTCACATTTTTTGTATGGGCGTTTTTGTCTTTTTGAAATTAGACTTTTTTTTTCCTTTTCTTTAAGAGTTTCTTTGTCTTTAAGAAAGGGTTTCCAGAGACTAAGAGTTCTGGAAGCTTATATAAAAGGTTCTAATTAACCCCATACTTCAAAATTCGTTGTTTGCTCCTCCCCCGAAAAAGTAAAACCGCGGCCATAACTCTACTCACTGTGGCCGTGATTTTTGAGTTGTTTCAGGAGGTAAATTTTATCGTTCGATACTATGTCTGCGGATCATATTGGTAGCTTCGAAGCAAAAAATGTTCATGACACATTTTTGTCTCCAAAATCGTAGTTAGAAGGTAAATGCTTGATCTTTGTTTTTTTTTTTCGTGTTTAGAGATTGTGTTCTTCATATAACTAAGGTTAGGTTGTGATTCGTGTCTGATCTCTTAGATTCAATGTTCTAAAAATCGCCCTGGGCGGCCGCCTAGGCGCTCGCCTAAAAGCATGCAAAATATCCATCGATAAAATTGCATAATAACAATGCGCACCCAAAGAGAAATCAAGGCGTCTCGCCTTGGCTCGGGCGACTACTCGCCGGGCGACATAAAAGTTGGGTGAACACGGGCGATTTTGGCCGCCTCGGGCGTTCTATTTTTGGGTCGGGCCCCTATTTATAGAGTTTTAAGTCTACGCGGGTCCCCTCAGGCGCTCCTCGAGGCCCTTCGGGCGCTCCTAAAGGCCCTTCTAGGCGCTCCTAGGAATCCCCTTCTAGGCCCTCTTAGGTCCTTCTAGGCAATTAGGGTTTCATGACTTTCATCCGGGCGAACATCTAAGTTTTCCCAAGTGTTAGACAAAAAAGAGGCATAAAACCCAAAAACATTGCCCCCTTAAAACCCTAAAAATCCCCCGTAAAACCCTAAAACCCCCCGTAAAAACCAAATAAACCCCCGTAAAAACCCTAAAAACCCGAAAAAACCCTAAAAGCGCCCGGGCGCCGCCTATTGGCGCCCGGGTTCATGACACATTTTTGGCTCCAAAATCGTAGTAGAAGGCGCGTCGTCTTCGCCTAGCGATTTTTAGAACATTGCTTAGATTTGAAGATTAGTTGTTGTGTTGTTCATAGGATTTTCTTAAATCAAATTAAGGAGATTATTTTTTATAAAAAAGATCAAGCTTTTTGTTTCAAATGTTCCATATTTATTATTGTATTATGGGAATTAATACGCAACTGAACTTAATTATGTATTTAGAACATATGCCAGGTATCTCTGAAACAAATTGCTTCGACTGATTCGTGACCATAAAACTCTCTTTCGCATCCATGAAACTGGGACGGCGTCTGAGATCAATTTTTTGTCTGTTGTGCATCAGTATGAGTTTATTTTGCAGTAAAACATGTTTATGGATAATATTATGTGAACTGTTCTTTTGTACTTAAATTACGCATTTAGTGGAGATAGGTTTGAGAGTTAATAGATGTTATGGATTTTGCATGACCACATAGGTTAGAGTATGGACTAAACATGACTTTAGATTCTCTTACGTGCTCCTATGTTTCCTTGATATTCTTGGTAATGTACAATTTATTAACTAGCAATGTATTGTATGGAGAAAAATAATATAAGAATTATATTGGAGGTATGACTAGTTGTATTACCATGTTTCATTAAGGCAATCATTGTACGAAATACCGTGATTTATGAGTCATGTTGGAGGTATGACTAGACATATTACCCGTGTTGCATCATATCTTCATGCTAGACGGTAGTATGTGTTGTACCCTTGAAGATTTGGTAGTATATGTATTTTGTATGTGTATACATGACAAGAAAGTTGGACATGCTATGTAGCTAAGTAAGTAAAATAATTGAACAAGTACACCCAAGATAAATAAATGTAACCAAAGTATCTAGTTGAACATCTTTTATACTTTGTTGGAAAGTATGCTTTTAAAATGGCTTCTTTATGGTTTTACTATTCAAGCTATTTGTGAATTGGATAATTAGATTCATTTCATGTCCCCCGGCTTATAATAAACATGTCTTTTTTTATTTTCAACTCCTTATTGAATATCTAACTAGTGTGCACTCTTTCCTTTCGATTGAGACGATATGCATGTACTAATGATTATGATGGTGAACTTGATAAGCAATCGTAAATTAGAGTTTGTGGTTTATTCATGTTTAGCTAGTTATTGCCTTTAGTACTATGTCTCTTAAACAAGGTATGCATGACAAGCACCTTTCCATCGCTTGGGCGTTTGGATATGTCGACTCTAATGAAGCATTTGGATTGCTAGAATGAAATGTTTTTTCATTATATTCCATCACTTTAGTGTGTATGGATCATGGGAATCAAACGAATTTTCATTCCATTTGAATGAATTCCGACCATTTTCATTCCATTAGAAAATGAAATGAACGGATAAAATGGTTGGATTGAATGAAATATAAAACATAACCTTAGTGATAAAAAATTAACCACAACCCACCCCGGCATCCGTCACCTCCCCCTCCACCTGCCCACCCCACTATAAACCACCACCGTCACCTTCCACCTGCCACCACCCGCCACCGATGCTACCCTGTCACCACTCTCGTCACAACTCGCCATCATACCACATCACAACCCAACCCACCATCATCCAGCATCACCTCCCGTTACCACCCACCTCACCACTACCTCCTGCCACCATCCATCTCATCATCATCATTATCTTACCCATCCTTATCCATAACCTACTCCACCACCACCCCTGCCACAATCCTCCACCCAACCAACTCTATTACTACCGATCCCCACTCGGCCACAACCACCCACCACATTGCCCCATCAATCACCGCACATCACACCACCCACCATCACCGCCCCCACCACAACCACACCATACGCCGCCACCCACCACTGCATACCTCACCATCACCTTCACACACCCCACCACCATCGAGATGCTCGTCATCACACACCACGATCACCCACCGTGTCACATTCCACATTCATAGAATTTTATACACTTCATTCCATCGTGTGCTAAATATATGAATGGAATCACGAGCATTTCATTCCAACAATCCAAAAGCACATATAGATTTTGTAATTTGTTTGAATTGTTTATAAGTGCTCTTAGTTGTCAGTTTCTACCGGAATAAATCAAGGAGCTATTATTTGCACCACACACATTCTACCGATGCACCACACCGATCATATAGAATTAATAGTGTGAAAGTTGGTTCTGAACCCAAAATCTGACTTTCCCAAGGTCGATTACCAGTTTCTCACAATATATCTATGAGAAGTCGATTTTTGGCTCCAAAAACGACTTTTACAAAACCAATTTGATTGTGGTTTATATGTAATGTGGTGTACCGGTAGACCATTATAATGCAAATAAAGATCCATAAATCTAATACCATAATAATTTGTTTTTTTTTTCCTTTCTGTTTGTTAGCAATTTTATGATGGTCAATTACCAACAAACTTAAACTTGAATTCAATGATCGAGAATTAACACATGTGGATGGAAAAAAAAAAATTAACACATGTGATGAGATATGTACATTAAGTTTGTAACGACATCTGAATTTTATGTTTTCTTTTACAACATTTTTCCCTTCGGGAAACTTGATAAAATATGCTTAAAAAGATTTTTATTTGTGTAGTATCTTCGAAAAATAACATTTAAAAAATATGTCTGTAAAGCCATTCGTAGCGATTACATAGCAAATCGATAACAAATACACAACGAAATGTTTTTTAAGCATATTTTTCAAATGTAATTATTTTAAATCATATCACACAAATAATTAACTTTTTAAGCATATTTTTTCAAGTTTCCTTCCCCTTCCTTCCCTGCCATTTCCTCCACACCAAACATCAGCAGCCTATACCCTTTACACGTTAGGTGAGGGTGATAGCATCTGCGGTCGCCGGAATACATGGGCGGTGTGAAATCATATCAACGGAACCAAAGGAAGAGGCTTTAGATTTCGGCAATAAAAGAAAAGAAATAACGCTTTGGATGCAATTTTCTCACACCATCGTTGTCTCTCGTCCGTAGCTGAAATTGAATCTTTCTCTTGAATCCATGGCTGAATGGTCCCAATTACCAGCTGAACTCCTTGAACTGATATCTAGACGCCTCTCTTCGGAAATCGATCTACTTCGATTCCGTTCTGTTTGCTCTACATGGCGATCCTCCATCAAAACTCTCCCTTTGTCTCCTTCCCGTTTTTCCATCCTCCCCAACGACGGGATCTCCGCATCAATCACCGTCATCACATGGGGCTTTTTCCTCTCCAAGCGCACCATTTATTGTATCAAACAAACACAAACACGCCTCTCAGATCAAACCAGCTGGGTAATTAAGCTTGGGCATGATAGTCCAGATCGAGTCCGTTTGCTTAATCCTCTTACTAGGTGCCCTTTCAAGCCTTTTCCTGATGATTTCCCCAAATTCTTTGATTTTTGGAATTTACAAATCAGTGAATTGTGCTGCGAGTACACTCTTCAGTATATCAATTACCGCCCCTTGGCTACTTCTATTGGTGACGCCGGCACTCTCTACATGGAAAAGGTTGCGTTTTGTTTCGACCCAAAAGATGGAGTTTTTATTGTTTTAACTATTCATGTTTCTGGCAAATTGGTAATGTATAAGTCCGGTGACACCAAATGGACTATTATCAATGATCTGCCGACCCATATGATGATGTGATATTCAATCACGGTAATTTTTACGCAGTTGATAATACCGGGAGGATGGTGGTTTTGGATTTAGATTCTGGGGGATGCCCAGGTGTCATCGTGGCTGCTGCTCCGGTTTTTGGCGGGGACAAGAAGTTTTTGGTCAAGTCTTGTGAAGATCTGCTGCTAGTAGATATGTACATGAGTATTGGACCTGAGGATGATCTAGGATACAATGAAAGTATCGAGTTTTATGAGGAATTTGACTGTTTTATGAGTGAAAGGACTGTCAAGTTCAAGGTCTTTAGGCTAGATAGACCTGGGAAGAGCTGGATTGAGGTCAGCAATTTGGGGGACCGGGTGTTGTTCTTGGGTGATAATTGCACGTTTTCAGCTTCCGTGTCTGAATTGTGCTTCAGTGGAAGAGGAAACTGTATAATTTTCACTGATCAGTTCTTTCACAGTAAGTTGGGAGATGGTGACTGGAGAAGTGGAGTCGGGGTGTTCGATTTGGAGAATGGTAGCATTGGTCCCATAAGCAGTTATCCTGGTTATTCTGAGGTGTTTTGGCCACCTCCTGCTTGGATTTATCCTACTACGGCAGTTGAAGCAAATGAAGCATTGGTATAATTGACTTCTGCTTCTTGAGTTCTTGCTATATGTTTCAGTTGCATTAATTTTTTATGCCTCATTAACGTTGAATGCTTCCTTCCCCTCCCTCCCCCTCCTTTTTGGGGACATTCTTTTATGGCCAATTTAATTTATTTTGTCTCTGAAACATGCTTAAATCCTTTTTTCCATACTTGCTATCAAGATTGATTTTTTTTACCATATAGTTTCCTTCTCTTTCTTGGGCATGCGTATGTAGAATGATAGTATTAGAAAATAATTATTAAGGATGTTCTCAGATTGGCTTTTAACGAGTAGGATAAGTAGTAGATTAATGCAAGTTATCATAGAAACATGAGGATTAATGATCATTCTTCCTAGTGAACTATAGAAGGAATGCTCGAGAGCTATTCAACTTTCTTATAGTGTTGGATTTCCCATGAGTGAAAGTTGCAATAGTTCTGTGAGCTTGAATTCTACATTTGAAGAACTTGAAAGTTGAAAATAAGAAATTTCTGGTGCATACATAATTTTCTTTGGCTCTTTGTTATTGGTCCATGTATTATGATGTAGAGAACAAAAGATTTGAACACTAATCTGAGCCAGAGGAATCTCAGATAGCAGTAAGTTTCATTCACAAAAGGGTTCGAGATTACAAAAGTCGAGCTCCCGAAAAGGACTTGGATGCAGTATATACCTAGCTGCCATCACTAGGAGAGCATATAAGAGAGAATGGACTTTGACCACCAAAAAGGACACCTTTAGTGGGAGGGACTTGGACCAGCAGCCTGCTTTTGACGAGTCAAGAGGGCAAGATCCACAATTTGAGTGGAGGCTTGGTGTACACAATGGCAAAAGGGAAGAAGTTGGTGGAACGGTTGACTTGATTTTTGTAAGAAAATCCTGCCTAGAGTAAGGTAGCTTCCCATTGTTTTGGAGTAGTCTCAACAAGTCAACGAATCATGTTACCTAAGGTCCCGTTGACCATTTGTGTCTGGCCATACATTTGGGATTGTAAGCACCGTTGAAATGAAGTTTAGTGCTGAAATGTTTCTTTATTTCAAGCTAGAAGTTGGAGAAAAACATGACACCCCTGTTCAAAGTGATTGACTTTGGAAGGCTGTGTAAACTCCATAGTTGTCAAGGCGCTAGGCGAAGCAAGGCGAGCCAAGGTCGCCCGGGCGCCTAGGCGTCGCCTAGGCGAACGCCCGACACCTTAGTTGATGAACCCCACAAGCAGGTTTTAGGCATTTAACACATGAACAAAATAGAGGAGAAGACAAAGCAAAGTTCATAAGTTTATTAGGAGTGTGTATTAACACAATAACAGATGATTAAGCTAAGGAAGCAAATAAAGTAGCAACCCATAACGAGTGAAAAATAGTACCAGAAGAACATAAAACAGGAACAAGAGATGCTACGGATTAGACTTAAGGAGCATTAGGATTACAGAATTTTGATTGGATATATAAATTTCAATTATTCTACTAGCTTAGCCTTATCTTATTGTATCTCTTCATTCTTTTTCCATCCTATTATAGAATAAACTTTAATTTTTGCTCATTCTAACATAAGCTCGTCAGGAAACGACTGCTTTTAAAGTTCAAATATGGTTTCTCAATGTCACGAAGTATATGTATATTGATTTAGTGTAGTTTTTGGTTTTATTAGAGAAATGACACATCTATCCCTGAAAACCGCACAAGGCGACGCCTTTTCAGGATTAAGGCGTTGAACCCTCGCCTAGCGCCTAGGCGATGCCTTCACGACTATACTAAACACACCACCTCTTTGAAAAAGACTTGGGCAACATGGCTAGCATTTGCAACTTTCTTGTGAGATAAAGTGGGTCATTTTGGAAAATTTGTCCGCTTCCACGAAAACTGCTTCCACATGTCTAGGTGTCCTGGGGAGCCCTTGGACAAAATCCATTGTGAGATCTTCCCATATGGAGTCCATAGGGGCAATGGAGTGTACATACATGTATTTTGACGGGTGCCTTTGGCAGACTGGCAAACACCACCGCATGCTTGAATCTTGAAACTTCTCGACGAAGTTGAGGCAAAAAAGAATTTTAAAAAAAAACTCCTTCAAGAGTGCCAAAGTTTTGTCTCGCCTAGCATGGGCAGCTAGTCCTACTTCATGTAGTTCACGAATTAAAAGGTCACAAATGGAATGTTGAGGGACGCAAATCTTGTTTCTTGTGAATAGTTACCATCTTGTATGTCGTAGTTCTGAAGGAATTCCTTGTGAAGGCATTTGTGTCAAACTTCACCAAGTCTGGATCCTCATCATCGGTGTCTCAGGGAGTCAAAGATGACCAACTCTGCGAAGGACAGTGAGGAGGAAGTGTTTACGGCTTAGATCATCTGCAACTTTGTTTTGTTTGCCTTATTTGTAATGAATGACGAAGGTGAACTTCTGGAGGAAGGTGCACCATCTGGCATGTGCTTTGTTGATATGTTGATAAGAGTTGATGAATTGTAAGGTTTTGATGATCTAACTACAGTATGATTTCCTTTTGAGTTAGATATTGTTACCAATGTTGTAATGCCTTGATGATGGCATAATACACCTGCTTGTAGGTGCACCATTTTTGCCTTGAGTCGGAAAGTTTTTCTTTGAAATATTTAGTAGGTCTTCCATCTTGGCTCAGAACCGTACCAACTCCTCTAATAAACACATCAGTCTCCACAACAAACAATTTGTCAAAGTGTGGCAGTGCTAGAACCAAGGTAGAAGTGAGCCTCTTTTTTAAGAGGGAAAAGTCCGTAGAGGTGGTTTGTTTACACGGCCATCAGTCAATCACCTGGAACCTCTTCAACAATGTCGTCCTTTGATTCTTCAGTTAATCCCAAATCGCCCCCTTATCTGTGGGGCTGAATTGGCTTGCTTCCCCTGGGGACAAATATTGGAATGATGTCCAGGTTGCCTACACCTAAAACACTTCCCAGTTATGGGCCTTGCGTAGGAGTCTGACCTTTGTACTGGTTTTCGAGGGTTCCTTTCAGCCTTGTTTGTTGTCTTAGGTTGGATATGCACTGTGCGTCCTTCAGGGGTGTGCTGTTGAAGAGCCTACAGGGGCAGAAGGTTTTGAAGTCCTACGCTGTAGGTTGGCTTCAACAGTGAAGGTCATGTTTACAGCCTTACTGAGGCTCTAAGTGGGAATCATGTCTAACTTTTCTATAAATCCTTTTCGGTCCTATATTTCTTGGTTATTTGAACCTCCTCTCAGGAACTCCTAAACGCTAAAATTTGTGGGCATACTCTATGATACTTCTTCCATTCTGAGGATAGTTGAGTAAGTGAATTATAAGTTCTTAGAATAATTAGAGGCTAGAGACATGTTCGTCAGCAGTTCTTTCATCATTGGCCCTGCTATTTCCATCTGAAGTTCAGTTGTGTTGTAATTACTTCCACATGCGTGAGCTCTCCCTTAAGTTTGTAGGCGACAAGCTTTCACTTCAAGGATTCTGATAGATTCATACCATTGAAGTAGTCTTCTACAATATCCATAAAATCCAAGAAGTCCTCTATGTGTAGATTACAAGTAAGTTCCATTTTATGGCTAAAAGTGTGGCATCTGTTACCTTGTAGTCTTCTACGACTTCCATCTAATCCAAGAAATCCTCTCTGTGTAGATTACCGACAAAACAAGGAAGTTCCATCTTAAAGCGATCAATTCCAAGAAGTCCTCTATGTGTAGATTACCGTCAAAATAAGGATGTTCCATCTCAAAGTGAAAAATGTGGGTCGATCAGTGTGCTATTCTTCCCTCTCAGTCATGTCGATGAACCATTTTCACACATCAAGTTCTGAATCAAAGCCTCCTTGAAATCTTTGAGGCCATTGTGGAACTCCGTCCTTTGTATTGGAGAAGTCTAGTTTCCAATTCTCCTGTGGTCTCGTCTGGAGGTTCCTCCCAACGTCTACCGTTGGTGTACGAGGTAGATCTCGCTCGTTATGGCAGGCGGTCGTCTTCCTCTCATCTATGCCACGCTTTAAGCTTGTCATGGCTTGATCCATCTCCAACATAATTGATTCAAGTTTTTGGTCAAACTTGGACACAGCAACTTAAAGGGTCATCAAATCTCGATCTTTGTTGGTAATTCGGTTGCTCTCTCCACCGTTTCCCCTCATCGAGGGCCGAGAGAGGAACCATCCCAAAAGGCCTTCGAATCCCAATCTTCGTTCTCAAGCCGGTTGCTCTCTCCACCGTTCTCGTCATTGAGGGCTGAAAGAGGAACACCAACTCTGAACCAAAATGATGTAAAGAACAAAAGAATTGAAAGCTAATCTGAACCAGAGGACACTGGAATCTCAGATAGCAGCAAGTTTCACTCACAGAAAAGGTTCAAGATTACAAAAGTTGAGCTCCTAAAAAGGACTTGGATGTAGTGTATGCATAGCTGCCATCTCTAGGGGTGCAGAAGGACTTGGACCACCAAAAAGGATAACTTTAGGGGGGGGGGGGAGGGGGGGATCCCTTAGTACAACCAGAAAATACTAAAATGCCCTAGAGATAAATAAAGTAGTTCCTCCATATTGTCTATGTGCGACTATTAATTGCTCTATTTTGATGCCTACATAGATTGTTTTCCTGTCTAGCAAAAAAGACATTATCTTACTTATGGGTTTCATTTGTTTTTCCTTTTTCCTTTTTTGCAGAATGGTTTAGATCAACTTCGTGTATAAACTTGTCAAAGAGACTTTGATGGTTCTGTTAAGTTATTCAATAGGTTGCCATCAGGCAAATGATGCTCATGCAAATCCGAAATGCTGCACCAAATCGGCACACCTCGTGATCCACTGATTGCTGGTTTTTTTTTTTTTTTTTTTTTTTTTTTTTGGGGGGGGGGGGGGGGGGGGCGGATTTGTTGGTTTTTTTCATTTAACGAAATTGTGGTTGGAGGGTAAATAGGTGCATATATTCCGTGCACGATTTCGGTTCTTACTTCTTTCAGTAAAAAAAATGGTAAACCCTAACATTAAGGGTCCCCTCACCCCCGATCCCACAGGTGTGAGGAGAGGTTAATCAGTGTGTAACCTAGTAGGCTCCAACACGCCGCCTTTTATAACCTCTGCACTGAAGGGTGTTATTAATCGGAAATCAACCCTCTTTACGGGAATCGAACCGCTGACCTCCAGCTTAGTATCTTCATGTATCCACGTTTTTTTTGGTACTTTGTCATTGTTTGCTAGATTACGATGAAACTTACTCATCTTCTTTTAAGTTATAACATCGAAGTTTGCCGATGTGAGAAGGCAACAGTTGCATCACAGTGATCATTCTGGCCAATTGAGAATATTATTGGCTTAAACCCATGGAATTGGAATTGGAATTGGAATTGGAATTGGAAATAGTTCCGTCTGTTTATTGACATCTGTTTCTTTAGATATTGCACAACCGTGCATATGTTTTTTGGCAACATCATTTATTGCTTATTGTTTTACAAATATAAATAAATAAATAACTAAAGATATCGCTTGCACTTTTTTTTTTTGTTGAGTGACAAAATTTTGCAGGTGATACCGTTATATGGGTGACGTGTAAAATTTATGTCTTTTTAACAAATGACATTCATTCGACTGGGCGCTCTAGTGCAATAAAGGCCTCCCTATAATTTTACGATTATTCATTGTTGGATTAACGTCATTTTGTGCCCCGTAAAGACAATATCTAGTTGGACGAAAGTAATGGAATGAAGAAAATTAATGTAATGAAATCATTCAATTACTGTGTTTGACACGTGACTAAATGAAACATACAAAGATCATATAATAAGTGACATGTTGGCTGATGAACGGTGGGAAACAGAAAGTGGGGCAATAGGGTGGTGGGGGGTGCGGTTTGGGCAGTGTGCCTGTATGTGTGCGGCGGGATAGGGTAGTTTGGGTCTAGGTATTGGGGTAGGTGGGTTGGGGAGGGGTGAGAGTAGGGTTGATTTAAGGTCAATGTAGGCTAAAGCCGAAGTTTAATTGGTTTAATTGCCTAGTCAAGTTTACATCTAAAGCCGAAGATATGTTTTTATTCCACTTAAGCTTAAATTATGAACCATCACACACGGCTACTATGTTAACTTGTTGTTTGCACATAAGATTCTCACTTAAATATTCTTATTTACTGAAGAAATTTTGTGAAGATATTTTAATGGTATCGGTAACGTGTCGAATGAAGTGATTAGTATGTATCGCGAGGTAAAAAATACTAAGAGAAATTACCCTTATTCAAGCACAACTTTAGCAACTGCATTTTCTTGCAACTATGCCTTAAAAATATAGGAAAGGTACCTGCAGTTACACAAAAAAGGCATCCACAAGATGCACATGAATTGAAATGATTACTAGTTTCCTTAATAATTGCAACAATACTAAACTATCTAGCCACCCAAAGAGGAAACCATCATTGCAAAACTATGGACCATGCATTTAAATACATACACGTGCTGGCAAAGTGTGTCTAAAGGACATTTCCAACAGAATGGAAAGCGACCCTTTAAAGGCAGGCACCAACCCTACCACAGCACCACACTAGAAATCTGTCTTTAGAAAAGTCAAGTATGTATAATCGACCTCGTAAAAGTCGAGTATAGACCATATTAACCGGCTAGTTGAGTTTTAACGTGTGTCGTGGGACGTGTAGTTTCACAGTAAGTAAGAGGTGCATCTAAGACTTCCAAAAACATCTTTCCACTCCATCCTTAAAATCAATGCCGTTCCGGAGCGTTATCAAACGTTTTTCGGGCACTAAGGTTTCCAGCATAAGACCACAGTTTATCCAAATCAGAAGCTGTAACTTTCTCTGTCTTGCGGTTTTCAATTGCCAAAACACCGTTTTTGTTAGCCCTTTTGGGACTATTGATCAATGGAGGTGACAAACAGAATGTTGGAGTTCCAAAAGGTGATAAGTAAGGTGTATGTTGAATAGAAAATGGACTTGGTGACATCCTCTTTTGAATTGGAAGACCACTTAAACCTCCTCTGATGGAATATGTCTCTGCATTGCACCGCCTTACGGTATCATCGGCATACAACACATCATCAATCCTTGCCATTATATTAAATGCTAAACTCTCCATCACCCTTGAGTAGCTTTCTAGTATTGATTGTCCTACATCCTGCCATTTAAAAAAGAAAATTGTTACTTCTCAACATTTCATTTTCTTGTATTGCATTGTAAGAAATCATGTAAAAAATGAAGTGATGGAGATGGAAACTTGTTTTCCACAGGTAAATTCAAGGCAAAAAAAGGATCTTGCAAGCAGTTCAAATAAGAGCACATTACCTTGTTATACTGAATTTTGCTCATATCTAAAGCAGTTTGAGGGAGTCCAGGAAAACGAAGCCTCAGACTATGCAAGAGGATTTCAGCTCTTTGTGCTAGAAATTGGTTCTTATCACCATCAGCAACAAAAGACTTGAGCTTGACACTCCAAGATCTATGCTTGACCTTTTTACGATGAGCAATTCTTTTCTTATCTTTCAACCTCCATACATGCACAGCTGCTTCGATTCGATTCGCAACTTCCAAGGTGTGATGTTCAGAAGACAAGTCTAAACAATCAAGAAGGCACTCTGGGGAGAATTGCTCAGCAGTTATGTAGTGGTACATGATGTCACCCAAACAAGCTTTTCCACTCTGCAAATGAAAAAAATAAAATGCTTTCAATGTAACAGGGAAGTAACTTCATGTACTATGATTGTCAGGTACATAGTTTCATATCAATCACTTGCATTTTCGATTTCCATATATCCAACTTTACATAGAGTTGAAACTAAGAAAAACGTCGAGTAAGCCAAAAGGTCTTTGGATGAATTTCCTGGACTGCTCTGGCAATGTCCTAACATATGTATTCAATTAACACAAAAGATAATATGGAAACAGAGCTGCTCGGTTATCAGCATTTTTAGAAAGTAAAACACCAAGTAAATCTATAAAAAGAAAGTATTGCAATCAAACCTTAGGGAGTGAATCCAAATAGGCATACGGAATCTCCGTCTCAGAAAGGACATTGCTATTAATCGCCAAAGCAGCTTTGAATATCTGATTTGTGCAATCTCTGCATTGCTGCAGTTTCTTCTTTGCATCATCTGATAAACCTTTAGGAGGAACTTTTGGACAAGGAAGCCACCACTTTTCTTCCTGCCTAACCGAAGGTCTCCCGCTGTTTGCAACTGAACAGAAAGAATTACACCTATCACTATTGCTCACATTCAATCCTTTATCAATGTACCAAAACTCTGTGTCTTGAAACCCATCAAGAATGCTTATCAACATAGCATCTAGCTTCTTGAGTGCAGGGAGATTCATTGCCAAATCCGATCGAGGTCTAGTATCCATCACTTCATAAGTTCCTCCACCAGGAAATGGTTGCATGGTTGGCACAAGCTCCACAATTGAATCACTCACACATAATAGCCACTCCATCTCTCTGCACCACATTTCCTTTTTTGATGATGCCAAGGGTTCCAACCTCCACAGTTCCCCAAACACAGTGGCTTAAGAAACCAAACAGAGATAAATATCAGTTTAGATATGAAATTTTGAGCTGCAATTATAGGGGAAAGAAAAACAGAAAGAGAATGTGAATTGAAATACCAGAGAGATTTGTAATGGCGTTTGAGATTGCAAGAGCAGTGCCAACACCTTTTCCTCCTCCAGACATGTCTTCACCAAGTAATAATTTTGCAAATCTTTCCTTCATCATCTCAGTTTCTACAGAAAAACAAGCATACACAAAATAAATTAAAAAATTACATTATCTGCCGACAGGATAAGAATATTTCACAAAAATCCAAAAGAACAGGAAGCTAGTGTAAAAGATAAATAAAATAGTACGAAACTGCAATCTATTGCTAAAATGGCGGCTGAAAATTGAAGAAGAAGACATCAAGTAAAAGACAATCTACAACGAGTTACTAAAAATAGAAAGTATGGAGCTGCGAACCTGATAAATCAGGATTGCGTTTATCAAGCTTATCATTCCAGAAGAGCAAATCATTTCGTCCAGTGACCGGAAACATGAGCGGAGTAAAACCAGGGTTTCCATGGACATTCAAGCTAGATATAGTCAACGAATCCAAGGAAGTGGAAGCGCCGCCGCCGTGAGGACTACTAGTGAAGCTGCTACAGCTCACAGATTCACTGACGTCTGCGCTCAAACTATAACTTCCATACCTTTCGCTTTGCTGATCAGAAGACCCTTCTTCAGAGGAAACACTCCCCATTTACCAAAATTATACTGTTAATTTGGCCACAACGAAAAAGGAAAAAGTTGTTTATAGTTTGTGTAGCTAGTGGCTACTCAGTAGTTAAGTAATGGGATGGTGGTGGTGAAGGTGAAGTTACGTCATTTTCCGGCGAGAGAATGGACGTAGAGAAAGGGAAGAAACGGTGATATATATGGCTGAGAAGGCGGAGAAGGTAAAGGGCAATGGCAATATAGAAAAAGGGAGCCAAAGCGCATCTCTACTCCCACACTCCTCTGTCACAGTACAGATCTACAAACCATTAATTTACTAAGCTTTAGTTTAAGGGACTATCTTTTTATATCAATGTTGTTTTAAACTTATCCAAAAGTCGAGAGTGAGTTTCGTTTGAATATTCCACACGCCTGTCATTCTGATCGTAAATGAGTCCGGAAAATATATACTATTCTGGCCAATATATGATCAATTCACAACAACCATTCTGACCCAATTTGAGTCAGAATATGATAATTATACTGATTTTATTCTAGTCAGAATTTTAAATGTTTTTCATACTCAATACCGGTCAGAAAGACATTCTGACTAAAATTGAGTGAATTTTTTTTTTTAATATTCTGTCTGAAATTCGGTCGAGAATCAATAGTGGCGCTTTCTTATATTGTTGTTGTTATCCCGACCCAATTCTAGTCGAATGTGTAGAGTATTCGGACTCAATATTGGTCGAATGATGCTCGACTATATATGAGTTTGGAAAACTTCAAACATTCTACCTAAAAGATGGTCGAATCAACCAGGTGTGACTCTCAACACGTATATTCGATCGTATTTCGGTATGGATAATGTGTCACATTCTGACCAAACTTTGGTCAGAATGAACGCGCGCAAAATAAAAAAAAGTAAGGGCGAAATTGAAAATAAATTTATATGTGATAAGATAAAAATTAGTGTGAAAAGATATTTCCTAGCTTAATTATATATATATTTCTTGTTCTCAAATTTTTTTAATTAAATTTTCAAACATACTTTATAAAAATCGACATACGTATTGAAATTACATCTAATATCAATAGAACTCAATCATAAATAAAGATTGAATCAAGCTTAATACAAACACCGTCATGTATAGAAAATGAGATAGACTTTTTTTTTTTTTTTTTTTTTGGAGTTATTATTTACCTAACACCGATTTTATCGATACATCATACCGTTCAAACAGAATCGACATTTCTGATGCGAGTCTCACAATACACATGTGAGAAGTCACTTTTTGACTTTATAACAAACTTTCACAATGTCGCGATTTTATTGTGTGTGAAAGCTAATAGAATCAATGCAGTGTAAATAAAGATATATTTTATTTTATTTTACTTGACTACTGTTTTCTAAGTTAAGTGAACCTCTATGTGTTGGAAAAGTGACTTTGAAACATTACGGTTGACCTCAAAAAAAAAAAAAAAAAAAAAAAAAAACATTACGGTTATTCATAAATTGCAAAGGCCAAAAAAATCACATATTTTGATTTTAGGGCTAAGGGGAAAGTGTAACACATTGTTTTGAGAAAATATTGAATTTCCAGAAGAAAAAATGACATTGAAGCTATTTTTGACACACTCAAAAAAAAATCATGAATTTTACGAATATTGAAATTAGAATTGAAACACGTTTTTTAAAGGATTTTGTTGGAACATGATGTTGGAACATGAATAATTTGTGAATTTACCAACCAGTACACTAGTACGGAATACATGATTGATATCGTTTCTCAAGAAAACAAATTGTATTTTATGTCACACTTGTTCTTTCAATGAAAATATTTATATATTTTTTCAAAAAAAGAAAATATTTATATATAAAACGTTTAAATCATGTGTTGATTTTTTCTGAAAAAACAGAATTCCACCATATCATTAACCTTAAAATTGATAATCACTATATCATAATTAATCAAATACCATCTTAAGAGTTTTTTAATGTTTTAATTGTTAAAATCAAAAGATATATAATTGTGTTCTTAATATGTGTGATTATAACAATTGACAAATAAAACACGTAAACAACGACAACAATGTTTTACTAATAGAAATTTTATAAAATTAAATTATTTTGTTGAAGAATAAGTTGAGTTGAGTCAATTTCACCTATGATAAATGTTATACCATTTCAATTTTTTCGTCTTTTGTACATAGCCTCATCATTGAAGAACAAAGGTACTATCCCATTATTACTAGCACGACTGCTTAGATGAGAAATGAGTGGCATATAAATAGAACAACGACGTGGTTATCGGATCGAATTGGGGCTCGTCGGTCGCTACGATTGCTGTTGGTTGGTCGTGGGGTTGGTTTTCGTTTCGGTTATAGACATCCGCAATATGACAGATTGGTTCGATTTTATCTTCTTACCAAAGCAAGATCATTAGCTATAATGAGACATTGTTTTGTTTAATAAGGATTATCCCAATGTTGTTTGACGATGTCCGAATTAGGACATGCCACGTGTCGTTCGTACAAATAACCGAGCAATAAATAAGGATAGAGAAACGTCCTCTCTAAAGGGCAAGAGTCTTAAACTTTGCATACTTAGGGACCAAAACCCAGGAGGAAGGTCCGACCTGGGTACCCGAACTGACCACCGTAGGTCGGCTCGGTCAGAGTGGAATCCAGGGGGTGGCATGTTAACCGAGCTGGTCTAAAGAGCTCGACGCAGGTCGGCCAGAGCTTTCCTTAACTCACGAGATTCATCAAATCAAATAATTATGGAAAGAATTCTTAGTCATAAAGATTGTGATTCAAATAATCAGATATATCCATATTGATCCTTAAATCAATGGGATTTGCGTATAATAATCCTTAGGGATTAAGAATTAGGATCCTTGCAGGACAAGGCTTGGGACGAGACGTCCTCTATATAAACAAACTCAAGAACTACGAAGAGACTTGATTCCTGAAACATAACATGATACTTAGGCAACTTAAGAAAATACCCAGGCACAGTCTAAAATCACCCAAAAAAAAGCCGTCCCTTTTTTCCTATTGTTCTTATTTTCGATCTTGAATCCCTTACCATTAGATTAAACGGCCCCAGATTTAAACCCGACGATTTCCAGAATCGTCATTGTTTTCTTTTGTTATGTTAGAATAATTGTGTCCCGTAGATGGTCGGTAGTATTTCAGTAGTTGTCCGGCGTGCTTCGGCGGTTATCTTGTTTTAATTATAATTATAAAAAAAAAACAGTGTCTCCCTAAAATAAAATAAAATAAAAAGTAGAAAAAGAACATGGTGTTTGATTTTATAAATAAGAAGATTATATATATATATATATATATATATATATATTATATATATATATATATATATATATATATATATGATCTTTATGTTGGTAAAATATAGAATTTGTTACAAAGAAGCCGATGCAACGATTTCTTTATAATAACAAAACCAAAAAACAACAACAAAAAAAAAAGTTTCTTATTATGTTAGTTAATTTATAGGGCATAAATCGAATGAACACGACAAGTTTTCATCAATTTGTTCACTTATATTGCATCTGTAATAATCGTCCCACTATTCTGCTTTTTGTTGTTTCTTTTTTTTTTTTTCAGTTTTATGTCATGCACTTATTACATGCCTTTTTTTGGGTTTGATCTGCTTGTTTTCTTCTGATGATTTTTTTTTAAACTCAAGATTTTGTTCTTCATTTGGTGTAATTGTGTTCTATGTGTGTATTGAAATTTTGTTAGGGATTCAGATTTTGGGGATTATGTGCATGAATGGTAGATTAAACAATACCCCATTTAGTTGCTATCAAATTTAAAAAGGAGAGATGAAAAGTTAAAAGCATAGAATTCAACATAACGATTGCAGGTATGTATTCTAATGGTATCTAACATCTGTTGACCTGGCTTTTATAATGTTCTTGTGGATTGTTGGTGTTTTTAATGTGTTCTATATTTGTTAATTGTTGCAGATTGGAGTGAATAAGCTTGCAGACTTAGTTGGGGGTTACTTTAGGTCCAAAGGGAAGAAATGTAGTTCTTGAGAGTAAATATGGCGCCCCCAGAATCGTAAATGATGATGTCACTGTTGCCAAAGAGGTAAGCTGCATTTTGCTTCCTAAGGCTGTAAGATTACTAAGATATATGCATCTGTTTTACAAATGCACATTGCTTTTTGGTTGACCTTCCTTGTCATTGTATTGTCCTATTTATTGATGTTGTATTCCAGGAGCTTTTTTGTTGGTTGTTGTGTGAAGTTGCTATGCCCATGTAGCATTCTTTCCGTCATTCGTACATGAGACCCTCTATATTCCTCTGTAATTTATTTTAAGTTTTTAACCATGAGTGTTGTTTCCTATGGTTTTCCCTTAGGTTGAGTTGGAGGACCAAGTTGAAAATATTGGTGCTAAATTACTTAGACAAGCGGCTTTCTAAAACCAACGACTTATTTGGGATGGGACAACAACATCCGTTGTTCTTGCACAAGGTCTTATATTTGAAGGAGTCAAGGTCCGTTTTACTTTGTCTTTCTCGTTTTTATGATGATGCTTGATTCATTGTTTTCATAATTCCATTCCTTTTGTTCATTTCTTTACCGTAACTTACAACTCATATTATGAATGTAGGTGGTTGCAAATTTGGTGCCAACCCCGTCCCGATCACTCGTGGAATTGAGAAAAGCGCAAAAGCTCGGTTGCCGAGTTGAAATCTATCTCTAAGGAGGTAACAGGATGTTGATTTGATCTAATGGATATTTTGGTGTAGGCTTGTGTACATGTTTCATTCAGAATGCAAGTTTCGATACTCAGAATAATGCTAATGATCACTGCAGGTGGAAGACAGTGAACTTGCGGACGTGGCCGCAGCGATTAGTGCAGAAATAATTATGAAATTGGAAACATGATAGTGAAGCTATGAATACGCTTGGACGGAAAGGTGTTGTGACCCTTAAAGAAGGGAAGAGCGGCGAAAACAATCTAAGAGTAGTCGAAGGAATGCAATTTGACCGTGGTTACATCTCACCTTACTTTGTCACCGACAAGTGAGAAAATGACCGTTGAATATGAGAATTGCAAGGTAGCATTCTCTTTCCAACATATAATACATTACTTCGTGGAAGTTATGATCAATTTCATTTATTTGGATTCTTATGGATGAATTTGTTGTTTCGCTTATTGTTGGTTGACAAAAAAATCACAAGTGCAAGAGATCTTGTCGGTGTCTTAGAAGATGCTATCGAAGTAGCTATCCCGTGTTGATAATTGCCGAGGATATTGAACAAGAAGTCCTTGCTACACTTGTGGTGAACAAGCTCGGGGTGCCTTAAAAGTTGCCGCCATTAAAGCTCCCGGTTTCGGCAAGCGGAAAAGCCAATATCTTGATGACATTGCGATTATGACTGGAGGTAGTTATGTGGAATTTCGGGAAATTTTTAAACCCGTTTATTTTGTACGGATCATTTTTTCTCTGCTACTCTTCCTTTTTATTATTATAGAGTTAGTAAGGTGCTTCGTTTGCGACATATAGGTACGGTGATCGGGGAAGAGGTTGGGCTTACCTTGGATAAAGCCGAAAAGGAAGTCCCTGGGTCATCTTCGCTAAGGTGGTTTTAACAAAAGAATCTACCACAATGGTCTTGTATCTTCAATTTAGGATGCAATCTATTATTTACGGATGTTATGTTGACAATTTTGTCTTTTGTGCATTTTTTTTTTAATTTTTTTTTGCCCTACTAAGTGTAAAACGATGTTGTTTTGGTTTAATGATAGGGCAAACGCGTGTCATCTTCTCCTTACGCCTATCCGTATCGCCGTGTTCCACTCGCATTTCAATGTCCACCACCGTCTTCGTTCCCCATTCGTTTTTCATTCTTTCCACTCGGCCCTTCCATTATCTTCAACCACCGAAGGTAGAAGATGATGGTGCTAATTTTAATCGGGTTTACTTATCATTTGTGCTACTATCTTGCTCGGAGTCTCCGGTTCTTCTTCAATCGTTGCGTTTTCCAAACAGGTACCATTAATTTGTCTCTCTTGTTCGTGGGCTTTTTGGGTTGCAATAATCGGTTTAATTTAATGTTTTTGTATGTCCGCATTGTTCAGTTTTTGGAGAATTTGTTTGCAAATCCATTAATTTTGCATGCTTGTTTTTTTGGGTTTATGCTCGTTTTTTGGGGAAACTGTTTGCAAGGAATCGACTTTATGGATTTATTTCTCTTCTTCTTCTTAGTCCGTCGATTTTTTGTATGTGGTAAACCAACTCTCTCGCCAAAAGTTTTGCGCTCGTTGTGGTGTTTGTTTGTTATTTTTCTTCAATTTTTTGTCATGCCCTTATTGCTTCGTAATAATCGTCCCACTATTCTCGCTTTTTGTTGTTTCTTTTTTTTTTTTTCAGCTTTATGTCATGCACTTATTACATGCCTTTTTTTGGGTTTGATCTCGCTTGTTTTCTTTCGATGATTTTTTTTTTAAACTCAAGATTTTGTTCTTCATTTGGTGTAATTGTGTTCGTGTGTGTATTGAAATTTTGTTAGGGATTCAGATTTTGGGGATTATGTGCATGAATGGTAGATTAAACAATACCCCATTTAGTTGCTATCAAATTTAAAAAGGAGAGATGAAAAGTTAAAAGCATAGAATTCAACATAACGATTGCGGTGTATGTATTCTATTGGTATCTAACATCCGTTGACCTGGCTTTTATAATGTTCTTGTGGATTGTTGGTGTTTTTAATGTGTTCTATATTTGTTAATTGTTGCAGATTGGAGTGAATAAGCTTGCGAGACTTAGTTGGGGGTTACTTTAGGTCCAAAGGGAAGAAATGTAGTTCTTGAGAGTAAATATGGCGCCCCTAATCGTAAATGATGATGTCACCGTTGCCAAAGAGGTAAGCCGCATTTTGCTTCCTAAGGCCGTAAGATTACTAAGATATATGCATCCGTTTTACAAATGCACATTGCTTTTTGGTTGACCTTCCTTGTCATTGTATTGTCCTATTTATTGATGTTGTATTCCGGGAGCTTTTTTGTTGGTTGTTGTGTGAAGTTGCTATGCCCATGTAGCATTCTTTCCGTCATTCGTACATGAGACCCTCTATATTCCTCTCGTAATTTATTTTAAGTTTTTAACCACGAGTGTTGTTTCCTATGGTTTTCCCTTAGTTGAGTTGGAGGACCAAGTTGAAAATATTGGTGCTAAATTACTTAGACAAGCAAAGCTTCTAAAACCAACGACTTAGCGGGATGGGACAACAACATCTCGTTGTTCTTGCACAAGGTCTTATATTTGAAGGAGTCAAGGTCCGTTTTACCTTGTCTTCTCTCGTTTTTATGATGATGCTTGATTCATTGTTTTCATAATTCCATTCCTTTTGTTCATTTCTTTACCCGTAACTTACAACTCATATTATGAATGTAGGTGGTTGTACTCGGTGCCAACCCCGTCCCGATCACTCGTGGAATTGAGAAACTCGCAAAAGCTCGGTTCGAGTTGAAATCTATCTCTAAGGAGGTAACGGGGATGTTGATTTGATCTAATGGATATTTTGGTGTAGGCTTGTGTACATGTTTCATTCGAATGCAAGTTTCGATACTCGAATAATGCTAATGATCACTTGCGGGTGGAAGACGGTGAACTTGCAGACGTGGTGCAAGTTAGTGCAGGGAAATAATTATGAAATTGGAAACATGATAGCCGAAGCTATGAATACGCGGTTGGACGGAAAGGTGTTGTGACCCTTAAAGAAGGGAAGAGCGCGAAAACAATCTAAGAGTAGTCGAAGGAATGCAATTTGACCGTGGTTACATCTCACCTTACTTTGTCACTGACAGTGAGAAAATGACCGTTGAATATGAGAATTGCAAGGTAGCATTCTCTTTCCAACATATAATACATTACTTCTGTGGAAGTTATGATCAATTTCATTTATTTGGATTCTTATGGATGAATTTGTTGTTTCAGTTATTGTTGGTTGACAAAAAAATCACAAGTGCAAGAGATCTTGTCGGTGTCTTAGAAGATGCTATCAGAAGTAGCTATCCCGTGTTGATAATTGCTGAGGATATTGAACAAGAAGTCCTTGCTACACTTGTGGTGAACAAGCTCAGGGGTGCCTTAAAAGTTGCTGCCATTAAAGCTCCTGGTTTCAGCAAGCGGAAAAGCCAATATCTTGATGACATTGCGATTATGACCTGGAGGTAGTTATGTGGAATTTCGGGAAATTTTTAAACCCGTTTATTTTGTACGGATCATTTTTTCTCTCGCTACTCTTCCTTTTTTTTTATTATAGAGTTAGTAAGGTGCTTCGTTTGCGACATATAGGTACGGTGATCGGGGAAGAGGTTGGGCTTACCTTGGATAAAGCCGAAAAGGAAGTCCCGGGTCATGTCGCTAAGGTGGTTTTAACAAAAGAATCTACCACAATGGTCTTGTATCTTCAATTTAGGATGCAATCTATTATTTACGGATGTTATGTTGACAATTTTGTCTTTTGTGCAATTTTTTTTTAATTTTTTTTTGCCCTACTAAGTGTAAAACGACGTTGTTTTGGTTTAATGATAGGGCAAACGCGTGTCATCTTCTCCTTACGCCTATCTGTATCGCCGTGTTCCACTCGCATTTCAATGTCCACCACCGTCTTCGTTCCCCATTCGTTTTTCATTCTTTCCACTCGGCTTCTTCCATTATCTTCAACCACCGAAGGTAGAAGATGATGGTGCTAATTTTAATCGGGTTTACTTATCATTTGTGCTACTATCTTGCTCGGAGTCTCGGTTCGTCTTCAATCGTTGCGTTTTCCGGCGAGGTACCATTAATTTGTCTCTCTTGTTCTGCCTTTGGGCTTTTTGGGTTGCAATAATCGGTTTAATTTAATGTTTTTGTATGTCTGTTGTTCAGCTTTTGGAGAATTTGTTTGCAAATCCATTAATTTTGCATGCTTGTTTTTTTGGGTTTATGCTCGTTTTTTGGGGAAAGCTGTTTGCAAGGAATCGACTTTATGGATTTATTTCTCTTCTTCTTCTTAGTCCGTCGATTTTTTGTATGTGGTAAACCAACTCTCTCGCCAAAAGTTTTGCGCTTGTTGTGGTGTTTGTTTGTTATTTTTCTTCAGTTTTTTGTCATGCCCTTATTGCATCTGTAATAATCGTCCCACTATTCTGCTTTTTGTTGTTTCTTTTTTTTTTTTCAGTTTTATGTCATCCACTTATTACATGCCTTTTTTTGGGTTTGATATGCTTGTTTTCTTCTGATGATTTTTTGTTAAACTCAAGATTTTGTTCTTCATTTGGTGTAATTGTGTTCTGTGTGTGTATTGAAATTTTGTTAGGGATTCAGATTTTGGGGATTATGTGCATGAATGGTAGATTAAACAATACCCCATTTAGTTGCTATCAAATTTAAAAAGGAGAGATGAAAAGTTAAAAGCATAGAATTCAACATAACGATTGCGGGTATGTATTCTATGGTATCTAACATCTCGTTGACCTGGCTTTTATAATGTTCTTGTGGATTGTTGGTGTTTTTAATGTGTTCTATATTTGTTAATTGTTGCGCAGATTGGAGTGAATAAGCTTGCGGACTTAGTTGGGGGTTACTTTAGGTCCAAAGGGAAGAAATGTAGTTCTTGAGAGTAAATATGGCGCCCCGAGAATCGTAAATGATGATGTCACTTTGTTGCCAAAGAGGTAAGCCGCATTTTGCTTCCTAAGGCCGTAAGATTACTAAGATATATGCATCCGTTTTACAAATGCACATTGCTTTTTGGTTGACCTTCCTTGTCATTGTATTGTCCTATTTATTGATGTTGTATTCCGGGAGCTTTTTTGTTGGTTGTTGTGTGAAGTTGCTATGCCCATGTAGCATTCTTTCCGTCATTCGTACATGAGACCCTCTATATTCCTCTCGTAATTTATTTTAAGTTTTTAACCATGAGTGTTGTTTCCTATGGTTTTCCCTTAGGTTGAGTTGGAGGACCAAGTTGAAAATATTGGTGCTAAATTACTTAGACAAGCAAAGCTTCTAAAACCAACGACTTAGTGGGATGGGACAACAACATCCGTTGTTCTTGCACAAGGTCTTATATTTGAAGGAGTCAAGGTCGTTTTACCTTGTCTTCTCTCGTTTTTATGATGATGCTTGATTCATTGTTTTCATAATTCCATTCCTTTTGTTCATTTCTTTACCCGTAACTTACAACTCATATTATGAATGTAGGTGGTTGCGGTGGTGCCAACCCCGTCCCGATCACTCGTGGAATTGAGAAAGCGCAAAAGCTCGGTTCCGAGTTGAAATCTATCTCTAAGGAGGTAACGGGGATGTTGATTTGATCTAATGGATATTTTGGTGTAGGCTTGTGTACATGTTTCATTCGGAATGCAAGTTTCGATACTCGAATAATGCTAATGATCACTTGCGGGTGGAAGACGGTGAACTTGCAGACGTGGCTGCAGTTAGTGCAGGAAATAATTATGAAATTGGAAACATGATAGCTGAAGCTATGAATACAGTTGGACGGAAAGGTGTTGTGACCCTTAAAGAAGGGAAGAGCGCTGAAAACAATCTAAGAGTAGTCGAAGGAATGCAATTTGACCGTGGTTACATCTCACCTTACTTTGTCACTGACAGTGAGAAAATGACCGTTGAATATGAGAATTGCAAGGTAGCATTCTCTTTCCAACATATAATACATTACTTCTGTGGAAGTTATGATCAATTTCA
The DNA here is from genome assembly GCA_036785695.1 of Gentiana straminea. NCBI lineage: Eukaryota > Viridiplantae > Streptophyta > Magnoliopsida > Gentianales > Gentianaceae > Gentiana > Gentiana straminea. The sequence goes on from JAVUPR010000529.1 coordinate 699,745, forward strand.
TTTATTTGGATTCTTATGGATGAATTTGTTGTTTCAGTTATTGTTGGTTGACAAAAAAATCACAAGTGCAAGAGATCTTGTCGGTGTCTTAGAAGATGCTATCAGAAGTAGCTATCCCGTGTTGATAATTGCGAGGATATTGAACAAGAAGTCCTTGCTACACTTGTGGTGAACAAGCTCAGGGGTGCCTTAAAAGTTGCTGCCATTAAAGCTCCTGGTTTCAGCAAGCGGAAAAGCCAATATCTTGATGACATTGCGATTATGACTGGAGGTAGTTATGTGGAATTTCGGGAAATTTTTAAACCCGTTTATTTTGTACGGATCATTTTTTCTCTGCTACTCTTCCTTTTTTTATTATAGAGTTAGTAAGGTGCTTCGTTTGCGACATATAGGTACGGTGATCGGGGAAGAGGTTGGGCTTACCTTGGATAAAGCCGAAAAGGAAGTCCCTGGGTCATGCTGCTAAGGTGGTTTTAACAAAAGAATCTACCACAATGGTCTTGTATCTTCAATTTAGGATGCAATCTATTATTTACGGATGTTATGTTGACAATTTTGTCTTTTGTGCATTTTTTTTTAATTTTTTTTGCCCTACTAAGTGTAAAACGACGTTGTTTTGGTTTAATGATAGGGCAAACGCGTGTCATCTTCTCCTTACGCCTATCCGTATCGCCGTGTTCCACTCGCATTTCAATGTCCACCACCGTCTTCGTTCCCCATTCGTTTTTCATTCTTTCCACTCAGCCCTTCCATTATCTTCAACCACCGAAGGTAGAAGATGATGGTGCTAATTTTAATCGGGTTTACTTATCATTTGTGCTACTATCTTGCTCTGGAGTCTCTGGTTCGTCTTCAATCGTTGCGTTTTCCAGCAGGTACCATTAATTTGTCTCTCTTGTTCTGCTGGGCTTTTTGGGTTGCAATAATCGGTTTAATTTAATGTTTTTGTATGTCTGCTGTTCAGTTTTTGGAGAATTTGTTTGCAAATCCATTAATTTTGCATGCTTGTTTTTTTGGGTTTATGCTCGTTTTTTGGGGAAACTGTTTGCAAGGAATCGACTTTATGGATTTATTTCTCTTCTTCTTCTTAGTCTCGTCGATTTTTTGTATGTGGTAAACCAACTCTCGCCAAAAGTTTTGCGCTTGTTGTGGTGTTTGTTTGTTATTTTTCTTCGAGTTTTTTGTCATGCCCTTATTGCATCCGTAATAATCGTCCCACTATTCTCGCTTTTTGTTGTTTCTTTTTTTTTTTTTCGGTTTTATGTCATGCACTTATTACATGCCTTTTTTTGGGTTTGATATGCTTGTTTTCTTCGATGATTTTTTTTAAACTCAAGATTTTGTTCTTCATTTGGTGTAATTGTGTTCGTGTGTGTATTGAAATTTTGTTAGGGATTCAGATTTTGGGGATTATGTGCATGAATGGTAGATTAAACAATACCCCATTTAGTTGCTATCAAATTTAAAAAGGAGAGATGAAAAGTTAAAAGCATAGAATTCAACATAACGATTGCGGGTATGTATTCTATTGGTATCTAACATCGTTGACCTGGCTTTTATAATGTTCTTGTGGATTGTTGGTGTTTTTAATGTGTTCTATATTTGTTAATTGTTGCGATTGGAGTGAATAAGCTTGCGAGACTTAGTTGGGGGTTACTTTAGGTCCAAAGGGAAGAAATGTAGTTCTTGAGAGTAAATATGGCGCCCCCGAATCGTAAATGATGATGTCATCGTTGCCAAAGAGGTAAGCCGCATTTTGCTTCCTAAGGCCGTAAGATTACTAAGATATATGCATCCGTTTTACAAATGCACATTGCTTTTTGGTTGACCTTCCTTGTCATTGTATTGTCCTATTTATTGATGTTGTATTCCAGGAGCTTTTTTGTTGGTTGTTGTGTGAAGTTGCTATGCCCATGTAGCATTCTTTCCGTCATTCGTACATGAGACCCTCTATATTCCTCTGTAATTTATTTTAAGTTTTTAACCATGAGTGTTGTTTCCTATGGTTTTCCCTTAGGTTGAGTTGGAGGACCAAGTTGAAAATATTGGTGCTAAATTACTTAGACAAGCAGCTTCTAAAACCAACGACTTAGCTGGGATGGGACAACAACATCTGTTGTTCTTGCACAAGGTCTTATAGCTGAAGGAGTCAAGGTCTGTTTTACCTTGTCTTCTCTGTTTTTATGATGATGCTTGATTCATTGTTTTCATAATTCCATTCCTTTTGTTCATTTCTTTACCTGTAACTTACAACTCATATTATGAATGTAGGTGGTTGCAGCTGGTGCCAACCCTGTCCTGATCACTCGTGGAATTGAGAAAACTGCAAAAGCTCGGTTCTTTGAGTTGAAATCTATCTCTAAGGAGGTAACAGGGATGTTGATTTGATCTAATGGATATTTTGGTGTAGGCTTGTGTACATGTTTCATTCAGAATGCAAGTTTCGATACTCAGAATAATGCTAATGATCACTGCAGGTGGAAGACAGTGAACTTGCAGACGTGGCTGCAGTTAGTGCAGGAAATAATTATGAAATTGGAAACATGATAGCTGAAGCTATGAATACAGTTGGACGGAAAGGTGTTGTGACCCTTAAAGAAGGGAAGAGCGCTGAAAACAATCTAAGAGTAGTCGAAGGAATGCAATTTGACCGTGGTTACATCTCACCTTACTTTGTCACCGAAGTGAGAAAATGACCGTTGAATATGAGAATTGCAAGGTAGCATTCTCTTTCCAACATATAATACATTACTTCGTGGAAGTTATGATCAATTTCATTTATTTGGATTCTTATGGATGAATTTGTTGTTTCGGTTATTGTTGGTTGACAAAAAAATCACAAGTGCAAGAGATCTTGTCGGTGTCTTAGAAGATGCTATCAGAAGTAGCTATCCCGTGTTGATAATTGCTGAGGATATTGAACAAGAAGTCCTTGCTACACTTGTGGTGAACAAGCTCAGGGGTGCCTTAAAAGTTGCTGCCATTAAAGCTCCTGGTTTCAGCAAGCGGAAAAGCCAATATCTTGATGACATTGCGATTATGACTGGAGGTAGTTATGTGGAATTTCGGGAAATTTTTAAACCCGTTTATTTTGTACGGATCATTTTTTCTCTGCTACTCTTCCTTTTTTTTATTATAGAGTTAGTAAGGTGCTTCGTTTGCGACATATAGGTACGGTGATCAGGGAAGAGGTTGGGCTTACCTTGGATAAAGCTGAAAAGGAAGTCCTGGGTCATGCTGCTAAGGTGGTTTTAACAAAAGAATCTACCACAATGGTCTTGTATCTTCAATTTAGGATGCAATCTATTATTTACGGATGTTATGTTGACAATTTTGTCTTTTGTGCAATTTTTTTTTAATTTTTTTTTGCCCTACTAAGTGTAAAACGACGTTGTTTTGGTTTAATGATAGGGCAAACGCGTGTCATCTTCTCCTTACGCCTATCTGTATCGCCGTGTTCCACTCTGCATTTCAATGTCCACCACCGTCTTCGTTCCCCATTCGTTTTTCATTCTTTCCACTCAGCCCTTCCATTATCTTCAACCACCGAAGGTAGAAGATGATGGTGCTAATTTTAATCGGGTTTACTTATCATTTGTGCTACTATCTTGCTCTGGAGTCTCTGGTTCTTCTTCAATCGTTGCGTTTTCCAGCAGGTACCATTAATTTGTCTCTCTTGTTCTTTGGGCTTTTTGGGTTGCAATAATCGGTTTAATTTAATGTTTTTGTATGTCTGTCATTGTTCGAGTTTTTGGAGAATTTGTTTGCAAATCCATTAATTTTGCATGCTTGTTTTTTTGGGTTTATGCTCGTTTTTTGGGGAAAGCTGTTTGCAAGGAATCGACTTTATGGATTTATTTCTCTTCTTCTTCTTAGTCTCGTCGATTTTTTGTATGTGGTAAACCAACTCTCTGCCAAAAGTTTTGCGCATTTGTTGTGGTGTTTGTTTGTTATTTTTCTTCAATTTTTTGTCATGCCCTTATTGCATCCGTAATAATCGTCCCATTATTCTCGCTTTTTGTTGTTTCTTTTTTTTTTTTTTTTCGGTTTTATGTCATGCACTTATTACATGCCTTTTTTTGGGTTTGATCTCGCTTGTTTTCTTCGATGATTTTTTTTTAAACTCAAGATTTTGTTCTTCATTTGGTGTAATTGTGTTCGTGTGTGTATTGAAATTTTGTTAGGGATTCAGATTTTGGGGATTATGTGCATGAATGGTAGATTAAACAATACCCCATTTAGTTGCTATCAAATTTAAAAAGGAGAGATGAAAAGTTAAAAGCATAGAATTCAACATAACGATTGCAGGTATGTATTCTATTGGTATCTAACATCTGTTGACCTGGCTTTTATAATGTTCTTGTGGATTGTTGGTGTTTTTAATGTGTTCTATATTTGTTAATTGTTGCAGATTGGAGTGAATAAGCTTGCAGACTTAGTTGGGGGTTACTTTAGGTCCAAAGGGAAGAAATGTAGTTCTTGAGAGTAAATATGGCGCCCCAGAATCGTAAATGATGATGTCACTTGTTGCCAAAGAGGTAAGTGCATTTTGCTTCCTAAGGTCGTAAGATTACTAAGATATATGCATCCGTTTTACAAATGCACATTGCTTTTTGGTTGACCTTCCTTGTCATTGTATTGTCCTATTTATTGATGTTGTATTCCGGGAGCTTTTTTGTTGGTTGTTGTGTGAAGTTGCTATGCCCATGTAGCATTCTTTCCGTCATTCGTACATGAGACCCTCTATATTCCTCTCGTAATTTATTTTAAGTTTTTAACCATGAGTGTTGTTTCCTATGGTTTTCCCTTAGGTTGAGTTGGAGGACCAAGTTGAAAATATTGGTGCTAAATTACTTAGACAAGCGGCTTCTAAAACCAACGACTTAGGTTTGGGATGGGACAACAACATCTCGTTGTTCTTGCACAAGGTCTTATAGCTGAAGGAGTCAAGGTCTGTTTTACTTTGTCTTCTCTGTTTTTATGATGATGCTTGATTCATTGTTTTCATAATTCCATTCCTTTTGTTCATTTCTTTACCTGTAACTTACAACTCATATTATGAATGTAGGTGGTTGCGGTGGTGCCAACCCCGTCACGATCACTCGTGGAATTGAGAAAGCGCAAAAGCTCGGTTCTTTGAGTTGAAATCTATCTCTAAGGAGGTAACGGGGATGTTGATTTGATCTAATGGATATTTTGGTGTAGGCTTGTGTACATGTTTCATTCGGAATGCAAGTTTCGATACTCGAATAATGCTAATGATCACTTGCGGGTGGAAGACAGTGAACTTGCAGACGTGGCTGCAGTTAGTGCAGGAAATAATTATGAAATTGGAAACATGATAGCTGAAGCTATGAATACAGTTGGACGGAAAGGTGTTGTGACCCTTAAAGAAGGGAAGAGCGCTGAAAACAATCTAAGAGTAGTCGAAGGAATGCAATTTGACCGTGGTTACATCTCACCTTACTTTGTCACTGACAGTGAGAAAATGACCGTTGAATATGAGAATTGCAAGGTAGCATTCTCTTTCCAACATATAATACATTACTTCTGTGGAAGTTATGATCAATTTCATTTATTTGGATTCTTATGGATGAATTTGTTGTTTCGGTTATTGTTGGTTGACAAAAAAATCACAAGTGCAAGAGATCTTGTCGGTGTCTTAGAAGATGCTATCGAAGTAGCTATCCCGTGTTGATAATTGCGAGGATATTGAACAAGAAGTCCTTGCTACACTTGTGGTGAACAAGCTCGGGGTGCCTTAAAAGTTGCTTTGCCATTAAAGCTCCTGGTTTCGGCAAGCGGAAAAGCCAATATCTTGATGACATTTGCGATTATGATTTGGAGGTAGTTATGTGGAATTTCGGGAAATTTTTAAACCCGTTTATTTTGTACGGATCATTTTTTCTCTGCTACTCTTCCTTTTTTTTATTATAGAGTTAGTAAGGTGCTTCGTTTGCGACATATAGGTACGGTGATCAGGGAAGAGGTTGGGCTTACCTTGGATAAAGCGAAAAGGAAGTCCGGGTCATCTTTGCTAAGGTGGTTTTAACAAAAGAATCTACCACAATGGTCTTGTATCTTCAATTTAGGATGCAATCTATTATTTACGGATGTTATGTTGACAATTTTGTCTTTTGTGCAATTTTTTTTTTTTTTTTTTTTGCCCTACTAAGTGTAAAACGACGTTGTTTTGGTTTAATGATAGGGCAAACGCGTGTCATCTTCTCCTTACGCCTATCTGTATCGCCGTGTTCCACTCTGCATTTCAATGTCCACCACCGTCTTCGTTCCCCATTCGTTTTTCATTCTTTCCACTCAGCCCTTCCATTATCTTCAACCACCGAAGGTAGAAGATGATGGTGCTAATTTTAATCGGGTTTACTTATCATTTGTGCTACTATCTTGCTCTGGAGTCTCTGGTTCGTCTTCAATCGTTGCGTTTTCCAGCAGGTACCATTAATTTGTCTCTCTTGTTCTGCTGGGCTTTTTGGGTTGCAATAATCGGTTTAATTTAATGTTTTTGTATGTCTGTCTTTGTTCGAGTTTTTGGAGAATTTGTTTGCAAATCCATTAATTTTGCATGCTTGTTTTTTTGGGTTTATGCTCGTTTTTTGGGGAAAGCTGTTTGCAAGGAATCGACTTTATGGATTTATTTCTCTTCTTCTTCTTAGTCGTCGATTTTTTGTATGTGGTAAACCAACTCTCGCCAAAAGTTTTGCGTTGTTGTGGTGTTTGTTTGTTATTTTTCTTCAATTTTTTGTCATGCCCTTATTGCATTCGTAATAATCGTCCTACTATTCTCGCTTTTTGTTGTTTCTTTTTTTTTTTTCGGTTTTATGTCATGCACTTATTACATGCCTTTTTTTGGGTTTGATCTGCTTGTTTTCTTCGATGATTTTTTTTTTAAACTCAAGATTTTGTTCTTCATTTGGTGTAATTGTGTTCTGTGTGTGTATTGAAATTTTGTTAGGGATTGATTTTGGGGATTATGTGCATGAATGGTAGATTAAACAATACCCCATTTAGTTGCTATCAAATTTAAAAAGGAGAGATGAAAAGTTAAAAGCATAGAATTCAACATAACGATTGCGGGTATGTATTCTATTGGTATCTAACATCCGTTGACCTGGCTTTTATAATGTTCTTGTGGATTGTTGGTGTTTTTAATGTGTTCTATATTTGTTAATTGTTGCGGATTGGAGTGAATAAGCTTGCGAGACTTAGTTGGGGGTTACTTTAGGTCCAAAGGGAAGAAATGTAGTTCTTGAGAGTAAATATGGCGCCCCAGAATCGTAAATGATGATGTCACTTTGTTGCCAAAGAGGTAAAGTGCATTTTGCTTCCTAAGGTGTAAGATTACTAAGATATATGCATACGTTTTACAAATGCACATTGCTTTTTGGTTGACCTTCCTTGTCATTGTATTGTCCTATTTATTGATGTTGTATTCCAGGAGCTTTTTTGTTGGTTGTTGTGTGAAGTTGCTATGCCCATGTAGCATTCTTTCCGTCATTCGTACATGAGACCCTCTATATTCCTCTGTAATTTATTTTAAGTTTTTAACCATGAGTGTTGTTTCCTATGGTTTTCCCTTAGGTTGAGTTGGAGGACCAAGTTGAAAATATTGGTGCTAAATTACTTAGACAAGCAGCTTCTAAAACCAACGACTTAGCTGGGATGGGACAACAACATCTGTTGTTCTTGCACAAGGTCTTATAGCTGAAGGAGTCAAGGTCTGTTTTACCTTGTCTTCTCTGTTTTTATGATGATGCTTGATTCATTGTTTTCATAATTCCATTCCTTTTGTTCATTTCTTTACCTGTAACTTACAACTCATATTATGAATGTAGGTGGTTGCGGTGGTGCCAACCCCGTCACGATCACTCGTGGAATTGAGAAAAGCGCAAAAGCTCGGTTCTTTGAGTTGAAATCTATCTCTAAGGAGGTAACGGGGATGTTGATTTGATCTAATGGATATTTTGGTGTAGGCTTGTGTACATGTTTCATTCGGAATGCAAGTTTCGATACTCGAATAATGCTAATGATCACTTTGCGGGTGGAAGACGGTGAACTTGCGGACGTGGCTGCGATTAGTGCGGGAAATAATTATGAAATTGGAAACATGATATTTGAAGCTATGAATACGGTTGGACGGAAAGGTGTTGTGACCCTTAAAGAAGGGAAGAGCGGCGAAAACAATCTAAGAGTAGTCGAAGGAATGCAATTTGACCGTGGTTACATCTCACCTTACTTTGTCAGCGACGGTGAGAAAATGACCGTTGAATATGAGAATTGCAAGGTAGCATTCTCTTTCCAACATATAATACATTACTTCGTGGAAGTTATGATCAATTTCATTTATTTGGATTCTTATGGATGAATTTGTTGTTTCGGTTATTGTTGGTTGACAAAAAAATCACAAGTGCAAGAGATCTTGTCGGTGTCTTAGAAGATGCTATCGAAGTAGCTATCCCGTGTTGATAATTCGAGGATATTGAACAAGAAGTCCTTGCTACACTTGTGGTGAACAAGCTCGGGGGTGCCTTAAAAGTTCTTGCCATTAAAGCTCCTGGTTTCGGCAAGCGGAAAAGCCAATATCTTGATGACATTGCGATTATTTGGAGGTAGTTATGTGGAATTTCGGGAAATTTTTAAACCCGTTTATTTTGTACGGATCATTTTTTCTCTGCTACTCTTCCTTTTTTTATTATAGAGTTAGTAAGGTGCTTCGTTTGCGACATATAGGTACGGTGATCAGGGAAGAGGTTGGGCTTACCTTGGATAAAGCTGAAAAGGAAGTCCTGGGTCATGATGCTAAGGTGGTTTTAACAAAAGAATCTACCACAATGGTCTTGTATCTTCAATTTAGCAACATTGATATGTTTTACACATTGGATTTTTTCTTCTGTACTTGAGTCCTTCAATAGTTGGCCGTCGTTTTATGCCTCTGCTGCGTTAGTATCTTTCGAAACAAATTAGTTTTGCCATATGCTGTGTCTTGTGCTTCATTAATCATTTACCTCCGGTTAATTAGCTTTTTTTTTTGTTGGTAAATTGGATATTTAATATCATTTATCTCTTCAACCCTGAACGTTTTTTTTGTAATATTTCATTTTCTTACTGTTTTTTTCCCCTCACTGTTTGGTGGCTTTTGCAGAAGGCAATTTGCAAGGATGCAAATGATTCTAAGGTTGGCGTTTCCTTTATGCGCTGAATTATACAATCCTTGTGCTCTGCTTTATTTTGTGCAATTCCACCTACCTTGAGTCAAATAACTAGAAGATTGAGGGAAGAGTATTCTATAGATACTGCACTGACCTTGACCATGAATTAGCAGATCGGAAATGGAAGCTCAAATAGCAGTAGTAACGTAAGACACGTAAAACACAAGGTAACGTACGTAACGTAAGACACGTAAAACACAGCCGTAAAACACAGACTCGTAAAACTTCAAATAAGGCAGGGCCTACCGTGCAACGCACGGTACTCCCCTCTAGTTATGAATTATTAATGATCGATAATTGTTGTATTATTATTATTATTAATACAGTAAATAATCGAGAATAAGAATAGCAGACGTGTGGACAGTGGCGGACCTACATAAGGGGACAGTTTTCCCGCCTCAATTCTAGTAATATATGTAGTATGTATATTGTTTGTCCCTCTTAATTTTTTATTTGTCTCTTTAAATTTTTTATTGTCCCCCTTTTCCGAGATCATGCGTCCGTCACTGGATATGGACCGTAAGCAAGAGAAATTCTAAAGCGAAGACTTACATAAGGAGAGTCGTTTATATAGCTTCATCTAGAACACAATGTTTCATTCCGTGCGTTATTGAGATGGAACTGCGGTAAGGACAAAATGGTCCCTCCACCACTCAAGCCGACACCGTCCTTTTTGTATTGTATTAGTTATAACTACCTCCCTATAATTATCGTTACAATCTGTTAAAACAGCTTTCCCAAACAAAACAAAAAAAACCAATAATTTACTACTACGTATCAAAATATAAATCATCTTAAATACATATTAAAAAATAATCGAATGTCATAAATTTTAAGATTAACTTATATTTTGGTACACCACTTAAAGTAAGAAGACATTATATTACATGACGGATGGGTAGTTATTGGAGCATCTAATTCTACATATATTTTGTTGTCAATAATGTAAAGGAGAAAGGCAGTAATTTTATGGTGGTCGGGTCGAATCTCAAATTTTCAAAGGGATACGTTGGTGGAAAGATTTACGGGTAGGATTTATTGGTGGAAGTTGAATTTCAATTCCTATTGGCGCACACCAGTAGGATTTTGGTAAAGTAAAAGGAGAAAGGACATTTAAAGAAAATTATCAATTAATGCACAAGTGGACACTTATTTCGATGTACCTCGAAAAGGAAAAGTAGACACTTAAAATGAGACGGAAACCTCTAAAAAATGGGAGTGAAGGAGTTTTTTTTTAGATAGTACCATATTTTTTATCTGTCACATTTCATAATTTGTTTTGTTTTTATTCATCTGTCATTTTACATTTTCAATGCACGTTTATTATTTTTTTCCTCCTTTACCAATAAAATATTTACATTTCTAATAAAAAATAGATTTTCAATATTAAAAACTTATTTACCAACAAACTATTTACATCTCTAATAAAAAAAAATACATTTTCAATACTGTATTAGATATAATATTGTTTATTTATTTTGTAGTAATATTTTTGCATCCATTGTAGATTCTGCAGAGTCATTCATGTGGATGAGAGTTCGGAGACGTGGACGACTATTGCAAAACATCAACAACCAAAAGGAAAACTTCGTTCTCTTGGATCTTTTGGTAACGATTTTATCTTAATTGTTAAGTTGTCTATTGTATTTACGATGTAGATCATCATTAAAGGAATTCAAAGTTTTAGATTCCACGTCAATCATTTGATTTAATATATAAACCTAGAATTGAATCGTTATAGAGAAATTATAATGTGTGATTTTGATTGATGATATCTCGATTCATAGTAAATAATTTAGTTTTTAAACATCACTAGTCATATTATTAGTAAACGATACATTATTAATGCAGAGAACGTATAAGATGTCTTCTGCCTTATGAATATAGCAATGGACATCATCAATTGAAGTGTGTAGACACTCAGACGTGTATGTAAACGTGTATTGAATGAATATGTATGTTGAATGACCCTTTTATTTATTTATTTAAGTATCTTGATGATGTGGCGGTTGTATAGTTGTCCTTAGATCAGAGATTATCATATAACACCATGGATTATCACGTTTTGAGACTATTAAGGTTTCCCTATAAGTACATGGCGATAATTGGATAATGATTGGATGTGATATTGATGCTTGTGTTAGATTTATATCGACCGTCTAAGATTCATGTTTTTTAATGGTAGAAATGTTTTATTCTCAGAATCTTTGCAAAGTGGGGAGTAAAGTGTTCACTTCAAGAGAATGATACGTTTCGTGGTATAAGAAATAGTCGTTGGTGTTTAACACTCAAATAACGACTGTGTAGATATTGAATATGCTAATTGATGGAACCGTTTCACATGAAAGGTTGTAGTAATAGCAATGACTCTTCAAATAATTAGGGGTCGTGACTCATTGGTAGATGATAGTTACGACCGTTATTAAATTTTTTAATTTAATTAATTTTATTTATAGAATTATAATTCATATTTACGGTCAGCACATTCAAAGTCCTAATGGGTTCACACAAATTTATAATGAGGTGAAATTAAAATGTGATAATGGATAAAATTATTATATTACTACAGAGAGCTTTAGTTGATATAATCTTCTAACCCGTGGGATTCGGCAAGGGGATCCCTTGTTGCTGTTTTTGTTCATCATTTGTGCAGAGAGATTTACTGCTTTGTTGAATGATTATGTCAGTCGGAGTGCGCTACGCGGTATTACTTTTGGGAGAGAGTCGGAGATCTCCATCTCGCATCTGCTTTTTGCAGATGACTGTATGCTGTTTTCGACCGGTATGGCTCACTCTATGGTCAGGCCATTAATTTTCATAAGTCGAGTCTGTATTTTGCGGAGATAATTCCTCTAGAGAGGCTTGATCAGATCTCTGATTGGCTGCAGATTCCCCTTGGGGATGGTTCAGGGAAGTATTTGGACATGTTGTACATCACGGGTCAGAATAAACGCCAGGTGTTTGTGTATCTTGGGGATAAGATCGGGAAGAAGCTGTCGGGTTGGAAGGACAAGCTGCTATCTCCAGCAGGGAAAGAGGTTTTTATTAAATCGGTTCTGGAGACTAACCCACTTTCATTATGTAGTGTTTCAAGACGCTTGTTACGCTCATACGGTGAATTGAACGGACGACTAGGGAATTCTTTTGGGGTGACACGGATAATAAGAAAAATGTGCATTGGAAAAATTGGGAGACATGCTGACTCCTCAAGAATCTGGGAGGGTTGGGGTTCAAGGATCTGGAGTGTTTTAATTTATCCTTGTTATAGAAGCAGTCTTAGCGACTCCTGATCCTTCCTGCGTCCCTTGCTGCTCAGGTTTTGCGGGAAAAGTACTATGGTGATAGCACCTTCCTAGAGGCCCGTCTGGGTGCCTGGCCCTTCTTTTTATGGCGTAGCATCATAGGGGGGATTTGTTTATCAGTGGGTTGCGTTGGCAGGTGGGGGATGGGGACTCGGTGTATATTTTCCATGATGCCTGGACAGAATGGCCTATGTCGGTTTGAATACCGTATCCTGGGCATGGGTTGGCTACCAATGCTAAGGTTTCAGAGCTCTTTCTTCCAAATACGCGGTGTTGGGATGTTAGTCGTGTTCGGGGTCTATTCCGGTCTTGGGAAAGTGATGCGATTCTTGCTACTACGGTTGCCCCAGACACTCATTCAGATAGACGGATTTGGCACTATGATCGGAGGGGTGTCTATACGGTGAAGTCTGGTTACTTTTTAGCCCTTTCCTTGCACCGGCCTTCTCACTCTACAACGAGGCCATCCACTTCTGCGGGGAGGGATAAGATGTGGTGGTTGTGTTAGAGTCTGCCTGTGCAGCCATGTATTCAGCACTTCCTGTGGCGGTGTCTGCAGGATTGTTTAGCCATTGGTCATGGATTGTTGCGTAGGCAGATGATGGATGGTATTTGTCTAGCATGCGGAGGTGGGGTTGAGGCTCTCAAGCATACTTTGTTTCAGTGCGAGTTGGCAGATCGCCTAGACTCATCGTCATTCGGCGAGCTCTTTCTTTGGCTGGTAGAGAAGGTTGAGGTGGCTCATGTGACTCAGTTTGTTTGGTTGGTGTGGGGTATCTGGAAAGCCCGTTGCTCTGTTGTTTTCAATGGGCAGGCGGTGCGGGTGGCAACTATTTGTGAGCAGTCATTAGCTGCAGCTAGGGAGTTCGTTGATGTTGTGGCTGCCTTTCGAGTGTTACAACCCCAGAAGCTTTATGCGGATAAATGGGAAAGTCCGGTTAAGGGAGTGATCAAATGTAATGTAGATGCGTCGGTTACGGAACATGGGGCTGGGGTTGGTGTGTTGTTTCGTAATCACCAAGGCGAGATTCGGGCGGCTTTCTCCTATCACTTTGGTCCGGGTACGACAGTTGAGTTTATGGGCTGAAAGCGATTGACTTGGCATTGGTGGAGGCAGAGCAGTTGGGAATCTCATCTTTGGAAATGGAAAGTGATTGTTTGGCTTGCGTCCACCAGCTTAATCGGCATGTTGCGGATATTACAGCTATTGGTTGCCTTGCGCAAAATTTCCTTTCTAGACGTAGTTTTTTACTTTCAGTTTCTTTCTTGTTTATTCGGCATGTGGGAAATGTCCACGCGCATCTTTTGGCAAGACATGCTTTGTTGACCCATGATAGGGTCTCTTGGGGTGTTCAACCCCTGGCTGATGTTATTGACAGACCTAAACCTAACCTTGGAAACGGCGCCAGAAAGCTGACGGACATTACCTAGGCTATACAGATCCTAACCGGCAGTGTACCGGGTCAAATTGTAGTGCTAGTCGGTGAGTCGGTCGTATTCCTCGGGAAAACATGGTAATTCTTTTAAGTGGGGTTAAACACCAAGAAGCTATTATTAACTCGATCTAAGTCGCAGCTTTTACTTTTCCTGGGTTAGATTATGTTAGTAGTTAGATTATTAGTAAAGCGAGTAAATAAATATATAAATATAAAAATAGATAATATATATATTTTTGGATCTAGCCAAGAATACTTTCTTGAATCAATATCTTTTAGTAGAAATAAATGAGACGGATCTTCCTTTATTCAAGGTGTAAATTATATATGAATCGGTGCACTCCTAAGCTAGACAACTCCTCCTCACACGAGCGTATGAAATTGTCATATGTCCATTGCATCGGTCCAAGGTCCACAATCGTTACGGTTTTTTACGAACGGGTCCCGAGTACGAATCTACCTTTAGATAAAAAGGAATCACTCCGTTCGTCAAACGGTCAATTTTATTTAAAAGGCTCCGGTTGTCAAAGCCGGACGATTCAACTTTCCGGTTTAAGTTTCAATTAAAGCGATGATTTAACATTATTACGATCTCGAGTACAAATTATAATAAGATTCATTTCTCCCAAAACAAATCTACCCCCGGGCAGAAATCGGATTCCGTTATCACGTTGTTCACACGGCCAATTTTACCCTCCGGTTTTTCTATCTTTTATCTCGTATCCTAACTACGAGGCGTCAATTCATAATTAGATTATGAATTCCTCAGATCAATTAAATACGTCAATACGAATACGATTAAAATAGAAAAAGATTCATTTATAATTAGTTTTAATCATGATTACCAGAGTCGATCATTCATTTTACCAAAAGATTAACTAATTCGATTCATATCTTGGCTAGACATATTTTTAGTTTAATATCATATATAAATAGAAATAGAAATAATAAACATAACAATTTTAGAATATATTACCGGTTATGATTATCGAATCGGGGTCGTTTCCACCGGATCTAACATGCCAAAGCTTCGAAATCAACAATCTTCGATAATTATTCCGACATTACAACGATACTATAACCATTTTATTTATATATGTGAAAAACATATATACATACATACATGGACATATATATGTATATACGGGCCCGAAAATAAAATTAAAAGAGAAACGAGATGAAAAGATCTAGATCTAGATCTATATAAATATATAGATAGATCTATCACATATATATTCATATATAGAATATATATATATACATGAAGTGTGTGTGTATATATATATATATATCATATATGTATATATATATATATGATCCAAAAAAAATAAAAAGAAAGAGCAGAGGGACAAGAGGAAAAGGGAAAGAAGGGGCCTTTTATTCATTCACTGAATGTGTGTATATATAGGAAATTGGGGGAGGGCCGGACCGGGTCGGGAGAGGGCCGACCTGGGTCGGCTATCATCATTTGCAATGATCACTTCTAACTGAATTGCATGTGCAGCGGTTATATAATTATATATACTTATATATTAAACTTCTAAAATTCATATCTTGAGTTGTAGACCTCCAAAAATTGCAAACGAAATGCCAAAATTAAGGTCTCGAGAAACTCTACAACTTTCATGAAGGACTCTTCTCCAGAAAACGCCTTCTTGATTACCTCGTGTTCCTCCGAAGCTATTTCGGGATTTTTATTAACCCAAATCGATTAGCCACTTGATCACTGTTTAAGTTGTAGAACTCCAATCTTCATAATTTAAATTGCATTGGAAAGCTTATATGAAGATCTTCAACTTTCATTAATAACACTTTTTCAGATAACGTCTTTTTGATGAGCCATTCGTATGTCGAGTCTTTTACGGGATTTCCACTAGTTGATCACTTGAACTAGTGACGCTTCATAACTTGAGTTGTAGAAGTCCGATTAACGTGATTCAAAGTGCATCGGAACGTTTACTTGAAGATCTATAACTTTCGTGAAGAACACTTTTTCGAAAATGTCGTTTTGAAGGGCCATTCCCATCGATACTCGGGATTTTTATTTAAGAAACGATTATCCTTTTGATCATTTGACTTATATCGGTGACGCTTTATAACTTCCTTCCAATGACTTGAATTGACTTCAAAAAGTGTCGATACTCGGGATTTCGAGTTCATCTTAGGATTACGCAAAGAAACAAACGAGAAAATACCCGCGTAAAACGAAACGACACTCCGGTCACTAAAACCGGTGCAAAAACTTATAAAAACTTATAAAAATACGATAATTTATATAATAACTACTACTTATACATTTGAATAAAACTTAGTAATTTTGACTTGATTTGATACAATAATGCTCAAAATGGTATCAATATTGGGGCGAAATGTCATAATAATGATCATAAATTTATCTCTCATCACAACCCCTACTTAGCTTTTGGTCGTCCTCGAGCAAAACAAGCGATAAAATAAAATGAATGAGAGATAAATTCATGAAGATAGAAGGTATAAGGAACAACCGGATAATACAACCATTAGAATTACAACCGGCGTTAACCCGAATATAAATGTATAACGAGTGTGTGTGTGACAAGTCTTTTCAATTTCCACTATCCTCTCTTGAATAATTCAAGCAAACGCACAAATATCCATTCAGACAGCCCTAATGACTTTCCTAGGTATAAGAAGTAGCCGTTCCACACAAAGTTCTTCCGAGTACTTATTAGGATAATCCCTAAAGCATATCATTCAGTTTATACTGGGGATAGTCAGAAGATAACTAAGTTTTCAACCATTCTTAAACTTTTTTTTTTCTTTTTTTGAACTTAATTTCACATGTGTAGCATATGCCTTCATTCCCAGCAATAGGACGTTTCGTGATAACACCCTAGCTGGACTTCTATCATCAGGCAGTCGGGAGCTTTTAAACCTCATAGTGATATAGGACGTTTCGTGATAACGCCCTACTGCACTCAAATCATTGGTAGCTACAACCGACATATAAATAGTTCATCTCTTTTTTTCTTTTTCTTTTTTTTAAACTTAACTTATATCCTTTCTATCACATTCAAACCTTCAGATATTCACAGTACACGTTCAAAAGTTAGGTACTAAGTTACTGCAATTATCTATAGAATAACCACTAGGATACTGAATGGATACAGTTTAAAATTTTCCGCTTCAATATCAAAGGCTTACATGAACAATGAATTCATGTTACACAAATATATTTGGAATTACAATGCACTTACGGTTCACGTTGGTTATACACATCCAAATTGATCATTATATCTTTAAATCCATGAAATATATACCTTATACAATTTATTTTAATCAACTAAATAATGCTCGAAAAATCAAAAACTAAGGGATTTATTGATACAAAATAAACATTAATTCCATTGCTAGACCAACGACTCCACTCCCCACTTACGAACTTACATTGTCCTCAATGTAAAGTGAGTGTAAATAAGTTGTTGGGAAAGCAATGGTGCACTAAAACAAGTCAAAACAAATACTCGGATGATATTAAAGGGTGGGTGGGTGGGTTAAAGTTATGACCTCCTCAATTCCATAGTATTTGAACTAATACATGTCACACATTATTTGAAATTTAAAACAGACTAGATCATGAAATGTAACGTATGGCAAAGTATTAACTCTGAGTCTTTTATACCCAGATCCTCAAGGGTTATTTCAAATCGTTCTAACAACCTAAGTCCAAGAAATGACGCATTTGAATTTTTCTCTTTTTTTCTCCATCGGGATTTTCGGATAACCACCTAATCATTCCCTTTTTTAATGACATTCAAACATTCATCCTAAGACTTGGTGAAACAAAATGAAAATCAATCCGAAGTATTCGCAAAGTATCATCCAAAGTATGAATAATTATTATATTTAACATTTTTGCGGGCTGCCTCCCGGTAGCGCTTTTGGTTAACGTCGTTTGCTCGACCAAAATGATAATGATTAACTAATATAATATACTAAACAAAACGGGATACTTCTAACAATTACTCACAAAAGCACGTAATAATTAATTTCGTGAACTAACTAAAAAAAATGCTTAAGGAGTAAATAGGAAGGATAGTACCCGAGATTTCACTATATTTATAGTTTATAGCTAGAGCCTCTTTTGCTTCGGTTTTCTAATGCACTGGTGGTGGGTCATCCTCACGCACCGCATCCGTCTTTTTTATCAATACTGGTCTCCAACATATGTTAGACGAATGACGTCGAATCCAACGGTTCTTGACCTTTTCCTTTGATTTTCGAGCTTTGAGTTTACGAGCTTTCACATTATTACTAGAGTCATCTTCTTCAGTTACCTGCGTGTTAGTACGATCCACCACAAGAGAACACAAAGTGTCTACACAAGAACTAGATTCTAGTGTAATGTATGGATATTTCAATGAATTGTAAATGTTGAAGATAACGCGTTCATCATTCACTCCCAAACTAAGCTCTCCCTTACAAACATCGATGAAAGGGGTATTAATAGTTAAGTGCCGAAAAGTGTCAAGAAAATATGCATACTTATTATCCAACTTCATCTTTTTCATTTCATTTCTCGGGGAATGGGGGAGTAATTCAAGATCAGTAGGGTTAGAATGAATACCTCCCTTACCCTTGTCGTTAGATGAAGATGGTAAAGCTTCCTTGAATGATTGTGTCTTTTGAAGACATAATGTGTCATCATTCAGTACCTTTTTCTTCAAAATATGCAGTGGATGTGGTGATGCCCTTCCAGGTTGAACCGATGTGAATTTAGGTTGAGCCGGATAAGGTTCGGTTTGAAATGGCCCTTTAGATTCCATATTTTCCTCATATTTACCATCTAAATCATCATCTACTTCATTATTCCCGAATTTTTCTAATCCATTACTTCCACAGATCCTTCCACTTCCGGTAATAACAGCATTTACCCCACTCAGATTTCTTTCGATATTACTTGGCAATCCTTCGAGGGTTTTCGTTTTTACGTTCTACTTCTCTACTCAAGTGATATTCCAGATTCCTCAATGAAGCTTCTATAATTCTTATTCTGGTATCATGTCCACTCATAGATGTTTTCAACGTACTCATATCCTTAGTGACTGTACCTATAGAAGTCATCATGGTTTCTATATTCTGAGCTTGAGTAGATATCATACCTATCAGATTTTCGATTAATTTCTCCCATTTATCAACTTCTTCAGGTTGAGTTGAACTTTGGATGACTGGTATGCTTTGAGTGGTATGTTGTGGATACGGTCTAGGTAATGATTGTAGGTTCTGATTCGAGGTATCTCCTTGATAAATAGGATTACTATATGAATTCTTATACTGAATTGGATACGGTGGTTGTCCTTGCTTACTAGGGGTTTCAGACCAATGAAAAGTAGGGTGATCTCTTCTTATAGCATTAAACGAGTTTGAATATGCATTGTTCAAATTCCTATGCTGTAAAAAACTCACCTTTTCCCTTGAATATCCTTTTGGTTCTTCCATCCCTAATGACACATTATCATATTTGAGTAGTCATTTGGTATGATATTTTCTGAGTTTACATTTTTACTGGCTAATAAGCCGTCAAATTTCCTACTCAAATTTTCTAAGTGTGCTAGAACTTCCGTATTAGACGTACATTCTCCTGCAAAAGCTACTTTTCTTGTGCTAGAACCGGTTTCCCACATTCTGTTATTTTTGGAAATCTTTTCAATAGCATCGTAAACTATCTGAGCTTCACTCATCATTAACGAACCACCACATGCGTGATCTACATCTGCACGTGAGTCTTTCCTTAATTTACGACAGAAAAGTTGGATTTGCATATCTAAGGAATAACCATGATCGGGACAAGCTCTTAGTAGCTTTTTAAATCTTCCCCAAGCATTCCTAAACGTTTCTTCAGATCCTTGTCTAAAGTTGGCAATTTCGACTATTAATTCCAATTTTCTACCAGGAGTAAAATACTGCTTTAAGAACTCGGTTTGAATATCCTCCCAACTAGTCAATGAATCATGTGGAAGTGACAGAAACCAATCCCGTGCTCTTCCTTTTAAAGAAAAAGGAAACATAGACATCCTCGTTAATTCATAATGAGCACCATGACTTTTGGCTGTATTACACAATTCTTCGAAAAGATAGAGATGATGATGTGGATCCTCATCATCTTCTCCTAGAAATTGGGCTCTTGTGTCAATTAAACCAAAAAGATGAGATTTTATTTCCAAATTATTTGCTCCTTTATTGGGTAAACGAATTGGATTATTAATGCGGTACCTTCTTACGGTCGATCACATATTGGTCTCGGGTTAAATTTGGTTTTGATTATGCTTATTCCGATTCGATTATTTCTATTATTCTGATTCTGTTTATTAGGTTGAGGTAAATTCTGATTAAGGTTTTGGCCATGCCCTTGAGCATGAGCAATCCCTTGTTCAGGTGTTTTACCAACGGTTTCGACCATTTTCGTAACTCGATTTGACAATTCTTGTGGAATCGAAAATATCGAATAGAAAATAACACGAAATCGATAAAAAAAAACCACATTTTTTTTTCTCTCGGTAATTACCGACTCCACTCGGTATTTACCGAGTGTATTTTTTTTTTTTTTTTTTATAATTGGTATCTTACCAATAGGTAGGTACCAACAAAAATAAACGAACCGCGTTTACTTTCTACTATCGAAAATAGAAAATAACTCGAAATTGGTAGAAGAAGAAAATTGGTAACTAAAAGAAGGTAGATACCAACGGAAAAATAAAAAAAGAAATGTGATAAGAAGAGTGTTGACTTATCCTCGAGAATTTTGAGCTAATACAAGTAGTAACCCTAGACACAAAGAAAGAAATTAGCGACGTTTTCCCCGGCAACGGCGCCAAAATGCTGACAGACCTAAACCTAACCTTGGAAACGGCGCCGTAAAAGCCGGACATTACCTAGGCTATACGGATCCTAACCGGCGGTGTACCGGGTCAAATTGTAGTGCTAGTCTGGTGAGTCAGGTCGTATTCCTCAGGGAAAACATGGTAATTCTTTTAAGTGGGGTTAAACACCAAGAAGCTATTATTAACTCGATCTAAGTCGCAGTTTTTACTTTTTCCTGGGTTAGATTATGTTAGTAGTTAGATTATTAGTAAAGCAGTAAATAAATATATAAATATAAAAATAGATAATATATATATTTTTGGATCTAGCCAAGAATACTTTACTGAATCAATATCTTTTAGTAGAAATAAATGAGACAGATCTTCCTTTATTCAAGGTGTAAATTATATATGAATCGGTGCACTCCTAAGCTAGACAACTCCTCCTCACACGAGCGTATGAAATTGTCATATGTCCATTGCATCAGTCCAAGGTCCACAACTGTTACGGTTTTTCTAAACAGGTCCCGAGTACGAATCTACCTTTAGATAAAAAGGAATCACTCCGTTCGTCAAACGGTCAATTTTATTTAAAAGGCTCCGGTTGTCAAAGCCGGACGATTCAACTTTCCAGTTTAAGTTTCAATTAAACTGATGATTTAACATTATTACGATCTCGAGTACAAATTATAATAAGATTCATTTCTCCCAAAACAAATCTACCCCCGGGTAGGAAATCGGATTCCGTTATCACGTTGTTCACACGGCCAATTTTACCCTCCGGTTTTTCTATCTTTTATCTCGTATCCTAACTACGAGGCGTCAATTCATAATTAGATTATGAATTCCTCAGATCAATTAAATACGTCAATACGAATACGATTAAAATAGAAAAAGATTCATTTATAATTAGTTTTAATCATGATTACCAGAGTCGATCATTCATTTTACCAAAAGATTAACTAATTCAGATTCATATCTTGGCTAGACATATTTTTAGTTTAATATCATATATAAATAGAAATAGAAATAATAAACATAACAATTTTAGAATATATTACCGGTTATGATTATCGAATCGGGGTCGTTTCCACCGGATCTAACATGCCAAAGCTTCGAAATCAACAATCTTCGATAATTATTCCGCCATTACAACGATACTATAACCATTTTATTTATATATGTGAAAAACATATATACATACATACATGGACATATATATGTATATACGGGCCCGAAAATAAAATTAAAAGAGAAACGAGATGAAAAGATCTAGATCTAGATCTATATAAATATATAGATAGATCTATCACATATATATTCATATATAGAATATATATATATACATGAAGTGTGTGTGTATATATATATATATATCATATATGTATATATATATATATGATCCAAAAAAAATAAAAAGAAAGAGCAGAGGGACAAGAGGAAAAGGGAAAGAAGGGGCCTTTTATTCATTCACTGAATGTGTGTATATATAGGAAATTGGGGGAGGGCCGGACCGGGTCGGGAGAGGGCCGACCTGGGTCGGCTATCATCATTTGCAATGATCACTTCTAACTGAATTGCATGTGCAGCGGTTATATAATTATATATAATTATATATTAAACTTCTAAAATTCATATCTTGAGTTGTAGACCTCCAAAAATTGCAAACGAAATGCCAAAATTAAGGTCTCGAGAAACTCTACAACTTTGATGAAGGACTCTTCTCCAGAAAACGCCTTCTTGATTACCTCGTGTTCCTCCGAAGCTATTTCGGGATTTTTATTAACCCAAATCGATTAGCCACTTGATCACTGTTTAAGTTGTAGAACTCCAATCTTCATAATTTAAATTGCATTGGAAAGCTTATATGAAGATCTTCAACTTTCATTAATAACACTTTTTCGAGATAACGTCTTTTTGATGAGCCATTCGTATGTCGAGTCTTTTACGGGATTTCCACTAGTTGATCACTTGAACTAGTGACGCTTCATAACTTGAGTTGTAGAAGTCCGATTAACGTGATTCAAAGTGCATCGGAACGTTTACTTGAAGATCTATTAGGATTACGCAAAGAAACTAACAGAAAATACCCGCGTAAAACAGAAACGACACTCCGGTCACTAAAACCGGTGCAAAAACTTATAAAAACTTATAAAATTACGATAATTTATATAATAACTACTACTTATACATTTGAATAAAACTTAGTAATTTTGACTTGATTTGATACAATAATGCTCAAAATGGTATCAATATTGGGGCGAAATGTCATAATAATGATCATAAATTTATCTCTCATCACTTATTACCATCTGTTTGCTCGGGGTGAATTAATAAAACGGCTTGTTTTTCTCATTTTTTTTTCTAGAATTCTCTTGACCGCCGAGGAAAATGAAATCGCTAGAAAATTAATAAGATCAAAGAAAGTAATAATAACATGATTATCTATTTGATGATAGAACTTTTATTTCACATGAATTCAGTTTCCCCATCCACATACTATTAGGGCACCTCACATGAATTCTTCTTCTCTTTTAGCAGAAAATTAGAGGAGATTATAATTTCTCAAGAAGAGGATGATTGTTTTTCTCTTCCTCCAAAAGAGATAGATGTATTAACAGACAACAGAATAGCAAATGTAGTAACATGTCACTGCAGTAACAGCATGTAATGACACTCAAGAATTCAAAAGAACAAGGCCATCAAGAGAGATAATGTGGATTGAGGAGAGATAAGGTGGAAGAATTTGATCATAAATGTAATATTCCGATTTTCGGAAAAGGACAGACGTGTCATTTTGCGAAAACGAAATATTAGTATTTCTTTCCTTTTATTGGGGTTAAGTATTTTATTGATTATTTATACATAATTTTCGAGTTATATGTATATATAATTAAGGGATTTTTCTGATTTTGGTAATTAAAGGACAATTAAGGAAAAAGGGATTTATGGGAAATTGGTATTTAAAGAAAAATTAACACACAATAATCCCATAACCTAAACACAAAAATATCGAAATGAACCGCGGTTTTCCAATCGGTTTTTTTTTCACCTCTCTCTAAAAACCGCGGCCCGAGAGGTTATACTTCATTTTTTATATATATATATATATATATATATATATATATATATATATATATATATATATATAATTTAAGAGTTAGGGCTCGGTTAATTTTTCGAATCTTGAAGCAAAGCTTAACCGTTTTTGCCAATAATGGTATGTCTCATTTTTAGAAGACGAGCATTGGAATCGTTGTCGTAAAAAACCGAAGGGCAACGCTTGGGGATCGAGAGGAAGATTGTTGAGCTCGGTTAGTTTTTGTTGCATATTTTCGTGGAATCGTTGTGTTTAATTGTTGAGAAGTGTTGCGATTTTCATGGCTATTTTTTTTGTTGCTGCAATTAGGTAAGAAACTCTTTCTTTGGTCTCGGTTATGATTCGTAAAGTTTAGATTATGTTTTTGAGACGTGTAGATGCTAGTAAAAGATGTGTTTTTCGTTGATCAAAGATCCTAGGTAATCTTGGGATGATTAGATATGTTTTCTACGTTTTACTGTGTTGAAAACGAGGTTAATTAGGTTAGAAACGATTCAGAAATCGAGTTGTGAAGATTTTAGCGTTTTGGGAAAAACCCAGGCGGATGGGCGTCTGCAATAGGCGGATGGGCGTCTGCAATAGGCGGACGGACGTTCGCAACCCTAGTAGCTCAGACGGGCGTTTGCATAAGGCAAACGGGCGTCTGAGGTGAGATTTTTTATTCAGGATGTAGCTGCTTTTGACGGACGGGCGTCCATAGGGTTTCAAACGGGCGTCTGGCCTGTTTTACCTTGTTTTTATGGTTTTATCATTCTAGTTTGGTGTCGGGTTTTATAATCATATTATTATTGTTTTAAACCCTTATTTATGATATGATATCATTGGTTAACCTAAGCAAGCCTGAATTGAGCTTCTGATTCATTCAGTTAAAACACCGAATGTACTCTTAAAGGGAGTTGAAGTTCGGATCCGTCGGAAGAGCATGATAGGCTTGTGCTTTGATGAATTAGCATTCATCAATGTCTGTGTAATTGCTAGGCCTTGTCCGTGTCTAGTGGTCTAGGGAGAGAGTAGTATTTGTGAGGGAGATTAATTGAAAACACTTAGGTGGTTAGTTAATCATTCTAATAAAACACGTACTTGACTAGTAAAAGATTAAACAACATGTCTCTCTTGGATAGGCACCAGTCTATATCGCGATGTGTGTGCTACCTATGAAGGTGGAAGAACTCCGTAGGTAAAAAAAACCCTAAGTACGGAGGGACTTCACTGAGGTGTGCGTACTATCGGAGCCTACCTATTCTAGCCTCCGTGGATATTGGTGTGATCCACTAATATGTTGCCAAGAGTGTCCCAAAAGTGGATACGCGTAGTGCCCTTGAGTGCGGTTGTAACATAGATAAGTTAAGTAGTAACGTTTAGTCAATTCATGTTGATGGACATGGGATGAATCTTAGATTGAGTCGGTCAAACATAAACAACTAAACCTTTAAATATCTTTTCTTTATAAATTGTAATTGTTATCATAGCTTCTTTTTCTTATTAAGTACGTTTTACTTACCTCAAATGCATGTTTTCTATGTGTTTGGGGATGAGAAGACGAACAGGTAGATATTGTTTACGAGGAGGAGTTCGATGATGACGTTTGAAGACGCCTCATTGAAGACTTTACATTATTCATTTTGTTATTCATTTATTAGACTGTTTAGACTTTTGGTCTTTCGAGACTTGTAGTATCGTTACGTTTCTTTTGAGATTATCGTACGTTTCGTTTGGATTTCGTATTTCTCCTTGAATGTAATAAGTTACATTTCCACCTTTAGATGTTGTTTCTATTCTTGGGTGTTTGGAAATTTTATACCCGAGTCTCTTGCTTCCGTTTTCTTATTTTTGATACGACGTAGTAGAGGCTTACGTATAAAGTGAATTTATTTTTATTTTATACGTGCCGAACGTTCCTTTTCCGGATAAGGACTCGGTGTCCGGGAACGGTGCGTTACAATAAAAATCAGATAAATGACAGATTTTGACTATGTTAAGGCGTGCTTAATGATTAAGAGTTTGAAAAGTTATCTAATCTCTTTTATAAGGATAAGTCCAGTTTATTATGTTTAAAGTCTAGTTTATTATGTTTAAAAGTTTAAATTGTAATTATCTCTTAAGTTGTAATTATCCTCAAACATATGAGTTTGAGGCTATAAAGCATTGTATCAGAACAACAAGTACGATCAAGAAAAATAATATCAAGTTTCTTCTTCATTACTGTGTTAAGTTTTTCTTCATGGTATCAAAGCCTATTGGTGCCTGATCACCACATATCACCATATACAAAATGACTACACTCTCATTAAACGTTACTAGCTTCATCTCCTTGAAGCTTACATCAAGAAATTATCCCCTATGGAGAGAACAAGCCCTAGTATTGGCAGAAAGTCAAGATTTGTTAGGCCATCTCAATAAGGAAGATCCTGCCCCAAGTCAGTTCATTACACAGACCTCAGAATCAGCAGCCGACACAACTGCTGAACAAATATCAAATCCTGAGTATGTTAAATGGAAAAAGGCAGATAGGTTGCTTAGAGGATGATTAATCGGATCTCTGTCAGAAGAATCACTAGGATTAGTGATTGGTTTGGACTCTGCACAGGCTGTTTGGGATGCCCTGAAAAGTGCATATGCACAAGAAAGAGAGTTTAATCTAAAGCAACAGGTTACCTACATGAGGAAGGATGAAACCAAATCTATCAATGATCATATTCAATACTTCAAGGGTTTATGTGATAGTCTAGCAGCCATAGGCAAGCCTATTCCTGATTCTGAAAAGGTTTACTTTTTGCTCACTAGCTTGGGACCTCAATACGAGACCTTTACCACCATCATTCTTAAGCCTCTAGACCAACATATGCTGAATTGGTCTCCCACCTGTAGAATTTAGACCAGAGAAGAACCTGGTTTGCAGCCAAAGAGTCTGATAATACACACATGGCCTTTTATGGACAAAGACCTAATCCAAGGAATGACTCTGCACCTAAATTCAACTCCACCGGAAGAGGGTTTCAAGCACAACAAAATAGAGGATTTGGAATGCCTGATCAAACCAGAAAGGTCTTCAAAAGGATGACAAGAGGAGAAAAGGGACCAGTATAAGAATGACACATGTGATTTTTGTGGAGTACAAGGCCACATCTCCAAGATCTGCTGGTGGAACAACAAGGCAAAGGAGGATATCCTTCCTCAATCTCTTTCAGCCCTCACTTTGGATAACACAATTGCAGATACTGAATGGATCATGGACACCGGGCCTCCAATCACATGACATGTAATCCTAAACTTTTACAAAATCTATCCCCTTATTTTGGTAATGCATATGTGGTCCTTGGAGACGGAAGTGAATTACCTATCACAGGAATTGGTGACCTGCATATTCATTACCAAAACAGACCTCTCATTATTAAACATGTCTTATTAGTCAAGCACATGACAAGAAACCTAATATCAGTAAGACAACTTAACAATCAGTTTGATGCATCTTGTAATTTCACTAATCATGATTTTCTTGTTAAGGCAAAGACAACAGCACGGGTCTTTCTGAAAGGAGGGTGTAAAGGGGATCTCTATGTCATTCCCTACCACTTGCAGGCACATGTTTCATCCCTGATCAAGCCTTGCACAACAGAAATTTGGCACCAAAGATTAGGCCACATTCAATTTCTTGCAATTCAATTTTTGAAGAATAAAGGTTTTCTTGATGTTTTAGGCAAAAATAAATAGGATCATTTATGTGAAAGTTGCCAACTTGGTAAACTTTCAAAGATTCCTTTTGATAATTCTGCACATGTTTCTTCTAGTAGTTTTGAATTGATCCATTGTGACTTATGGGGCCATGCCCCAGTTGAATCTTTAAGTAAATATCGTTATCATGCAAGTCTGGTTGATGATTTTTCTAAATACATATGGATAATCCCTTTAAAACATAAATCTGACTTTCATAATGTGTTTCTGAATTTTGAAAGCTATGTTTCTACTCAGTTCAACAAACTAATCAAGAAATTTCACTCAGATGGAGGGGGTGAATTTGTAAACACACCTCTCACTGGTCACTTCTTAAAAAAGAGAATTCTGCACTTAATCACTTGCCCTCACACACCACAACAGAATGGAATAGTTGAAAGAAGACACAGAACCATAAGAGAATTAGGTCTCACAATGTTATTTCACAGCAGGGCTCCTTTGTTTTTATGGGTAGAAGCCTTCTCTACTGCAGCATATGTGTTAAATAAGGTCCCCTCCCTAACCAATCAGACTGAATCCCCTTACTTCATGCTGTTCAATCCTCATCCTGACTACTCTAATCTCAGAATTTTTGGCTCCAAATGCTATCCTTACCTCTGGACTCAAAGAAACACAAGTTTGAACCAAAAACCCTTCCTTGTGTGTTTGTAGGATATAACAACCAACACAAAGGTTATAAGTGCTTCCACCCTACCACCAAAAAATTCTTCATCTCTAGGCATGTTAACTTTGATGAAACCATACTGCCCTACAAAACTCAGTCCACCATTCACAGACCCTATGTTCTCAATATCTTTGACTCATGGATCCCTCATTCCATTGACACTCCTCCTCAGATTCCTATTACATCTTCAACAATAGATATCCCCATTCCTAATCCTCTTGATGTCTCTCATGTCCCTCCTGCATCATCTCCTTATGAAATGTCCATAACTCTATCTCAACCTTTTATTGAATCTCCTCCTTCAACACCAGTAGCATCTTCATCTCCCATGATCCCAGATCCCGTCACACCAGAATCTACACATCAAACAGTTATAGCCATGCCAGAATCTCACCATCCAACTCCTGCCTCAGACTCTGATCCCTCTACTCCTATAGAAATTCCTCATATGAGTCTTAGGATCACCAGGTCTCACCATGGGATCTTTAAACCTAATCCTAAGTATGCCAACACAGTCTCTTATTCCACCATTCCTACAGAACCTAAAACTGTCAAAAGTGCCCTCAAACATGAAGGATGGAGGGCATCCATGCAAGAAGAATTGATGCCCTCTCTCACAACCACACCTGGCATCTTGTCCCCATAACCCCTCATATGCATATCATAGGCTCTAAATGGGTCTATAAAGCCAAGCTTAAACCTAATGGTACTTTAGATAGGCTCAAGTCTAGGCTTGTTGCAAAAGGCTACAGCCAAATAGATGGCCTTGACTATGTTGAAACCTATTCACTTGTAGTCAAGCCTAGTACAATCATAATTGTCCTTACCATTACCCTAGCCCATCATTGGCCTGTAAGACAACTTGATGTCAAGAATGCCTTCCTACATGGCAATATCACAGAAACTCTATACATGGAGCAACCACCAGGTATGTCTGATCCTCAACACCCCCAGTATGTTTGCAAGCTAGATAAAGCACTTTATGGCCTCAAACAGGCCCCTGGGGCTTGGTTTGACAGATTTAGTGCTTTTCTACTATCTTATGGCTTTACTTGCAGTTTTTCAGATCCATCTTTATTTCATTATCATACTAATCAAGGCACACTAGTGCTTCTATTGTATGTGGATGATATGCTCATTACAGGTTCTAATCAGCAGTTGCTCAATAATCTGATTCAAGTCCTTCACACTGAATTTTCCATGAAGGATCTTGGCTGGTACATCACTTTCTTGGAGTCCAAATTCAACACACTTCCACTGGCCTGCACCTCCATCAGGCTCACTATGCATCCACAATCTTAGAAAGAGCTGCTATGACAGACTGCAAACCAATCAACACCTCAATGGCCATCAAACCACTTCAACCTGTCAATGGATCTGCCCCAGCCGAGGCATCATACTACAGAAGCCTCATTGGTGCCCTACAATATTTGACCTTCACTAGACCATACATCTCATTCTTTGTCAATCACTTGTCACAGTTTATGCAAGCACCTACTCAGTTTCATATGCAGTAGGTTCACAAGTTCCTCAGATATGTTCAAGGCACCCTAACTTTGGGCATCTCTCTCAAATCATCCCAAACTGCCTCTTTATGCATTCTCAGATGCAGATTGGGCAGGATGTCAGTTAACCAGAAGACCAGTCACAGGCTATTTCACCTTTCTTGGCCCCAATCTCATCTCCTGGTGTGCCAAGAAGCAACCAACGGTGTCCAGATCAAGCACTGAAGCAGAATATCGGGCCATGGCTCATACATCAGCAGAAGTTACATGGATTACCTACACTCTCAAAGAACTACATGTTACCCTTCCCAGTATTCCAGCATTATTCTGTGATAATCTTAGTGCTCTTTACATGACTGTCAATCCAGTATTTCATGCAAGAAGTAAGCATATTGAACTAGACTATCATTATGTTAGAGAACGGGTAGCTCGAAAGCTTTTAGTCACTAGACACATCTCGGACAAGATCAATTGCGTAGATATCTTCACCAAATCACTGCCTAAGTATCCTTTCATCAGCTTAAAGTCCAAACTCGGCCTGCTCCCCAGTCCCAGCCTCGTTTGAGGGGGGTTATTAACGACGACGAGAATAGCAAATACGTAACATGTCACGCAAGAATAACGAGCATGCAGTGACACTCAAGAATTCAAAAGAACAAGGCCGTATTATGGTCAAGGATAGATAAGGTGGATTGAGGAGTGATAAGGTGGAAGAATTTGATCATAAAAATCAGATAAAGGACAGATTTTGACTGTGTTGAGGCGTGCTTAATGATTAAGAGTTTGAAAAGTTATCTAATCTCTTTTATAAGGATAAGTCTAGTTTATTATGTTTAAAGTATAGTTTATTATGTTTAAAAGTTTAAATTGTAATTATCTCTTAAGTTGTAATTATCCTCAAACATATGAGTTTGAGGCTATAAAGCATTGTATCAGAACAACAAGTACGATCAAGAAAAATAATATCAAGTTTCTTCTTCATTACCGTGTTAAGTTTTTCTTCAAGATGCTGACAACATTGCTCGAAGATTAAGAAAATGGAGATCTAATTGTCACCGTTTTCGTGTGAACAGCCCTTGGAGGATTCCCGGCGAGTTATTCGAGTGGATTGGCGTTAGTATATCTAGGCACTTGGACAGCAATTACGTAAGACCAACAACCTATTTTGATCAAGATCATTGATAGGAAACAAATCTCTCTTTTATTAGTTTTCTATTGAATCACAAAGTCCAATATAGTTCAAAGGAAATCAAAATTTCGAATCCCGCTGCAACAACTTGATTTCCTAGCATCTTGAATGTAACAAAGACCACTATTCATCCACCTGCGCTTATCTCGTTTATCTATTGTTGAAATTTGATCTCATCAAGTTCAAATAAGCAACACAACATCGTACGTTGTACATAATTAATCATCACGATATGTTGTCATTATTTACTGTTATGTTAGAGTCAATAAGTGTGTGATTCTATAAGTTTAACCAAGGTGTAAATATATCTTATCTGTAACCTATTTCTTTTTAACAAGATAAATATTATTCCATTCCATTATTATCTTGTTAGATACATGCAGGGGCGGCTATATCTTATGGTGTTATGAGACAACCGATCCCCTAAAAACTAATTATATACATACACTTTTTTTAAAGGTAGTTATATACATACATGTACATGTGTGTATATAGTCTAGTAAAATAAAACTTGTGATTCATACAAATATTGAGATTCCAATATTTCACGGTAATGGACTAAAAGAGAACTTGGAACTGGGGTTGAAGCGTTGGGGGTGATGTTGTTTTTTACCCGAATTAATTAGGATATGGTCAATGTACATAATTGTAATCGAATCATCAAAATCTGACATATTGGATAATTTTTTGAACTTATTTATTTATTTATGATGGATAAGTTTTGGATTCTGCCTGCTGCTTGAAGAAGGAAAATTGGAAAAATCAGGTGTGTTCCCCTCTCCATTTAGAAATAAAGTTGTATCAGTATTTTACGATATTATTATTGTCGTAAAAAATCTTTTTACTCCACTATTATCGTCGTAAAAAATCTTTTTATTCACTATTACGTATTATTATCGTAGTTTATTATATTATCGTAAAATCTGTTTAACTTCATTATTATTGTCGTAAAATCTATTTAACTCAATATTTTTTACTTCACTATTATCGTCGTGCTACCTAAAAATGATATTTCGTCAAAAATATAATTTTATTTTCAAATGAGAAGAAAAACAAACCTGATTTTTCAATTTCCCCTGCTTGAAATCTTCTTTTGCTTAAACAAAATCTTTTCTCTCAAGTCAGATGATGCAAGTTACTGTGGAACTCACCAGCTACTTCTGATTTTCTACCGGTAGAACATGGGGAATCTTGAAGGCTGCTTTTAATTTTGGCACTAATATAGCTTCTAGGATTATTTTTTTTTAAAATTATTTTAAGAAGATCTGTATGTGTATCCTCAAAAAATAAAAATAAAAGTATGGATGTTGTATGGTCATTCTAAAATAAAGTGATTCAAAACTTTTTTTTTTTTTGAAAAACAACTATTTTAAATAAGGGTACACAGTGTCTAAAGTCGGGGTTTCAATACAACATACTTTGACTCGGCAGCTTGAGAGTTGACATATTTTTTATATAGGAAATTCTTTCCTAGTTATTCTATTTGTGAAGTAAACAAATGTGGATGAATCCGAATCACACAGTTTCAGATCAAATTCAAATTGTGTGGTTCTGATTCATCCACATGTGTCTACTCCACAAATAGAATAACCATGTAAGAATTACCATTTTTTTTTACCATATGCAAAGGAAAATGTTCTTATCATATGAAGAGATGTTCGCCCTGTTGCGAAAAATGACTATTGTTTGTACTTTGATCGCGGTCGTTTACATTCATCAATGAATGATATTTCAGATGGATATGTTTTTCTTAGTAGAGATCTTCACGAAGAAATGTATACGGTGCTCCTCGTGGTGTTCCTCACTAACCAACTTAAGTTTGTCAGCTTAGAAAAGCTCTTTACTATCTCAAACAAGCACATTGTGCTTGATTTGAAAAAAATCTCTACAATGATAGTTTTGCTTGGTTTTCGTTCTAGCCATCATTATTCAGGATTGTTCACCAAGCGTACTGGTGCTTGTTGTATCATGTTGTCTTTATATGTTGATGATATGAATATTAAATGTGATGATTTTGGTGGTATTGAACCTTTGAAGTCTGAGTTGGCTCGTGACTTTGCAATGAAAGATTTGGGGTTGCTACTTATTTCATGGGCACTGAGGTTCCTCTTTCAGCAAAAGAGTTATGTTCTATCTCAGTCAAAGCATATAGCTATTTAAATATGCTTACCTTACGGATAACAAGTTGTTGGTACTCCTCTCGGGACAAATGCACGTTGCTCCCCGTCTGATGGCTCTCCTCTGCCAGATCCCGGGTTATACCGTACCATTTTGGCAGTTTGCTTTATCTCACGGTCAACCGTTCACACATTGCTCATACGGTGCATGAAGTTAGTTAGTTTGTTACATCACCTACTATTGTTCATTGGGTTGATGTTCTTCATATTTTCAGATATCTTCGAGGTACTTAGTTTTAAAGTCTTTTATTTCCCTCTACTTCCTCTTTGGAGTTGCGAGCTTACTCAGATGTTGATTGGGCAAAAGATTTCACGGATCGCAAGTTTACCACGGGCTTATGTATTTTTCTTAGTGATTCTCTTATATCACGGAAGAGCAAGAAACAAGATGTTATTTCAAGGTCTTCAACATAGGCGGAGTATTGTGTCATGGCTTCTACCACTTGTAAATTGTCTGGTTACGTTGCTTACTTGCAATCTCACAAGTGGAAAGAGTTCCATTGACATTGCATGCAATTCAGTCTTCTATAAGCGGACGAAATTTATTGAGATCGATTGTCACTTCACTAGTCATCATCTTCACCTCGACACCGTCACTTTGACTTTTGTTCCTTCCTTGGTGCAAATTGCCAACATGTTTTTCACGTTTTCGTTTTCTGTTTGGAAAAACTCTGAATGCTCCTAATTGTAGCATCGTGAGTTTGACGAGGATGTTAGAATTTATTTATTTTAATAAATGATAGAATCATACTTTTTTTTGTATTATATTTTGAAGGAATATATATATATATATATTGTTTGTTTGTATTTTAGGCCTTATGTTATAGCCTATATATAGGCTTTTTGTGATGTTCTATCATAGGCATTATGAATAATACAAACCTTTTTTGTTTAACAAAATTCTGATCAATCAAGTGATCCAAAAAAAAAGTGATAAATGAGGAGAAGGGAGGGGGGAGGGGGGGTAATGAAGAGATTATTATAATACTCCTTATTCATTTACGAATTATCTCAGTGTAGGATAGATCCGTATGTAACAATTTCATCAATAGACACTCGATTATGTTAGAATAAGTGATTTGATGATTGTCAGAGTTGGATTCATAAGTGTTGATTAGAGCATCTCCAGTCATATAACTTTTACAAGTTCTACGACTATGCCACATCAGCACTTTTTAAACATTTTCTTTATAAACCTTTTTTTTACTCTCCAATACATAAATATTTAAAAAAAACTTTTATAGCATGGACCTACTATATATAAATTTTTTCTACTACATACAAATCTTTAAAAAAAAATCTGATGGCAAGGAATCAACCGGTTTATCTGCCTAGACTTTTTGTCATAAAGTTTTAGTGACTCGTACCCCTACAATGGGAAAAAACATTTTCCTAAAGCTTTACAATTTTGTGATTGAGAAGATGTTTGTATATTTAGTATAAAACATTGATCCGTTCATCAAAATTTTATATATATATATATATATATATATATATATATATATATATATATATATTAAAACCTAAAAAAAAATAAAATTAGTTAGAACAGAGAAATGGGCATATGATTGGGTGTAGGCTGCTCAGATGGAATCACATTATGGCCCTTTGGCTGTTAGTACAGAGCTAGACACCGTAGTCCGGTAGGTCGGCTGCTCACAGTTTGCGTGTGTCGGGCACATTGTCTCCCGTCACTTCAACTTTGACCCTTTTTTTCGTAGTAATAGTACATTTAGAGAAATAAATGAGAGATACTTAGAGCACATGCAATTATCGAGTGGTTTCCAATGTCTCTTTATAATAAAATAATATAAATCATCTTATGTGGCAACACTATCACATCTCTTTTCACATTACTCATCACAATAGCCAAACATGAACCATTTAATATTTTACTATAAAAAATACAATATTACCTCAAATTTCAAATAGCAAAACACCAAATGAATTATTGACCACACAAATATTATAAAGTGGGGTCCTGCAAAAGTTTTCTTTTTATTAAATGAATATGCCGTGAGAAGGGTTGTGGTATAATCCACAATGCCACCCACGTCCATGTGTGTCATTATGTTTAATTAAGTGCTATTGCATTTGTCTAAAAAAGACACAACGTCCTTTTCTGCTAAAATACTTGTTCACATTGGCTCTTTGAGTATTATTGCATGTGCGTATCGAGGGAATTTGATGTAAAGTGACGGGTAAAATGATCAGAACTATACAATTTAAATACAGAATAAAACTGTGTGGTTTATACGGTGTCAAACGATGTCTCGAAAGGTGTACCCGAAATACCCGAAATAAATATTTTTTTTTTGTTTTCCTTTTCATTGTAACAGAGATTTTGTTTTATAGCAAATCAATTATATTTTTCTTTTTTTTTTTTGGTTGGAAAGAGGATTATAGCTCAAGAAATGATCTTTGTATCAACACTTGGAAGAAACGAAGACACGTGTTGTGGGATGATCTACCGTGACGTTTCGTTTTCGGATACTGACGATCTAAAAATCGTTAGGGTAATCTTTCGGGCTTTTTTCCTTGGTGATAACCTAAGAACGCTCCAGAAACACAGAAAAACAGTAAAGATGGATGCTATGGGGGGTGGTTTAGACTGCACTTGAGATGTTGTTTTTCAAGCTGCCTACGTATCCAATGCGGGGATTGGAATCAAGTTTTCGTAGTTTCCTAGGAATCGTTTATATAGAGGGGCTTGTGCCCTAGAGTTAGCGTGTGGCGTGTGGCGTCTCTGTGATGGACACTAATTAACATGTTCCCTAAGGAAAAAGATTATGATTAGTTAATCTCCTTATTTCCAGGAGATAAGAATGATATTCGAATATTTGTATTAAATGACAAAGATTGGAGCCTTTATGGATCGGGATTCTTTCCATATTTATCTGTCTATTAAACACGTGGGAAATATGATAAGAGGTTTACTCTGACCAATCTGGACGACTCGGGCTAGACAGGTCGAACCCCTACATGCCCTGGACCGTTCCGAGGACAGGGAGCCGAACTAGAAACAGCTCGGTTAGGTGTAAGTAGAATGGTGGATCGGAGAGGGACCGAACCGACCTCGAGGATCGGATACGGGTTGAGCAGAGCACAAGGGTTGGCCGACCTGAAGGGGAATAGGACGAGAAATGGATTCGGCTGACGACACAGTCCAAACTGACTAAAGCTGCTCGGCCGACCTATGGAGGTCGGGGAGCATAGCCGGACTAACACCGACAAACTGGTTTATGGATATGACGACCTACACCGGGCACCGAGGCTGATCGCGGACAGACTAGAGTACTTGTACCAGCGGAACTGGGTGCAAGATGTACTCGTAAGCACCAGAAGTCATGCCTGGGCAATGACCGACCTGGGAGGATAGGGACAAGCAACGAGCTACACTAGTGAGGTTCTTAGCACTATTCTCTCCATATTTATTGCCGAGCCACTGAGGAGGTGCCACGTAGGTAGGTACAATTCTTGGCATCGTCATAAGCCCCCTAGATCCAGCCGACCTTTGGTTGGTCGGCTCGGATCTATCAAGGTGGTGGCTCGACACGGAAGTTGAACTTGTGGTCTTTGAAATTGAAATGGAGTTGCCAGGTGGCAAAGCTAGCTGTAACGTCATCCTAGCTAACCCAGGAAACGAGGCGTCGCTGCCCACTAACTTAATAGAGGGCGTGTTTCGAGGCAAGTGAGGGGGTTATAACCCCGTCAGATCAATCGATTCATAACTACGCTTGGTATTAAAACAGAAGACATGCTGCCGGTTGCCATTCTTCATTTCTTCCTCAATTTGCAAGTAAGTGTCTCGTTTTCTGCGTTTTCGCTTTGTGTCTTGATTATTCTTAGTATAAACCTTATCTCGCCGGAGCCCTATACCCGATTGCTCTGAGATGGCTATTGCGGATAGTAGGGACGTTAGGTCAATTTTGAAACAAGAGGACGTAGATGAGATCTGTGAATTGTATGGGGTGGATAAGGAGAGATTTGTTTCGATGTTGCCTTCGGAGCCGAAGTTGTTTGCTCCGGACA
Source organism: Gentiana straminea (assembly GCA_036785695.1). NCBI lineage: Eukaryota > Viridiplantae > Streptophyta > Magnoliopsida > Gentianales > Gentianaceae > Gentiana > Gentiana straminea. Next base: position 736,948 of record JAVUPR010000529.1, read on the forward strand.
CCGGAGGGTTTTTGTACAGTCCACCGGGAGTATTTTGAGGTAGGTTTAAGACTACCTTTCTACCCGGCGCTCTTGGCCGTACTCAGGCATTACGGGCTTGGGATTTCACAGATAGCCCCCAATGGCATTAGGGCTGTCATTGGGTTTGCTATATGGTGCCGGTTGCTGAATGTTAGGTTTAGTGTGAAGAAGTTCAGATTTTTCTACCATCGAGTAGGGGTGAAGGACCACCCCTACCGGTACTACTTTTCCAGGCGGCAAGGCAAAGGCTCCGATATCCCCATCCTGGTTCCTGGAAGGGATTCTTTCAAACGGTGAAAGGAAAGATTCTTCTACGTTCGTCATGAGGGTGGGTCATCCCGAACTGGGCGTATGTAATTCGGTCGACCTAGATAAAGATGAGCGCTCGGAACTGTCGGATTCATGAGTGAAGAAAGTCAGGAAGTCTGGGTATTCGATCGAGTGGCAGGATTTGTATGACGATCTGATTACAGCTGCTCGTCTGGAGGATGCGGGGCTTGAACCCTACATTGAGTTTACAGAGGACGAGAGGGAGTCCTGTAGGGCCTCTTTATCTTGTTAACTTAACTTTGATGTTGTATTTTTGCTTGTGTTCGAATAACGCTTTGTTTGTATCTGCAGTGGCTGATTTTGCTGAGCTGCTGGCCGGGGCGGAGAAAGAAGTGGCGGTCCGTCGCCCGTGTAAGACTCCAGGCCTTTCGACCTCCGCATTTGCTCAATGCCTACCTCTCTCGGAGGATCTGTCATAGATGTGGCGGGTGCTTCTTCATCGGTCCCGACCCCAAGTAATATATGGGCGACGTGCGTGGGGACTACATCACATAAAACTACACCATCGAGTTTACCAAGATTGAAGGAGAGAGGTCGACTTAGAGGCTCTTGTGGAAACAGTTTTTCTGGACAGATTGTTTGGAGTAATCGGCGGTTTTAGTCAAGATTTATGTTGAATCTGGATTGGGTGTAAAGACAAAAATTGTAGAACACGATGTTCTGGGGCTGTGGTAAAGTTGAGAGGGAGTTAGTCTTTAGGGTTGAAGGTTGAAGGTTTGAAGATACAAAAAAAAAGTGATCCGTCCGAGGCCGACCTCTCATGAGGGGCGTTCCTTGAAAAAGAGCAAGTCTAAAGCTCCCGAGGGGGCTCAGGACGAGGCTGCTTTCGAACAGCAGCGGGTTGCCAGTATGTCCGACGAAGAGTTGGCGATCCTTGGCCGTATGTCCAACGAAAGTTGATCCGTGGAGCTGGTAAGCGTCATGTCCTGACTCTATTTTTGTTTAAGAAACTTGACTATTATAATTCTAATATATATATTCTTTATGTTTGTTCAGGGTGGCACGATCGGCCAGGAAGTTTTCAGGAGGTTGGGCAAGGCTTCTACAAACCTAGCTGCCCACAAGAATAAGGCTGCTGAGCTAAGGCAAGCAAGAGAAGAGCTTAAGGCGGCTGCTCGCCTTAAGGATACAGAGATGAAGGCCCAGCAGGCCCAGTTGCTGGCTCAGGAAAAGGAGCTGAAGTCCTTGGCGGATGAACTTGCCGAGGAGAAGAAAATGAAGGAGAATGTGGTCGGCAACCTTTTAGCAAAGGTGGCCGAACTGGAGGCTACAACCTCGGCTCGGGATGCCGAGGTCATCCGGGAATACAAAGCTTCGGCTGAGTTCGCTGAGGCATTGAAGGTGCTGCTAATCCCCATTCTCTTCCATGGGTATACCCAATGGGTGGATGAGGCAATGATGCAAAATCCTTCCCTTGTGCTGGACAACCTTCCTAAGAGGGCCTTTTACCAGCAAGGGATGGGCGCGGCTTATACCGAGCGCGTGCAGGACTTTAAAGCCGGGGTGGACATTGTGTCAAAGTATAATGTCCAGCCGACAAGCGCATCCGGCTCGGCACCTCCGTCCAAGCCTTAGAAGAGTCCTGCCCCTAACTCTTAAAGTTTGTAGGGATTTCGTTTCTTGTTTTGATTTAGAAGATAATTATTGTAATCTGACTTCAGTTTATTTAGTAAAGAGATTGTTTTCATTTTTTAGTTGTGCATTTGTTCTTTGTTATGTTATTGGGGTAGTACGCCCCCAGTATGCCATGCATTAGTTTTAAACTTTGGATGGCATACTTTAGTTGTAATGCTGCCGAACCTAATGCTCGGATTATCAGTCTTAGTGTAAAATTCGTTAGGGGGTGTTTTGCTCGGTATGCAGTTCTGATTTTAAGATTGCATGCTTATTCGAGACCGAGCTCTACACGCAAACTCGCCCTGTTTTGTAAAGTTAAATGCTCTTGTTCATGAGCTATGTTGAGTTCGGTTTTGTCTGGTTGTACTGTTTATGCTATTGGAGGGGTAAGCCCTCCAGTATTTCCTTTACTTGTTATATTTGGCTTGAACAAACATGAGGGTTCAAGTTACTTACTGGCACCAAGCATACAAATCGTACAAGGCATAGTTCTGTGTTGATCAGGACTGAATCTGATTGCATTTAGCGTAAACTAACCTAGACGAATAACATCAGGTTGCGATTCCATCCAAGGAATTTTTTGTTTGTTACTCTGATAAGTTTTGTTTAGGCTTCCGTTAGTGAGCCTGGCGCGTGCGTTCGGCTCACGCAGACTTAAGTTTTTATTCACACTCAGTATGTCATTCTGAAGTTTCCAGAATGCACGAATTTTTGTACACAGGGTCGAGCTCTTTGTGGGCTCGGGAATCTATTTCTAGATTAGTTTCATATTAAGACGAGCAGAACAAAGTTTGGTCATTTTTAATACAAAGCTTAGACGGATACCACTATATTGATCATGGCAGGATTGGCTTAACTAATTAGTTTTTCAAAGGCGAAGAAAATTGCCCTAATTTTTCTAAGTTATTACTACTGACAGGCTTGTTTTTGTTGCTTGTTCTTGTTAGTCATTGTTGGAGAGGTAGGCCCCATGTATGCCATGCGCCGGCTCGGATTGGTGGACGGCATACATGTATGAATTATGTACTACGCCGAGTTCAATGCTCTGGTTTTTATTGTATCAAACCCTATGAGTTTATTTAAGGGGCTTGCTGCCCTGTGTGCAATTCTGAAGGTTTAAATTGCATAATTGCTAGTGTATAAGGCCGAGTTTTATTCATGAGCTCGGATGATAATAAACTAAGTACTTAACTTGCGCTGGCTAGCGTAACCTTAATCCTATCTCAACTTATATTAAACAGGGCTAAGAGAAATTGATCTTAAGACTTAATCGAGCAAGGTTGGGCAAACTTGACACTGCAAAAAGACTTCATACGTGAAGCATTAAGGACAAGCAGGGCCAGACTAGTGCTGACTTCTCGTTTAAAAGTGCGGCGATTAGGGCCAGGTCGGACTGACGTCGCGTGGAATTTTAAGGACGAGCAGGGCCAGGCTAGCACTGACTTCTCATTTACACACATGGCGATTAGGGTCAGGTCGGACTGACGTCGCGTGGAATTTGAAAAACAATGTGCACCGGTCGTACAAAGCAAGTAGATTGACGCAAAGAAATCATTTATTCAAAGAAAATGAGGATATCCAGAACGGACATCAAAAGGAGAAAAAACATAGTGCGGAAATGAACCAAAAGTATCCAGGGCAAATAGTAAAAACAGACGAACAGAATGAAAGTGCATAAAAGAGAAAGTGCTAAATAATAAACTGGCCGAACCGATCAATCCAAGATGATTCCTTTGTCCTTGATGATGGCCGTATAGCAACTTCGAGCGACCTCCAGGTCTCCTTTGATTTCCGCCGGACCGCGATCAGTCGGGAACTTCAGACTTATGTGAGTTGGGGAGATTACAGCCCGTAGATCTATTAAAGCAGGCCTTCCCAAAATTATGTTGTATGTTGACGATGATTTGACCACCACATAATTGACCATAAGTGTCCTTCCCGCTGATTCCTTTCCAAGCGTCGTCGTGAGCCTAACCATCCCTAGAGGATGTATAGGAGGACCTGGGAATCCAAACAAGGGTGCTGAAACAGGGATTAGTTCGGACTCTTTAAGATTCATAGCCTGAAAAGCTGCCAAGTACAGAACGTTGACGGCGCTGCCAGTGTCGACACAGACTCATTTCACCAGGTTTTTGTTTACCACGGCTTCAATCACTAAACCTTCGTTGCTCGGGACCAAGGGGAGTGAGTCCTTTGGTCCATAACCTACTTCCGAGAAGGGATTAGACTTCCCATGCCAGCCTGCGTACCTCCTGATCGGGTATTTGGATTGACGACTTCGAATGCATTACCAGGGCCCCCTACAATGGTGTTGATGGTGTTGATTGGGAGATTGTCCCTTTGTTGACCTTTGTCCGAAGATTGATCTCGTCGTCGCTGGGTATCTACTGGTCGATCACGATCTTGATTAAAATTCTTCTGTGGGAATTCTCTTCGTCCTCGACGCTCACCGTACCGAGGTCGCTCTACCACATCATCCAGCTTTCCTTCCGCAATTGCGGCCTCCACGTCGCGCTGGAAATCTCTGCAATTGTCCAGTTCATGCCCAGTGTCTTGATGATAGCTGCAGAACTTGTTTTGATCCCTTTTTTCCAAGGGAGTTCGCAGCGGCGCGGGGGTTCTCGCCAAATCCTTTCTTTCCATGATTGCCAATAATTGCTCCCGAGGCCTGTTTAACCCCGAGAATTCCCGCGGCTGCAAGGCGCTTCTCTTCTCGGGTCGGCCCGTGGCTGATCCACTCGCACGGTCCCCGAACGGCTTCCTCTTCTTGTCAGATGCATCCTCGGTCTTGTCTTTCTTAGATTTTGACTTGTCTACTTCTCGCTTTACCCGATTGGCTTCTTCTCCTTGCAGTGCTTGAATGCTACTTCCAAGCACTCTTCCATAGATGTGGGGAGTTTTGACAGACCTAAACCTAACCTTGGAAACGGCGTCAGAAAGCTGACGGACATTACCTAGGCTATACAGATCCTAACCGGCAGTGTACCGGGTCAAATTGCAGCTCTAGTCTGGTGAGTCGGTCGTATTCCTCAGGGAAAACATGGTAATTCTTTTAAGTGGGGTTAAACACCAAGAAGCTATTATTAACTCGATCTAAGTCGCAGTTTTTACTTTTTCCTGGGTTAGATTATGTTAGTAGTTAGATTGTTAGTAAAGCAGTAAATAAATATATAAATATAAAAATAGATAATATATATATTTTTGGATCTAGCCAATAATACTTTACTGAATCAATATCTTTTAGTAGAAATAAATGAGACAGATCTTCCTTTATTCAAGGTGTAAATTATATATGAATCGGTGTACTCCTAAGCTAGACAACTCCTCCTCACACGAGCGTATGAAATTGTCATATGTCAAATGTCATCAGTCCAAGGTCCACAACTGCCCCATGCTAATCTTAGTTAGTCTGAACAGGTACCGAGTACAAATCTACCCCGGATAAAAGAGGTTATTCCGTTCGTCGACGGCCGATGTTATTCAAGAGGCTCCGGTTGTCAAGCGGACCGATTTAACACAAACGGTGTAGTTTCAATTAAAGCGTGATTTTAACATTATTAAGATCTCGAGTACAAATTTCAATAAGATTCATCTTTCCAGACAAACCGCCCCCGGGTAGGAAATCGGGTTCCGTTGTCACGTTTTCACTCGGCCAATTTTACCCTCCGGTTTTTCTATTTTTTATCTCATATCCTAACTTCTCTGGTCAGTTCATCGTTAGGTTATATGTGGTATTCATCATGATTAATTACGTCAATCCGAATATATTATCAATACGTTGCAAAATAGAAAAAGATTCATTATAATTGATTTTAATCATGATTACCAGAGTCGATCATTCATTTTACCAAAAGATTAACTAATTCAGATTCATATCTTGGCTAGATATATTTTTAGTTTAATATCATATATAAATAGAAATAGAAATAATAAACATAACAATTTTAGAATATATTACCGGTTATGACTATCGAATCGGGGTCGTTTCCACCGGATCTAACATGCCAAAGCTTCGAAATCAACAATCTTCGATAATTATTCCACCATTACAACGATACTATAACCATTTTATTTATATATGTGAAAAACATATATACATACATAGACATATATATGTATATGTATATACGGGCCCCGAAAAGAAAATAAAAAGAGAAAAGAGATGAAAAAGAGAGTAGATCACGATCTATATATATATATATCACATATATATTTATACATATCATATATATTCATACATAGAATATATATATATACATACATGATCTACTATATATATATTTATATCATATATATATAAAAAAAAATAAAAAAAAAAAGAAAAGAACAGAAACGAGAAGAAGCAGAAAGAGGGGAGAAAAGAGGGGCAAGCGTTCATCCGCTCTCGATCCTCTCGTATATATAGGCAAATATCAAGGCCGGACCGGTCCGGATTGGTGCCGGATCGGTCCGGTATCCATCATTGCTTATGACTCACCTGGATCTAGATCCTTCGATTGTGTATTTATTTGTAATAAAACTTCTAAAATTCATATCTTGAGTTGTAGATCTCCAAAAATTATGATTCAAACGTCAAAATTAAGCTCTCGGAAAATTCTTCAACTTTCATGAAGGACTCTTCTTCAGAAAACGCCGTCTTGATAAGCAATTCATACTCCGAACGTTTTGCTACATTTTCCCTAATACAAATCAATTAGCCACTTGACCACCATTTGAGTTGTAGAAGTCCGATTGACTTGATTCAAAATCCATTGGAAAGATTTCTTGAAGATATACAACTTTTATTAAGGAAACTTCTTCAGAAAATGTCGTTTTGATGAGCCATTCGTATTACGAAGATATTTCGGGATTTTTACTAATCCGAATCGGTTAGTCACTTGACTACTATTTGAGTTGTAGACCTCCAATTGACGTGATTCAAAGTGCGTTGGAAAGCTTATGTGAAGATCTACAACTTTCATTAAGAAGTCATCCCCTGAAAATGCCTCTAAGCTGGGTCAAATCTCCGTCGAAAACATGTAACGATTTAAATACTTAGGAAAATTTGCTCCGTTGAACTTATAAACTTGTGGCACCTTCTTCTAACCCTCTAAACACATCTTTTAGACTCAAAACATGTCGTTACGTGGGATCTTGGTCAATGAATAATCCTGCAATGAACCACCAAAATACCAAACGTAAATCCGACACGACACTCCGGTTACTAAACCGGTACAAAAACTAATAAAAATACGATAATTTATATAATAACTACTACTTATACATTTGAATAAAACTTAGTAATTTTGACTTGATTTGATACAATAATGCTCAAAATGGTATCAATATTGGGGTAAAATGTCGTAATAATGATCATAAATTTATCTCTCATCACAACCCCCTACTTAGCTTTTGGTCGTCCTCGAGCAAAACAAGCGATAAAACAAAATGAATGAGAGATAAATTCATGAAGATATAAGGTATAAGGAACAACTAGATAATACAACCATTAGAATTACAACCAGGCGTTAACCTCAATATAAGTGTATAACAGAGTGTGTGTGTGACAAGCCTTTTCAATTTCCACTATTCTCTCTTGAATAAATCAAGCAAAACACACAAATATCCATTCAGATGTACCCCTAATGACTTTCCTAGGTATAAGCAAGAATAGATTCCACACAAAGTTCTTCCGAGTACTTATTAGGATAATCCCTAAAGCATATCATTCGCTTTATACCTGGGATAGTCAGAAGATAACTAAGTTTTCAACCACGCTTAAATTTTTTTTTTCTTTTGATGAACTTAATTTCACATGTGTAGCATATGCCTTCATTCCCAGCAATAGGACGTTTCGTGATAACACCCTAGCTGGACTACTATCATCAGGCAGTCGGGAGCTTTTAAACCTCATAGTGATATAGGACGTTTCGTGATAACGCCCTACTACACTCAAATCATTGGTAGCTACAACCGACATATAGATAGTTCATCTTAATTTGGTATTCTTCTTTAACTTATATCCTTCCTATCACATTCAAACTTTCAGATATTCACAGTACACATTCAAAAGTTAGGTACTAAGTTACTGCAATTATCTATAGAATAACCACTAGGATACTGAATGGATATAGTTTAAAATTTTCGTTTCAATATCAAAGGCTTACGTGAAGGAATTCATGTTACACAAATATATTTGGAATTACAATGCACTTACGGTTCACGTTGGTTATACACATCCAAATTGATCATTACATTTTCAAATCCATGAAATATATGCCTTATACAATTTATTTTAATCAACTAAATAATGCTCGAAAAAAAATCGAAAACTAAGGGATTTATTGATACAAAATAAACATTAATTCCATTGCTAGACCAACGACTCCACTCCCACTTACGAACTTACATTGTCCTCAATGTAAAGTGAGTGTAAATAAGTTGTTGGGAAAGCAATGGTGCACTAAAACAAGTCAAAACAAATACTCGGATGATAAAAAAGGGTGGGTGGGTGGGTCAAAGTTATGACCGTTGTGTGTGCAAATAAAATAAAAGTATGTGGAGTGTGACAGTGTAATGCAAAAGGGTAGATAAACACACCACATAAACTTTTATTGATTTAAAACACACAATATTCCACAGTAGTTGAACTAATACATGTAACACGTTATTTGAAATTTAAAACAGACTAGATCATGATATGAAATGTGTGACAAAGTATTAACTCTGAGTCTTTTATACCCAGATCCTCAAGGGTTATTTCAAATCGTTCGAACAACCTTAGTCCAAGAAATGACGCATTTGAATTTTTCTCTTTTTTCTCCATCGGGATTTTCGGATAACCACCTAATCATTCCCTTTTTTAATGACATTCAAACATTCATCCTGAGACTTGGTGAAACAAAATGAAAATCAATCCGAAGTATTCGCAAAGTATCATCCAAAGTATGAATAATTATTATATTTAACATTTTTGCGGGCTGCCTCCCGGTAGCGCTTTTGGTTAACGTCGTTTGCTCGACCAAAATGATAAGGATTAACTAATATAATATACTAAACAAAACGGGATACTTCTAACAATTACTCACAAAAGCACGTAACAATTAAGCACATAATCCACTAAAAATAAATGCTTAAGGAGTAAAAAGGAAGGATAGTACCCGTCATTGACTACATTTATAGTCTATAGCCAGACTTTACCGTGCTTCAGTTTTTAAGGCACTGGTGGTGGGTCATCCTCACGCACCGCATCCTTCTTCAATACCGGTTTCCAACAGAGGTTAGACAATTCCCACCAATCCAAACGATTCTTGACCTTTTCCTTTGATTTTCGAGCTTTAGGTTTGCGAGCTTTCACATTATTGATAGAGTCATCTTCTTCAACTACCTGCGTGTTAGTACGATCCACAACAAGGGAACACAAAGTGTCTACACAAGAACTAGATTCTAGTGTAATGTATGGATATTTCAATGAATTGTAAATGTTGAAGATAACGCGCTCATCATTCACTCCCAAACTAAGCTCTCCCTTACGAACATCGATCAAAGGGGTATTAATAGTTAAGTGCCGAAAAGTGTCAAGAAAATATGCATACTTATTATCCAACTTCATCTTTTCCATTTCATTTTTCGGGGAATGGGGGAGTAATTCAAGATCAATAGGGTTAGAATGAATACCTCCCTTACCCTTGTCGTTAGATGAAGATGGTAAAGCTTCCTTGAATGATTGTGCCTTTTGAAGACATAGTGTGTCATCATTCGGTACCTTTTTCTTCAAAATATGCGGTGGATGTGGTGATGCCCTTCGGGTTGAACCGATGTGAATTTAGGTTGAGCCGGATAAGGTTCGGTTTGAAATGGCCCTTTAGATTCCATATTCTTCTTATATTTACCATCTAAATCATCATCTACTTCATTATTCCCGAATTTTTCTAATCCATTACTTCCACAGATCCTTCCACTTCTGGTAATAACAGCATTTACCCCACTCAGATTTCTTTCGATATTACTTGGCAATCCTTCTGAGGGTTTACTGTTTTTACGTTCTACTTCTCTACTCAAGTGATATTCCAGATTCCTCAATGAAGCTTCTATAATTCTTATTCTGGTATCATGTCCACTCATAGATGTTTTCAACGTACTCATATCCTTAGTGACTGTACCTATAGAAGTTATCATAATTTCCATATTTTGAGCTTGAGTAGATATCATACCTATCAGATTTTCCATTAATTTCTCCCATTTGTTAACTCCTTCAGGTTGAGTTGAACTCTGAGTTACTGGTATGCTTTGAGTGGTATGTTGTGGATACGGTCTAGGTAATGATTGTAGGTTCTGATTCGAGGTATCTCCTTGATAAACCTTATTAGTATATGGATTCTTATATTGAACTGGATACGGTGGTTGTCCTTGCTTACTAGGGTTTTCAGACCAACGAAAAGTAGGGTGATTACTTCTAATAGCATTAAAAGAGTTTGAATATGCATCGTTCAAATTCCTATGCTGTTGCAAAAAACTAACCTTTTCCCTTGAATATCCTTTTGGTTCTTCCATCCCTAATGACACATTATCATGACTTGAGTATTCATTTGGTAAGATATTTTCTGAGTTTACATTTTTACTGGCTATTAAGCCGTCAAATTTCCTACTCAAACTCTCCAAGTGTGCTAGAACTTCCGTATTCGATGTATATTCTCCTGCAAATGCTACTTTTCTTGTGCTAGAACCGGTTTCCCACATTCGATTGTTTTTGGAAATCTTTTCTATAGCATCGTAAACTATTTGGGCTTCACTCATCATTAACGAACCACCACATGCATGATCTACATCTGCACGTGAGTCTCTCCTTAATTTACGACGTAAAAGTTGGATTTGCATTTCTAAGGAATAACCATGATCGGGACAAGCTCTTAGTAGCTTTTTAAATCTTCCCAAGCATTCCCAAACGTTTCTTCGGATCCTTGTCTAAAGTTGGCAATCTCGACTATTAATTCCAATTTTCTACCAGGAGTAAAATATTGCTTTAAGAACTCGGTTTGAATATCCTCCCAACTAGTCAATGAATGATGTGGAAGTGACGAGAAACCAATCTCGTGCTCTTCCTTTTAAAGAAAAAGGAAACATAGACATCCTCGTTAATTCCCGATGAGCACCATGACTTTTGGTCGTATTACACAACTCTTCGAAAAGATAGAGGTGATGATGTGGATCCTCATCATCCTCTCCTAAAAATTGGGCTCTTGTGTCAATTAAACCAAAAAGATGAGATTTTATTTCAAAATTATTTGCTCCTTTATTGGGTAAACGAATTGGATTATTAATCCGGTACCTTCTTACGGTCCGATCACAAATAAGTCTCGGGTTTGGTGGGTGATTATGCTTATTCCGATTCGATTATTTCTATTCCCTTGGGCATGATCAAGCCCTTGTTCCGGTGTTTCATTGCGATTTCGGTCATTCTCGTATTTCGATTTGAAGATGATACTTGGTCGGGATTTCCTTGATCGATATGACCGCGTTTACACTCTACTCTTAACGCGCCTTCGTGTTTAAATCGGGTTTATAAGGATTGAGTGGGGCCTTACCGCTTCTGGTCATCAACTAACAAAAATAGAAAATGCTCGAATTTTATAGAAGAATAAAATTGGTAACTAAAAGAAGGTAGATACCAACGGAAAATAAAAAAGAAATGAGATAAGAAGAGTGTTGACTTATCCTAGAGAATTTTGAGCTAATACAAGTAGTAACCCTAGACACAAATAAAGAAATTAGCGACGTTTTCCCCGGCAACGACGCCAAAATAGCTGACAGACCTAAACCTAACATTGGAAACGGCGCCAGAAAGCTGACGGACATTACCTAGGCTATACGGATCCTAGCGGCGTGTACCGGGTCAAATTGCGGCTCTAGTACGGTGAGTCGGTCGTATTCCTCGGGAAAACATGGTAATTCTTTTAAGTGGGGTTAAACACCAAGAAGCTATTATTAACTCGATCTAAGTCGCAGTTTTTTACTTTTTCCTGGGTTAGATTATGTTAGTAGTTAGATTGTTAGTAAAGCGAGTAAATAAATATATAAATATAAAAATAGATAATATATATATTTTTGGATCTAGCCAATAATACTTTACTGAATCAATATCTTTTAGTAGAAATAAATGAGACAGATCTTCCTTTATTCAAGGTGTAAATTATATATGAATCGATGTACTCCTAAGCTAGACAACTCCTCCTCCTCACACGAGCGTATGAAATTGTCATATGTCAAATGTCATCAGTCCAAGGTCCACAACTGCCCCATGCTAATCTTAGTTAGTCTGAACAGGTACCGAGTACAAATCTACCCCGGATAAAAGAGGTTATTCCGTTCGTCGGACGGCCGATGTTATTCAAGAGGCTCCGGTTGTCAAGCGGACCGATTTAACACAAACGGTGTAGTTTCAATTAAAGCTGTGATTTTAACATTATTAAGATCTCGAGTACAAATTTCAATAAGATTCATCTTTCCGGGACAAATCGCCCCCGGGTAGGAAATCGGGTTCCGTTGTCACGTTTTCACTCGGCCAATTTTACCTTCCGGTTTTTCTATTTTTTATCTCATATCCTAACTTCTCTGGTCAGTTCATCGTCAGGTTATATGTGGTATTCATCATGATTAATTACGTCAATCCGAATATATTATCAATACGTTGCAAAATAGAAAAAGATTCATTATAATTGATTTTAATCATGATTACCAGAGTCGATCATTCATTTTACCAAAAGATTAACTAATTCAGATTCATATCTTGGCTAGATATATTTTTAGTTTAATATCATATATAAATAGAAATAGAAATAATAAACATAACAATTTTAGAATATATTACCGGTTATGACTATCGAATCGGGTCGTTTCCACCGGATCTAACATGCCAAAGCTTCGAAATCAACAATCTTCGATAATTATTCCACCATTACAACGATACTATAACCATTTTATTTATATATGTGAAAAACATATATACATACATAGACATATATATGTATATGTATATACGGGCCCCGAAAAGAAAATAAAAGAGAAAAGAGATGAAAAGAGAGTAGATCACGATCTATATATATATATATATCACATATATATTTATACATATCATATATATTCATACATAGAATATATATATATACATACATGATCTACTATATATATATTTATATCATATATATATAAAAAAAATAAAATAAAAAAAGAAAAGAACAGAAACGAGAAGAAGCAGAAAGAGGGGAGAAAAGAGGGGCAAGCGTTCATCTGCTCTGATCCTCTGTATATATAGGCAAATATCAAGGCCGGACCGGTCCGGATTGGTGCCGGATCGGTCCGGTATCCATCATTGCTTATGACTCAGCTGGATCTAGATCCTTCGATTGTGTATTTATTTGTAATAAAACTTCTTAAATTCATATCTTGAGTTGTAGATCTCCAAAAATTATGATTCAAACGTCAAAATTAAGCTCTCGGAAAATTCTTCAACTTTCATGAAGGACTCTTCTTCAGAAAACGCCGTCTTGATAAGCAATTCATACTCCGAACGTTTTGCGACATTTTCCCTAATACAAATCAATTAGCCACTTGACCACCATTTGAGTTGTAGAAGTCCGATTGACTTGATTCAAAATCCATTGGAAAGATTTCTTGAAGATATACAACTTTTATTAAGGAAACTTCTTCAGAAAATGTCGTTTTGATGAGCCATTCGTATTACGAAGATATTTCGGGATTTTTACTAATCCGAATCGGTTAGTCACTTGACTACTATTTGAGTTGTAGAACTCCAATTGACGTGATTCAAAGTGCGTTGGAAAGCTTATGTGAAGATCTACAACTTTCATTAAGAAGTCATCCCCTGAAAATGCCTCTAAGCTGGGTCAAATCTCCGTCGAAAACATGTAACGATTTAAGTACTTAGGAAAATTTGCTCCGTTGAACTTATAAACTTGTGGCACCTTCTTCTAACCCTCTAAACACATCTTTTAGACTCAAAACATGTCGTTACGTGGGATCTTGGTCAATGAATAATCCTGCAATGAACCACCAAAATACCAAACGTAAATCCGACACGACACTCCGGTTACTAAACCGGTACAAAAACTAATAAAAATACGATAATTTATATAATAACTACTACTTATACATTTGAATAAAACTTAGTTATTTTGACTTGATTTGATACAATAATGCTCAAAATGGTATCAATATTGGGGTAAAATGTCGTAATAATGATCATAAATTTATCTCTCATCAAGTTTGCTGCTCAGCATGGCATATAGCCTCCCTTCGCGTAGTCCTGCCACAAAAGATGCGATCCGAACCTGATCGTCAGCGTCTCGTACTTGCAAAGACTCTTCACTGAACCTTTTGAGGTATTTGAGAGCGGTCTCATCTTTCTTCCGTCTGATGGAGAACAGGTGAGTGACATTCTTCTGGAACGGCTTTGCCGTGATAAACGTATTGAGGAACATCTTTCCTAGAGTGTCGAAACTGTAGATGGTCCGGGGCGGTATTTTCTTGAACCATTCTCGAGCTCGACCTGTGATCAGCGCGGGAAACGCTTTACACTTCATCTCCTCTGGGGCATAGTCGAGATTCATGTGCGTGAGATACTGGAACAAGTGATCCTGGGGGTCTTTGGTTCCATCGTAGGGCTCCAACTTTGGGATCTTGAACCTTGCGGGTCGGGGATAGTTGTCGATTTGCTCAGAGAAAGGAGATTAGAAGGCTAGGAGTGCTGATTTCCTTCCTGCTATGGCTTCCAGTTTGGCGCGAGCTGCCTCCATCGCCTGGGGTACAATCAATTGTTTTCTGAGATTTGAGGATGATGATCGATCATTCTTTCGGTTGCCTTTTCGCCTTGGGGGAGAAGGTGTTTGTTTCCATGATCTATCACTGGGGTCATCTTCTTCTTCTAGATCCTGATCCTGGGACTTTTCTCCAGACGATCCTCCGCTCGGTTGGTGCAGATCCTGGGAATTCTCATCGAGGGGTTCTTCTTCTAGACCTTCCCAGTCTTCATCCTCTTCGTCCTCTTCTGCCAAGACGGCATTGAGAACGGCTTCTTTTGCTGCATCATCGAGAGCCGTGAGCTGATCCACCAATGCCTGGTGAGTTGTGTCAAGAGAGATGTCTTCCGGTTGCGGGTTCTGGTGGTTGTTGGCGTCTGAGTCAGTAGCATTGTTGGCGTTACTTCCGTTGGCGGCTTGTTGTCGTGTGGTCACCATGGTGATTTTGAAGTATATTCCAGAGATTATCAAGCAAAGGGCCCTCCTTCTAGCGCCAATTGACGATCCAAAAATCGTCAAGGTAATCTTTCGGGCTCCTTTCCTTGGTGATAACTTAAGGACGCTCCAGAAACACAGAAAAACATTAAAGAGGGATGCTTTGGGGGGCGGTTTAGACTGCACTTGAGATGTTGCTTCTCAATCTGCCTACATATCCAATGTGGGGATTGGAATCAAGTATTCGTAGTTCCCTAGAGGTCATTTATATAGAGGGGTTTGTGCCCTAGAGTTAGCGTGTGGCGTGTCTGTGATGGACACTGATTAATGTGTTCACACTGATTAATGTGTTCCCTAAGGAAAAGGATTATGATTAGTTAATCTCTTTATTTACAGGAGATAATTATGATATCCGAATATTTGTATTAAATGACAAAGATTGGAGCCTTTATGGCTCGAGATTCTTTCCATATTTATCTGTCTATTAAACAAGTGGGAAATATGATAAGAGATTGACTCTGACCAATCTGGACGACTCGGGCTAGACAGGTCGAACCCCTCTATGCCTGGACCATTCCGAGGACAGGGAGCCGAACTAGAAACAACTCGGTTAGGTGTAAGTAGAATGGTGGATCGGAGAGGGACCGAACCGACCTCGAGGATCGGATACGGGTTGAGCAGAGCACAAGGGTTGGCCGACGTGAAGGGGAATAGGACGAGAAATGGATTCGGGCTGACGACACAGTCCAAACTGACTAAAGCTGCTCGGCCGACCTATGGAGGTCGGGGAGCATAGCCGGACTAACGCCGACAAACTGGTTTATGGATATGACGACCTACACCGGGCACCGAGGCAGATTGCGGACAAAATAGAGTACTTGTACCAACGGAACTGGGTGCAAGATGTACTCGTAAGCACCAGAAGTCATGCCTGGGCAATGACCGACCTGGGAGGAAAGGGACAAGCGGACGAGCTACACTAATGAGGTTCTTAGCACTGTTCTCTCCATATTTATTGTCGAGCCACTGAGGAGGTGCCACGTAGGTAGGTACAATTCTTGGCATCGTCAGATACCGACTGTGACGTTTCATTTTCGGATCTCTAGTCATTATCCGAAAAATAACGTCCAACATGTATAACATTAAATACATATAACATTATACATAAAACTTTACGTCATTGTATCATGAGTAAAGTGTCGCGAAAGATAAAATGACTCGGGTAAACATGTCAATATTTAAAATGAGTAACAATGTTATCCAACTAAATGTAGGAAAGATAACTTACACAACGAAATCCATATCTTTAAAAAAAAAATAGCGTCAGTAACACTAACGTTACTTTTCGAAAATAACGTCAGCGGCACTAACGTTAGAGTTGCAGAAGTGTCGATGGTGAGTAACGTCAAATGCACTAGCATAATTTTAAAAAGTAACATCAGTGACTTTGACTTTCATAGTGGGATGTCGAAAATAAGAAAAATAATACATGTGTGATAACGGGAAAAAATAAAAAATAACGTCGGAAATAACTTACGTGATGTCAATAGATCCTTATTATAGTTAGCCTAACAGATTTAAACTAATAACCCCTCTATCATTGAGTCTCAACATTCTATCGAGTCGGTCAATCTTTAACCATATAGACGGCTGCATTAGTTAGGCCCAATTTCAGAGAAATGTGGACTTTACAACCCACAAAGAAAAATAAGCTTTTAGCATAATCCGAACTCAGGCCCAAGATCCGAGCCCACGGTATCCCACCATCACCGTCTCTATCTGATTGCCTGCTTTACATTACAGTGATTGATCACCGCCAAGAGGAAGAGAAATTGACAATCAGAAAGAAGAAGAAAAAAAAAAAAATTTTCTTGAAAAATCTTGAAAGCAAAGATGCCGAAGAAAATGGGGGTAAACAGCAAAGCCGAAGCGGCTAAGGCTGTAAAGCTTGCAGCAGAAACTGAGCGGAAAGACAAGGAGGCTCGTCAAAAGGAAGAACAATACTGGCGTGAAGCCGAAGGCCCTAAGTCACGCGCCGCCAAGAAGAAGGAGGAGGAAGCTGAGAAGAAAGCCGAAGCCGCTGCTAGAAAAGCGGAGGCTCGTCGATTAGCTGAGCTTGAGGAGAAGGAGATTGAGAAGACCTTGAAAAAGCCTGACAAAAAGGTTAACCGTGTCGCTGCTCCTATGTCTAAGGTCACGGAGGCGGAGCTGATTCGCCGTAGGGAGGAAGAGCAGGCGGCTATTCTGAAGAAAGCGGAAGAAGAGAAGCGGAAGCAGAGCCGTTTGGCTGGTGAGGATGAGTATGAGAAGCTCGTTCTTGTTGAAAATACTAATCGCGATGATTCGATTATTGAGGCTCGCAGTGTCGAGGAAGCTATTGCTCAAATGACTATACCAGACAGTCTTCCTGTGGATAAACATCCAGAAAAGAGGCTCAAAGCATCATTCAAGGTCTGCTTTATTCCCTTAACGTTTGCCTTATTATTATCCAACATTAGGTGCTAAATTTGCCTTGGTTGTAGTATTAAAGTTCGTTGTTTTTTTTTTTTTTTCCCGAAGATTCTTGTTCTATATTTTATCCCAGTGGTATTTGGTGCTTCAGAATGGTATTCATTTATTGAACCCCTGTGTCCCTTTGCATCCAGGGGAATAGGTGACGCAATAATATCTGATATCATGCTTATTCAGTAATTGCTTGTGATACTAGAGGAACTTAGGGTCCATCCGTTGCCCAATAATATGGCTGAAGTTTGTTCAGTATGAATAAGATCTTCTTGATGTATAAGTGGTTAAGATTTGTTATTTTTTGGCTGTTAGATGTTGGTTTTAAAGCAAGCTGTTTCTGGTTATGGAGTTTCTGTGAACTTGGAAGGGTATTTCTACATGAAATTGAAGTATAAAGAATAAGGAGAGCAAAGGCAGTAGGAAAAACAATAAATAATGTTAACATGTTATTCTCTCATAAGACCAATCAAGAACAATCCCTCTCTAATTTCTCCTCCTAGTACCTCCCCTAAACAGGAAAAACATTGTAACGTTTCTAGTTGTTCATTTAGCTCTTTCGCTTTCTTCTATGCTGATACTTTAGAGCGTCTCTAAGTGATAAAGCTTTATCACCATGACACATCATCAGTTTATAAATCTTTTCTTTTATAAACCTTTTCTCCACTATACATACAACATTTTAAAAAGCTTTACAGCATGAACGTAGTACACATAAACCTTTTCTCCACTAGCCCTAAACCTTTTCTTTACCACACACAAATCTTTCAAAACAGGAACATTTCCAACGTGGAACATAAAACTTTCCTCTCCCTCCTAGTTACCTTCTCTCCAATGATTAAAAAACAGTTTTTCCAAAGGCTATAAACCTTTTCCCCTGCCACCATGGTGGATGCTCTTAAGACCTACTATAAACCTATTCTGCCCTAGTTGTTGTTCTGTGTGCAACATCCAATACATGATTGAATTGTTCCATAAACCATGGATAAGACTGGTGAATTACACCTTTTAAAGATTCAATATTAATGGTGTTTCTCACCCTATGGGTACTTGGCTTTGCTGCTGATTGGATATTTTCTTCATACTCTTGGGAAACAAAAGTAAAAGATAAAGGAAGTTCGGTTTTCTAGTAATACAAGTTTGTTTTGTTTTCTCCTAACAGTTTTTTCCTCTTACTTTCAGGCTTTTGAAGAAGCGGAGCTTCCCAGGTTAAAGCAAGAAAAACCGGGTCTCACACACACTCAGTACAAGGATATGATTTGGAAGTTGTGGAAGAAATCTCCAGATAATCCTCTCAATCAGGTAGGTGTTTGATGTGTAGATGTTTTTGTTGATGTATTTTCATTACTTTGTAACTAGTAAGTGTGGGATATCATATGTTTAGCCAACCCCAGAAAAGAAGGAAACAACTGTAATTGGTCGAGCTACTCGTGACATATATGTGCTCTAGAACAGCCGTTATTTTTTCTTGATAGTCATAGTAAAAATTTTGTCGGAGTCTTTCTTAATATTGAATTGTATTTAATCAAAGTTTCTCAACCTTACATCTTACTCATCGGAGACTGTATCTGTTTTGTTGATCTGAAGTCCGCCTTTCCTTAAATTTGGCCTTTTTACATGTGCTCCCGGCTCTCATTTCTATGTAAAATGAATTAAACGCTCTTTTGGTTCCTTAAATATTTACTAAACAAGTCTTTCGTATTATTGACATCAATTGCTATTTGTCCTTTTCATTGACTCATTAATCATGTGTAGCATGATCGATCAACTCATATTTGTCTCTTGGATCTTCACATGTAGCATGTGTTCCGTCTAGGTCTATCAATAGCTTGGATTTTTTCCTTTTTTGATTGTTCGACTCTGTTGATGTATTAAATTGGTTGTTGTGTATGCTAACTTCTGCAGTTAGTTACGATGAGGTCTTTATTTTGAATTGGGATCCCTCTTGTGAACATTGTGTTAAAACACGAGTGTGGATCCGTCAAGTGATTGACCTATTGTTAAAACACATGTGTCTTATCTTGTAGAATCAACATAGATACACGTTAACACACTCGCGTTTTAACGTGGAAACATAGTCACTGGATGGATAACATCACCAATTTTGACAGAGGATTGAGCCCTTTATTTGTTACCTTTTGACATTGTTTAAAACTTGACTTTTTGTGTGTGTAGGTAGCTGAGTAGAGTCCTGAATGCTGAGTCTTCAGCTGAGAAGAATGCCAAAAATTGTCGTCTTGTCAAAGGGTCATCCCTCGTGTGCAGCCTCTGATGATCTGTAGTATGTTTTGGTTATGCCATGTTGTGCCGTAACTTGGAATATGAGTGTGCAGCTGAGTGAAATTATGTGATTTCACTTTTATGATTCATTTTTTTATTTCAATAAAGGAAGATTCAAGAGTCCACCTTTTACATATGCGTCTTAATGAACCCAATCACCACTATTATTATTATAGCTACTTCAATTTTATTTTTTTATTATGAATGGATTTATGAGCTTGATGTAGTTGTGACATAAACAAGGCCTCATTATCTCAAGTGGTGGGAACTTGCAATGTAACTACTGCCGGAGTAATAAAATGTACAACATGTATGGACCAAGTCATTGCGGATTCTAAGACCTGCTTGAGGGTCCGGCGTAAGGGTCAAAACAGGTCTCTATGGTTGCCCTGAGCCTAGGAGCCTGTCCAGGGCCTTTGAAGATGTCTTGAACTAACCGTTGAGCTTGTGTCGAGTCTGAGACATGCTTATGAGACCTCAAACGATTGGTCCGTGTAACTTTCGAACCTTTCGTGGGGCTTCTGAGAATGATGAAGTGTCGAGATATATGTAGCATCGAATCATATATATACTCTCATCATCCTGTATCACTTCTCATACATCGTCATCTCGGTGCGATGAAGACCATTTATAATAGAATTCCCCTTCTTAGCATATACTACTTCCGTCTCAAAATATGAGTTATTTTTTAGAGTTTTCACACACAAAATTTAGTGAGCAGTTGATTGACAATGACAAACGATAGGGAGAAACGTCTAAAATATCGTTTGATTTGATTATCATTAATACAATAGTTATAAAGTAATGAAATATAGTTGGATTAACCTTAAAATCATTGGTAATCTAAAATGGTTTATTTTGAATAATAAAATCTATTCTTTTTTTTGGAAAAATTAATAAACAAATCCTTTGAGTTCAAAAGAAAATGACCTATATTTTAGGTGAATATCTTTTCACACTAGTAAAATATCTTAATATACATATTTTTTTTTTTTCAATTTTATTAAATTTTCATGTTTTTTTACTCTGACATAAATTTAGGCAGAATGTCGAATTTATTTGGCCTGAATTAGCGTCTTAATTTATGAAATAAGCTTTCTAACTAGTATTGGGTTTAAAAAACACTTAACTTATGATTGAAATTAAGTCAGAATAATCAATCATATTCTGACTTATGTTGAATCAAATAATTCGTGTTGTGTGAAAAAATGCTCCATTTTTTGGATCTGTTTTGCGTCAATTCGGTTAATTAAGTAATTACTCAATATAGTAATTAATTTCTAAGTTTTCAAATATATGGCGTGTCCCCTAATGCTTAATTAATTATACAAGAATTGGTGGAAAGCCAAAATTTTAAAGTCTTCTTTGATTAAAATGACCATTTTTTTCCCTTAAA
This sequence comes from Gentiana straminea, assembly GCA_036785695.1. Classification (NCBI taxonomy): domain Eukaryota; kingdom Viridiplantae; phylum Streptophyta; class Magnoliopsida; order Gentianales; family Gentianaceae; genus Gentiana; species Gentiana straminea. The sequence continues at coordinate 758,323 of JAVUPR010000529.1, forward strand.
CATGTTGACGATGCTCCAAATCATTTAGGTTGTAATTCCAACGTAATGCGAGTAATTAGATCACATAGGGATCATTCAAGAAGTTTTTTCCCGGTAATTTTGGTGGGTCGCTTGCAAAATGAACTAAGCGTTAAATGGGCTCGGAGTTGTTTTTCGGGTGGTCACACCGACGCTCAAATTAGTATTTGATAGATAAATTACTAAATGACTATAATTTCGAACGGGTTGTGCAAGTACCTGAGAATGAAGATGGCGATCCCTTTATATAGTGCTTCCTTGTGGTTGATGAGTTATAACATGTTGCCATGATCATGGCGATTATCAAGGAACGATTTACAACTCAGACTATAATGGACTAAAATCTCGGAGTCATTACCGGGACAGTTACAATCGTGGTGTAATATTTGCGTAATATTCGGAATACCCATTTAATGAAGAGTAACTATTGTTTGAGGTCGTGAACAATCTGTCTTATATTGAGTATAAATGACTGAGGTGAGCTTGTAACATGTCGGCAATATGAGACCGTAGAGGCCCTACGTCATGTCGACTATAGAAGACATAATACGACCTGCGTCATGTCAGAGTAAGGACGGCATGTGTCATGTCTGTTGATTTGATCATAGGGACAACTTGCTTTGGGCTGAGGCGAACCTTGCCGAAGTCATCTGATATAAAACCCAATATTGAGCTAAGCTCATATCGGTCCATTTGTGAGATGACATTCAATAATCTATATGAGGCCGGATGAGTCACGTGTACAATAGACCAATCACCCATGTCAAAAGCCCATAGACCTGAGCTGAGATGTATATCGTAGGTTAAATGTGTTTTTAGAAGGCGTGACACGATCTGAAAGTCTGAAGTCTACATGTAGTCCATCCGTCCCAAAAAATATAAGTTACTTTTGGTGTTTTCGCATAGATTAAAAAATTAGCTAAATATATCAATTTAATGAAGAAATACCTAAAATATTCTTTGATCATCAATAAAGAAATGATTATAAACTATTGAAAAATAGTTGGATTTTTAACCAATTAAAAGGAAAAGTATATGAGCACCGAACTCATCCCACCTTGTCCCCCGAAATCAATGTTTTGTCGTTCTGATTTTTTCCTCTTTTTTTTACTTTTTTTTTATTACTTTTAAGTGTGTGAACGTGATGTGAGTCGGTATATTTTTCTGTGTAATATAAGTGTGCCTAAATCACTCTTGTAAAAGTAAAATAGAAAAAATAGTAATAAATGCTTAATTGGGAACGTAGATGACCTATATTCTTTGACAAACAAAAAGTAGTGGAGTGGCTTATATTATGAGACAGATGAAGTATTATATTTAGAGTTATGTTAATGCATAACGGTTGTGCTACAATGAATTGTACAACACACTTTTATTCCTTTAATAATAGTATGCATACATCTCAATCAATAGGTAGTACATAATAATCAAAGATATTATATCACTTATGATGACATAATTATTAAATTTGTTAGTCATTTCATTTTTTTTTGAAGAGCGAAACTTTTATTAATCAAGATCCGTCAAACAAGCGGTCAAAACGTCACCCGGGAGGGAAAGATCCCCAAAATGTGCGTGAAAAAACTAACAACCCATGTCGAGCTAAAAGATGCGTCGAGACATTCCACACACGCCAAATAAAAGAAAAAGAAACATGCGTAAAGCTAGATAAACGTGCCAAACAGTCTTGAATTGAACAGCCGAGAGCTGTAAAATCATCCCCGGGCGTTGAAGACGCACAACACATGCCAAACAATTACTTTCTACTTCTAATATCTGGATCCCTAAATTAGCACCTCCTCCAAAGCCAAAGAAATGGCCGTAAACTCCAAATATTCACTGAGTCACCTGAATCAAAATGGTACGCAAAAGAGTGCAAAACTGAGCCGTGTGAATCGCGGAAGATCACCCAATACCTACACCTGTCTATGTGACAGACGCATCAACATTGTTCTTTACTACCCAGGCTGAGGTTTCGACCATCGATCAGGTAAAGGTGGGCCCGAGCCTTGGGCCCGATAGCTCTCTAATGCCTCCACATACTCCGCTGAAGCTGCCAAAGATCACATACATACCGTAGAGACATAAACCGTTTGACTATCAAAATCTGCCGAACATCGAGCCTTCCAAATTCCCCACATAAGCCAAACAAATTTGGCCGCATCTTGAACACCCTGCTCCGCTATCAGCCGCATAAAGAACTCTGTAAAGATGGCGGACCGAAGATGCTATAAAATGTGGCTGTACGACGACGCCTGCAAACCAATATTGCACTGTTGAAGTTAAAGCAATCCAATATTTTTTTTTCCTGCAAAAAAAAAAAAAAAATTTAAAAAAAAATCGTAGTACTTGTGATTTTTGGCAAAGAAATAAGAAATAAGAAATAAGAAAAAGAAAAAGAAAAAGAAAAACAGAAACTTTATCCCTCGGCTACTTGGCGCTCTCTCCCTCCTAAACGTCAATAACTGCAACTCATCTTTCTGGACTCTGGAGGGAGCTGGTTTTTACTAAGCTCCCTTAAAGTAGGAATTAATGGAAAGTTTGAAGCTGACGCACCCTTTAATTTGTGTCCATGGTGGTAAAATGCTCGCCTCCCCCTTTTCTACCTCAAAATCGCGCCGCAACTGCTTCTCTTCAACTGCCTCCGGTAATATCTTCATCATGCTTGCTCATTTCTAGCTTTCAATTCAATTTCTGCAGACTTTGTATTAAGATTCTGGTGCTAGATTTTATTAGTTGGTGTTTCACGATTGTCTTTAGAGCATCCGTATTGCATTTCCTCTTACTTTTTACAATAATTTGGATAAATGATCAGTTATATTATTAACAATTGTGAGATGGAAATTTTGTCAAGGGTGCAGAAAGTATCCTGGTTTCATAATGCAGAACTTATATCTAGCCATTCCTGAAAGCTCATCTTACTCGCATTTGGCCAGGGGATCACTACACTTATCTGCCAAAGGTGCTTTATCCCCTCCGTCTTTAGATTCAAGCCTCACTCCCTGACAATTGTGTTCAATCTTTATGGTTTGATTGATTTTATGGTTTTCGTTGCAGCGTCAGTACAGCCTTTGGCTGATGATCTCGTTGAAGATAAGGTTCATGATATTATCACCAGTGATTCTATACGCCAGAGATTTCTTGACTTTTATGCTGCTAGAGCTCACACAGTTCTTCCCAGTGCTTCCCTCGTGCCTGAAGATCCTACAGTCTTGCTTACCATAGCTGGAATGCTTCAATTTAAGCCTATTTTCCTTGGAAAGGTAGTATATAACAATCATTTGACTGGTTACAGGAGAAGGGGACTCGATTGTTTGTTTTTAAATTCTTAATATCGTTTTACCAAGTTATTTCAATCCTATGGTTTTTTAACAAGCAAGGAATATGCCAACACCGTTAATCCTGTATACAGTAATACATTATATAAACAGTGTTTTGTCAATGTGGTGCTGGACATAGTCTAATGCCATTAATTTGCTGCTCACTTTCAGGTGCCTAGAGAAATTCCTCGAGCCGCAACTGCTCAGAGATGTATACGTACAAATGATATCGAGAATGTAGGCCGTACATCCCGACATCTTACCTTTTTTGAGATGCTTGGAAATTTCAGTTTCGGAGATTATTTCAAGAAGGAAGCAATTAAATGGGCTTGGGACCTTTCAACTATTGTGTAAGCACATAACCTATCCTTCTTTTTACTGTTTTATGTCTTATCAAATGCAGTTCTCCGTTAGACATGTGTGCTAGCTACTTGAACCATGAGAGCACGAGAAGGTTGAGAATATGTTGCTATGTTAACTCTTACCTCACCTCATCTTATGTCATTGCCAAGTGAGCCTTGTGTCCTATAGGTGGCAATATTCAATTTATGTTCTAGCAAGTACATTTGTGGACCTGATTATCGTGATCCTAGAATAGGTACACCAATCCACTACCCTTTAAGTCCACAAAAAGTATTATCGGTTTCTTCTCAATATTAGAATCCAATTTGCGTTGATTTTCTGCTTTCTCCAGCTTCCTATGTAAAATTTCTAATTATTATAGATTTCTGCTCGGAGAACTGTAATTAACCAAAACATATTGGCCTCTGAACATAGCCTAAGATCATCATGTTCCTCTGTGAACAGTGTGTGGTCATATTTTGGCACCTCTTCTTGCAATAAAAAGTAGAGCGTGTTGGACATTCTGTTATTGAGTCAGAAATGTGTTATGATTTTTGACTTTCTCATGAACATTAATGCTGGACATATACGTTCTGGTGCTTTTCTCTTCTAAAATTAACATTGTTGAACCTTGAACCACAGATTTTTCTTAAGGTTTACTGCATCTTCGCAATGTAGTTCATGGTTCCAAATAAATTGTTTGATTTTTTTTTTCAAAGATTCGGTCTGCCAGCTGATAGGTTATGGATCAGCGTTTATGAAGATGACGATGAAGCCTTCTTAACATGGCAGCATGAGGTGAGTGGGAACTTCTAAATGATGACTATGAGTGCCTATGTATAAAATTTTGTCTATATAGGTCTGTTAGAAATCTTCATAGTTGGTTTTATGATTTTAAACAATGTTGATGATTGCTGAAACTGTGTTCTTTTGGTAAAGCTATAACTATTACTTAGCCAAAAATTGTGCTTCTTGCTTTAGATTGGCGTTCCTCCTGAACGTATTAAGCGACTGGGGGAACAGGACAACTTTTGGAGTTCTGGTGTAACAGGTCCTTGTGGCCCATGCTCAGAACTTTATTATGATTTTCATCCAGAGAAAGGTCATTCAGATGTTGTAAGCATTTGTTTTCCTTTGATTCTTCTATAAATCCTATTTTTTATATTCAGTTCAATAACTTCGTTTTTTTTTTTTTTGTTTGGGTTTGGGGTTCTTCCCTCTTTCCAAACTGGATGAAATTCAGGATCTTGGAGATGATACAAGATTTATTGAATTTTACAATCTTGTTTTCATGGAATACAACAGAACAGATGATGGGTTACTTGAGCCCTTAAAGCAGAAGAATATAGATACGGGCCTTGGGTTGGAGCGCCTTGCTCGTATTCTTCAGAAGGTCAGAGAGGCTCATCCTTTATCTTGTGCATTCCATTTCAGATGAATGACAACATTTGTAACTCTCTCATTCAACTCGTTGCTTAGCATATGTGAATAACAGACGGTAGGTCAGCTTCATATCATCAGCATTTTGGTGAACAGGAAAAATTGCGCAGCATTTAATTGGATCATACTGCATTACCCGCAAAAGCTACCTTTACCATCAAAATGATTTTATTCATGTTGTGAACTTATCGTTCTGCAGGTTCCAAATTGTTACGAGACTGATTTAATATTCCCTATAATGGAGAAGGTTTCGGAGCTTGCTAATGTGCCTTATGCTCGTGCAGATGATTGTGCAAAAACATATCTAAAAGTAAGTCAGAAAGACAATCGCCTCTGACCTCCTTCCTGTGGGATTTTGATCTATACTTTTCTCCAACATACGAGGGATTCAACTTTTTTTTTTTTCTGCTTCATTCGATTTGCAGATCATCGGGGATCATATGCGCGCTATTGTTTATCTTCTGTCTGATGGGGTAATCCCATCAAATGTTGGCAGAGGCTACGTGGTGCGGAGGCTCATCAGGAGAGCAGTCCGAACCGGCAAGTTACTTGGTATCAAAGGGGATGGAATGGGAAACCTTGATAGAGCATTTTTACCATTAATAGCAGAAAGAGTAATTGAATTAAGCACATGCATAAATCCAGATGTAAAACTTAGAGAAGCTCGCATTCATGAGGAATTGCAAAGGGAGGAGCTACGATTTGTACATACACTTGAAAGAGGAGAAAAGCTTCTTCATCAGATGCTTGCAGATGCATTGCTCCGTGCTCAGGAAAGTGGTAGCGTTCCTTGTTTATCTGGCCAGGATGCATTCCTATTATACGATACCTATGGCTTTCCAGTGGAAATAACAAAAGAAGTTGCTGATGAGCGTGGTGTTCATGTAGATATGGATGGTTTCGACGTTGAAATGGAGAACCAAAGACGTCAATCTCAGGCAGCACACAACACTGTCAAGCTTGAGGTTGAAAATGGTGCATCAGATCTAATGGATAATGTTGCAGATACAGAATTTCTGGGTTATGACACCCTTTCTGCGAAGGCAGTAGTGCAGGGCTTACTTGTTAATGGAAATCCTGTTGACAAAGTATACGAAGGGAGTGATGTTGAAGTTTTACTTAATAAGACTCCATTTTATGCTGAATCGGGAGGCCAAATCGGGGACCATGGTATCCTTTGCGTTTCTGAGCCTGGAAATGGTGTGAAAGCTTCTGTAAACATAAGAGATGTACAGAAGTCTTTTAAAAACACATTTGTTCATAAAGGTACTGTAACACAAGGCGTCCTAGAAGTCGGCAGTGAAGTAGAAGCAGAAGTGGATGCCAAACTCAGACAAAGAGCTAAGGTATTGTGTATGTTGCAGTAAATGCTGTGATACAAGCATATACTGCACTATTATATGTTTACAAGTTTCTTTTATTTCTTAATCTGCTCTATAGTTCTCTGACCCCAATACGACTTTCTTCAGGTACATCATACTGCTACGCATTTGTTACAAGCAGCATTGAAACAAGTTATTGGCCAGGAAACATCACAAGCTGGTTCTTTGGTGGCTTTTGGTCGTTTAAGATTTGACTTCAACTTCCACAGACCTCTGCTCAATGATGAGCTGATGAAAATTGAAGATTTGATAAATAATTGGATTGGCGATTCAGTCCATCTAGAAACAAAAATATTATCTCTGAATGATGCAAAAAAGGCTGGCGCTATTGCTATGTTTGGTGAGAAGTATGGAGAACAGGTAAGATTTTACAATGGTGACTTTTTTTAGAAAGATTGATAATCACGGTTTTCTTGGTGTGTTCGTTGGCAAATATGACTGAACTTGGATCTTTCTTTTCCGTTTATTAATTTCATTGTAGGTACGTGTGGTGGATGTACCCGGTGTATCCATGGAGTTGTGTGGGGGCACCCATGTCAGCAATACATCTGAGTTACGGGGTTTCAAGATTATATCAGAGCAAGCAGTTGCATCTGGAGTCCGGCGCATTGAAGCTGTTGCTGGTGAAGCCTTTATCGAGTACGTCTGTGGCAGAGACAAATATATGAAACATCTATGCTCATCACTGAAAGTATGTTTGACATTTGGCACAGAATCTCCTGCTAAATTCTGAAACTTATATTATAATTCTAGTATTTTTATTCTTTCTTTTTAGGTCAAAGCTGAAGAAGTTTCAACCAGGGTTGAGGGTCTTTTGGAAGAATTACGAGCAGCAAGAAACGAAGTTTCGTCACTACGTGCTAAGGCTGCAACATACAAAGCTGCAGCAACTGTGAACAAGGCATTTGATGTGGGTGATTCAAAAAAAATCAGGTAAATCATGTCCCCTAATAATACATATATTATCTATTCCACAGCTCCCTTCCCCTACATTCTTCGCTCCAACTTTGTGCATTAGTTTTCATTAATATCAGAATCAATGATTCAAAGTTCTATCGGCACCTACACATTACATATACTTGATTCACATTATCAGCTCTCATTACATCATAATGGAGCCTAATCATAGTTTAGCTCAAAGTAGTAGCCTGCTCATCATGGTAAACAAACCCATTTCAAAGGGCTTTAAACGCCCATGGTCTTTAACATTTTTAAGGAGAACTAGAAACTCAAATGCTCACTCTTGGATCCTGAACATCACAAAATTTAACTGAAATTGTGAAATGATCTCTGGTATCCACAGGAAACAGATAAATCTAAGAAATTATCGGTTTGTCCTTGTGTGCATTTTCTAATTTGATGATTTTTTGAAAGAAGGATCATTGGTATATCATATAAATTTGTCTTTCAGAGTCCTGGTTGAATACATGGAAGATATGGATGGAGAAGCACTGAAGAGTGCTACAGAGTATCTTCTCAACGCACTAGAAGATCCAGCAGCCGTGGTTCTTGGTTCTTGCCCAGGTGACGGGAAAGTAAGTCTTACTGCTGCTTTTAGTCCAGGTGTTGTACAACTTGGGCTTCAAGCAGGAAAGTTTATCGGGTCAATAGCCAAGATGTGTGGTGGAGGCGGCGGTGGCAGACCAAATTTTGCTCAGGCAGGTGGAAGGAAGCCTGAGAATGTATTAGGTGCTCTTGAAAAAGCTCGGGAAGATCTTGTAGCCGTTTTATCGGACAAGACAGCTTGATAATATCTATCTGGTTAGTGAAACTGTTGTATAAAATGGATGGACACAATGTATTCATTGAGTTAGATGAAACGTGTTCATTCACTTGTATAATCATTGCTACAACGATTGTAGTACCGTAGTAGTATTTCTCCCTTGTTTGCTGATATGGAAAACAGAGTGGCCTGAAACACATCCAGCAAATGCTCTGAAAGTTGGGTTAGTCATTAGGTCTTTTTTATTTTATTTTTTATGTTGGGAATGAGGAGGACAGCATTTGTAGATAACAAGGTGGTAGGGTCAGTAGCAGATCCATTTTATCATTGATCTCATTAGATATGTATACAGAATGTAAAGTTCTCCTCTTAATTCCAATATATCAAAATTTGGGCAGTTGTTTAGCTGCCAAAAGGACAAACTTCGAGTTACAGCTCTTAACGATAATAACACGAAGTAGAAGAGAAAAAAGAAAAATATATAAATGAAACGAGCGTGCCAAATTTACTTAGTTCGATTAACCGATATACATCCACGGGTAAAAGGGAGCAATATCACTGCAACGAAGAATACAAAAACTCTTTTAAAACCCATGTAACAAAATCTCAAACATAGAACTATGGGGCAATAAAATTTGTTTAATATGATACGTCTCACTGATACATCCAATAAAAAAAAAAAAAAGGCTTTATTTATACTAAGTTACTAACACATAAGATCTGAAAACAGGAAAATACTTGTGTAGTGTCTCCACACGTGTGGTTCAATATGAACCCCATAATTTCATTCTGTATTTAAACTTTGGAGTTCTGATCGTTTCACCCGTCACTTCAACTCAAAATCCCCTCCCCACCCAAGTATTTTCCCTGAAAAGAAAAAAAATTTAGTCTCACACACTAAATATATATATGAAGAATTGACTGAGTTCTTCCTCTTAGGAGTCTTCTTCTGGACTAATTTAAGGGTCAACTTTATCTTACCATCATAAAGAAAGACAAGACGAGGACTTGCGGTTTTTTAACCTCCTCAGAGTAAGTCCAACGGGAGGGTGCAAACCCATTTCTTGATATCTATAAGAGGGTATTAGCATCTCCAATAGACAGAATTGATAAGTATCAAAATTAGATCCGGTATCAGAAGGGGCACCATATTTGAACCCTTGGCGAGTACTTCCCCTCAAACACACACGCGAGATTATTGTATTTGGCCAAAAAAAATAATGCGTGCAAACCAACATGATACTGTCCCTATCTTGTCCCACGTATATTTAGTCCCACGTATATTTACAACTTTATTGCTTTTTCCGTTGGGGGTCACATGGAAAATGCAATAAAGCTATAAATATAGGGGGACAAGGTGAGGACAATACCATGTGGGTTTGCATGCACCATTTTTTTTTTGCCAAGAGTAGTGATACATTCACTATTCATTTTGCCACAACATTCTACACAACACAATCAACACTATTCATTTTGTTGGGACCCATCATAATAAATATAACATCACTTTAATCTATGAGAATATACCATGTAGTGGAAAATGCACTACACAAATGTGAAGTACAAATACCATTTCCTTTTTGCCAAGTACAATCACTCTCGTGCGTGTGTTTGATGGGGGGGGGGGGGGAGTACTAGCCAAGAGTTCAAATATGGTACCCATACTGATACCATACCTAATTTTGATACCTTTCAATTCTTTTTATTGGTGATGCTAATACACTCCTATAGGTATCATAAAATGGGTTTGCACCCTCCCTTTGGACTTATCCTAATGGGACAACTTGAGAGGATTTAACTTATTATAGCAAGAATAGATATAGGGAAAGGTATCGTCGTTGTGGAAGAAGATGTTGTTACATTGTTAAAAGACAAGAAGGTAAAACCAATTTCATAAATCTTTAGGTGCCTTCAAGTCAAGTTGATGACCAAGTGCCAAATTGACATAATTGAGTTCCTTAAGGGGGGAAATTGATAAAATGGGCTTTGTAACGAATAAATTAGAAATTTGTCTACATTTTTCTTCGATAGATAAAACCATGTTCTTATGGGTTTTTCCTATTATGATCTTGTCGGTTTATTAGACGATATCGTAAAAAAACCCGACAAATTCATACAAAAAAATCCATGGAAATCATAATTTTATCGGTTTAGAGAAAGTAGGGTCAATTTTCCAATCTCTTTGTTGTAAAGCATCTTTTTTTCAATCTGCCTCTTCCCCCCTCTCCTCTCCTGGAAAAAAAATGTAGCGTCAAAACATAATAATAATATTTGTAAGTCAATGATGTTTGACTTAATAGTCAAATTGAGGCAAGTCTCACTCGGGACAAAGTGTGCGTGGGTCTATATAACTGTCTCTTGATTGTGGGTTAAAATCTCACCATGGACGGACCTAGATGCATGCTAGGGTGGGCGTAGCCCACCCGGTTTGTATTTTCCGTACATAAAAAACGTTATATGATTCAGTCCAACACAATTGGTCTTCTTAATCCAGTCTACCCGACCACTGGAAGAATTGGGAGACTTGTTGTTTACCAAAGAATCTGGGGGGCTTGGATTTTCGTGATTTGGAATGTTTCAATCTGGCTTTGTTGGCAAAGTCCTGGAGACTTTTGCGCAACCCAGGCTTGTTGGCGGCACAGGTTTTTCATGCGAAGTATTTTGAGGATAGCACCATTCTTGCGGCAAGATTGGGAGCTCGGCCATCCTTTCTATGGCGCAACATTCTAGAGGCGGGACCTTTTGTTCAGTGGGCTACGATGGTGGGTGAGTGATGGAGAGTCGGTGCTTATTTTTCACGATGCCTGGACTAATCGACAGCCTTCGTTCCGTATTCCATTTGTAGGATATGAGCTTCCAACAGACTCTAAAGTTTCGGACTTATTTATTCCCAACTCCAGGGCGTGGGATGTGCCGCGGGTTCAGCAATTGTTTCGGCCATGGGAGTCTGATGCCATCTTGGGGACCACTATTGCCCTATGGGAGCACTCGGGTCAGTAGATTTGGCATTATGATCATAAGGCAGTTTATATTGTTAGCTCGGGGTACTTCCAGGCCTTATCACTTTACCGACCAGCATCTGTGGCAGGGCCGACAACTTCAGTTGGTAGCTCCCTGTGCAGCCGTGTATTCAGCATTTTTTGTGGCATTGCCTTAATGATTGTCTCGCTATTGGCAGGGGATGAGCAAGAGGTGAAGGATGTAAAAGCTAAGATCTAAATAAATTAGATCTTTTCGCAGCGGATGGATCACGATCTATGAACTACATATCATAAACAAAGGATCTAAACTTCCTACAAGGGGGTTTAGATCTACTTACCAATAGTTGGATGAGTAGCCTTGATCTTCCAACGTGTGTCTCCAAACGGAGGTTGGTGGACACCAATCCTTGGAATTAGAACCTCCTTGACATGCAACCAAGAAAAAACCGAAGTTTTTCTTCAACCGAGGAATGCTAAGGATCGAACTCCTTAGCCTTTTTTTATGTATAATTTCGTGGTATGTCTCTTATATGAGGCTCGGGAGAGATCTCCTTTTATAGAAGAAAAATCATTGGCCTCCAAGGAAAAATATAATTTAATTAGATAATTACAATTATATTTTCCTAATCATATTAGAAAATCCTAGGATATTCTAGAACCAATCTAGAATCAATTAATGATCAATCTAATATATTTGTAATTAATTAAATAACGGATAAATAATTAATTATTATGCAGTATGACATCATCCGAGAAAACCCATTCCAAGGAGGAAACCCTCATACTGGCGCCACATACACCACCCAGGCTAAATAATATTTCACATATCAATTAATTAGCCCAGCCAATTAATCATCACTGAAGCCCAATAACAAGAAAACACTCGTATTATAGGAGCCACGTTGGGGACCATGGACCTATAACCAGTAGCTCCAATAATTAAGTAAAATATTCATCGAACAGAATATTCATACTTAAATTATTAATTCCGGGATTACGCCACCATAAACCCGAAACTAAACTCTACCAATTATAGATATATACTTGCACTCAACCCATCGAGTAAATAAGCGTCTATTGATATAATCACTTCATAGACGGACTAACCCTCCATAGACTGTCCATTCTGAGTGGGAAGTCTCCGTAAACCCGACTCAGAATATCTTATCCTTATTTACCATTACCCCCTAGTGATCAATTAGTTCCCATACCGGACTAGTACCTAATTAGTCTAATATGAACTCCCGGGATCGATCATTTTCTTAGGGCTAACAAATAAGGGGACTGTCTCTCTACTTCCCGCATGAAGGAATGGATTCCGTGTCTGTGAAACACAGAACTACTCACTCATCAAGGAATAGTGCCAATGAGAAGTGACTCAGATCACATATCAAAGTGATCATTAACTAACACATCAAACACTACCCCGAGACAAGCAGTACCCTGTGATCACCTCAGGATTAAGGTCAATCCATATATGATCATCTAATGATTTAATAAGTTTTCTCGATTACAGAATTATATCGAGAAACCCAGATTAAATCGGTCCAGTCCTATATGAATGCCATCATATATAAATGCCCCACTTAGGTACCATCTACCGACAGCCCGGATAAGACTATCACACCCTAAGGTGTTCTGGGTGCATTATTGGTGTTTTAATCACGAGACCCTAAACTCTGATTAAGTTCACCACGGATTAACTGTTTAAGTATATCACCACTAACTCAATCCTCACGTGCATGCCATACACTGAGTTAAGCGGTTATATACTGATATACTTAGGATTTGCAGCAGTGTATTACTTACAAGCACAAAGCAAGTAATAAGGTGAGATAAATTCTGTTATCCATTATCAAAAACAATTACACAAATTGTCTTTCGGGCACTACACCTAACAATATCCCACTTGCACGAAATGACAAGCAACGATTGTTTTTAGAGCACACCCTTTTTATTCTTATTCACAACACTCTCCTACTTGCTCTAAAAGTAGATGAGACATATCCCTCAATGCCGTACTCTCCAAGCACTCGACTTGGTACATTGATTAGTTAGGTTGTCGGCTCGAGACGATCTTTAGGATCGAAACGTCGCCGGTCCATCTAATCAGGCGGTACTCTCTCTCAATATACTTTTGACCTCTAGTGACTGAGAAGATCCTTCTAAGCTATCTCTTCACAGTTTTCACAATGAAGTGATATCGGCTCACCAGACCTGGAATTACTCCCAGATCAGAAAGGAAATTCCTAAGCTATTTCACCACTCTAGCTGCTACGTATCCGATTAATTAAAGTCGAATTGGCGGTGCTGGATTTCTCCAGACTATAGCTCCATCACAATGAGTAAACACTGAGCCCGAGATCGTCCCAACGATCATCCTTAATCTGACTATAAGTCAGAATCAGTGTAGTCAACCATATTCAAGTTCGCACCCGAATATACAAGCACATTATTTCTCATTCTTCAAAGATACTTGAGGACGTACTAAACCGCTATTCAATGCTCGAATCCGAGATTCGACTACTATTGATTTGTGATAACCTGACTTGCCGTTATCCAAGAGAGACTCTATCCCATTTTCTCTTTAACCGAAGATTTAGAGAATCATTCCTGAGAGGTAGGGTAGGACTACTCTCGTTGAATATTGCATACGTATATGCAAGATCATCTTAACCAATAAGACGGATGGGATAGCCAATGACTCATTCTTGTGAATTTGACCGAATCAAATTCTTAGAATATAGTCCAATTCTCTCATCCAGAGAATCTTGGCGTGTCAGTTTCCGACTTCTGATAGCACACCCATGTTGTTTCCAACCGTTGCAGTGTTATCATTCATGAACACTAATACAACTACTTTATCAATATTGATATCCAGTCTACGAAAGACTTATCAATATTCTGGTCAAGTCCACATATTTTAAAACATGTGATTTTAAATGACCGAGAGGTTCTCTTAAATCCACAAAGGATATAAGCCCCGACAGTCATCCTGCCATTTGTTCTAACAAAGACCCTTCTATTCCGAATGAATCCAGACTCCGTTTTTTGGCAAGAAAGTCTCAGGGAATCACCCCTATTTTCTGCTTTCTAACGAAATCTAGCAAGACTGAGTGGTGAGAGAGTTCAAGGTCTGGTTAACTCTCTACTTGTCAGGGAATCACCCCTAGACCACTCAGCTTTACACTAAAAGTTTAAACTTTCCTATTCATTCGACCCTTTTCCGTGTAGATCCAATTGTTCCCACTAGGCCTGAGACACTCGGGTGGTTCTACAAGAGGCTGAACAGAATGGAGTACCAAAACTCCATTCACAGGGTTAAGGCTTTCAAACCAACCTCTACGATCAGAATCCTATACAGCCCACCAAGAGCCATAGGTTATCAATCACCCTAGGAGACTGTAAAGTCCACAAAACCACAATGGGTCAACGGTTAAACCATACTCCCACTGCGTTTTGGGTGGATTGACATTCTGATCTAGTAGTATTTATCAGTGTAATCACCAACAACCGATGTTGGACGTGGTTTGATTAAATCAGATAGTAACTACCTTTGGGTAACCGTACTCCAAGGTTTAAGGTTGTTACTTATAGATTCTATCAGAAGGCTTGTGACAGTTCAACCGTCACTTTCTGATCTCAAGAATCTTATAACCAACCTTCACTCGTCACATTAAGATTATTCACGAACAATCATAATCATAATGTATGCACAAAATCTCCAGTCCTACCTTCAAGCATTAAGTGCTAAATGACTACATTTACGGAAGTGGTATGAACCAAATTCATTCCTTATCCATAAATTGACTAGCATCTTCTAGGTAGACTTCTCGGTTTACATAATAATGTTAACCGTTATTTTGCAACCAATTATCTTAATCGAGTTTAGCAGCGTATTGTAGCACATCAATAACTATATAGGGCAAGTCTATGGCTTCTTCCTCAGTGAAAAACATTCCACTAGGAGGCAGGCCGAGCATCAGTCCCAAGACTATGTGATAGCCAATTTCTGAGCATGGAATACTCTATTCTCTGCTAAAATCAGAGACTCATTCTCGTATTCTTTAGATAAACTAAACCGTGTTTCGAGTAGTTATCAGACAAAATGTCACCACTCAAAAAACTCCCATTAGCTTGTATCTCTCACTAGACCCCGAAGGTCATTATGAACAAGCTACGTTACTTCTTCAGATCTATTACCTTTTCCCAATTGAAAGGAAGCTTAGTCATTGTTCCTTTGAGACATTGTTCCGAGACTGGAGATAGGAATCATCCTTAGCCAGTCGTTAGGTCTTATCTCTAGGATATATGCACTAATTAATAGATTTTGAAGAATCGTTTATCTTAATACGGAAACCGTTCGCCTATAAAAGTTTAAGACGTGTTACTTATACCTTTTCAGCATTTCTTAGTGGTTCTGACTTTATCAAACAAAAATCCGAGTCTCGGATTCGTACTACAAATGTCATATTCACTTTCTACGAGGCAACAATATGTCGAGTTGAAAGTAAATCCAGTTGTTCCAACGAATCTGAAAACAGAAAAATAAATTTTTCATGATATTCAAGGATCGGATCCAAAGTTCATTTCCTCATACCACTCCCACTATTCTAGCTGAAATTACTGCCCGTTGTATACTTTATTAATCGTTAATGCAAATCTTCCTTGCTCTTCCAAAGAACTTAGCTCCCGAGTCGAGTTACTCGGTTAAGAAAGTCGCTAAGGATTCATTGGTTAGTGATCCAAAATCACTTTCCTTATCCTCTACTTTTTTAATTAATATTTCTGTTTAGCCTCAAACTTAGTTTAGATGATTTCCCATTCTTGACTTTCCTTAAAAGGAAGTAGTCTTGAACTAGCAGTTCATTTGAATAGACACTACTCGTGAGTTGTGGGATGTCTAATGAAAACGTTACCCAGTGGGACTAATTTTCTAATAAATAAGAAAAAAAAAAGATTAAAGCTCCCACTAATTTATCGGTTCCAAATACCGTCTAACTAGCAACACTTTAATTTATGATTCTCCAATTTTTCTCTTAGAAAATTTCTCGTGTAGTCACTACACAATTTAAAATTCACTAGAAGAATTTTACCGTCCCAACCATCTTTTAATCTAACTACGGTTGTCTCTCGTTCAACACGAGTGACAACAGTGACATATTTATTTACGTCACTTAAGTCTTGAAGGCTCAAGAGAAATATCTCTTCCGAAAGATTAATCACATGTATGATTAATAAGTACAACGTTCTAGTTATTTACCACTTTTAACGAAGTCGTTACTAGTCAATTTAAAACATACACTAGCAGTCTAGTAACCTATAGAGATATATAAATTGTTGTAAATAAAATTGACAGAAAATAAATCCAAATTATACACTACTAATTGATTTTAGGAACTATAAACTAATGCATAGTCTATCCTACCGTTCCAAGGATTTAGTCTCACACCTCAGTGCCGCCTTAGGGTAGGTCAAAGAGGTGACGACTAAATTGAGATCAACTCTCTCGATGATTAAATGGAATCGAACATCCAATCTTAATCCTCGATTACCTTTCTTTTTCAGCCAATGTATTACCAAAAATACCCATAATGAGTGTGCCCTACTGTTTCAGATTTTTAGGTAGACCCCGAGTGTGCCGCCTTAGGGTCGGTCAGTGACCCGACGAGTACCCAAAATCCTATCATTTCGGAGACCAAGCCTTGAATTTTGATAGCGGTAAAGGCCTTCCTTAGGGAGGCCGTTCCCAGGCTAGCACGAGGCGTCACCATTCTCTCACGTTGCTTGTGTCAACAGTAGAGGCCGTGAGGTCGGCTGTCGTCTTCCCCGCTCCCACTCAATATTTATGAAAAAGTGGTGGGTTTACTGATTTCGTTTTTGGACTTGATGTATCTTTAAGGAACAATAAATCATGGGCCCGAATGGTGTCGGTTATGTGGGCTAGCCCACTCGACCTATTCGTTGGAACATATGTGGCCGTCGGACAGATCAGGGCTAAGGGAGTTCCGTTGAGCCGTAGTCGCTCGTCGGATAGCTCAGCCTTGCCGGACCCCCGTGCAAACGCCACACATGGAGGGTTAAGTCGATCGAGCCGTGGATCAGTTGACCACCCATCCATGGTTTGACCACTTTCGAACCATATTCACCCATAATTGTTCAATCCCTTAACATCAAACTTTCACGTAGACACTATGGACAAAAAACACAATCTCGTCTAGGTTTCGGAATTTTACTCCCTATGCTTTCGCAGGGTGGGATTCACCGAGAATCCATCACCTAATCATGACGATTGACAAAACCCAGAATCCTCGGTTTCCCTAATTAGTTTCTAATTAATATCATACAATTAATTAAAACTAATCGCGTGTTGTATACATGCCTAACTAATTCCTCTAATTAATTTCTACATGTATATGCATATGGAGTGGAATTCAATATATGATGCATGTCATGGCAATTTTCCGGTTCTACGCATACATACTGGTGCGGAAAATAAACATCAAGATGGACCGTTGGCACCCCCGTATCTAACCTATTAGAAAATAAATAAATAAACCCTAGCTAGGGTTTACTAGTTTCTAATACAATCTGCTGCTGATCCGTTTCATCGATGATCGGGCATCCAAACGAACTCTGATTGTCACGAAACTTTGTGGGACTGTTCTTTACTCCTCCTGATTCAATATGGACGGTTGGATCCCAGTTTCGATGGCCCAATTTTCTCCAGCAATCCGCCGATCCAACTGCTGCATCTGTTTATAACTGTGGCGCAGCAGTGTCTTCCCGGAGCCGATCGGGCATCGAGGAAAAACCCGATCGACCTGAAATTTTTAGGTCTTGTTAATACCTCCAGGTTAGTCAATCTGAACGGTCGGATCTTTGTCTCAACGTTCCAAACCCTTCCAGAAATTCGACGAACTCACAACTAGGGTTTTTATGGCTGCTGTGGTTTTCTGTTACAGCAGCAACATTATTGCAGATATTTGATATTGAGACGGACTCCGATCGACACCAAATTTTGAGGCCTTTTTCATCAACTTTTGATATTTATTCTGACCGGAGGGATTGTCGTTTCAACGGCTCATCAACGGAAAAAACAGAAAAGACGAACAGAAATAAAATAGATCTATTTATAGGAAATTTAAAATTACATCATCAAACTAATTACAAAATTTCCTATACTCATATAACGAATTTATATGAGTTTACAATAGATCTAACGGGTAAACAGTGCCAACCTCAATCCATCTCTTCAACCACAACAACCAATCACATATGCATATAAAAAAATATCTACATGCAATTCCACTCATTTTAAATCGTTTATCTATGAATATAATTCATAGATCGTGGAACCTGGCTCTGCTACCACATGAAGGATGTAAGAGCTCAGATCTAAATAAATTAGATCTTTTCGCAGCGGATGGATCACGATCTATGAACTACATATCATAAACAAATGATCTAAACTTCCTACAAGGGGGTTTAGATCTACTTACCAATAGTTGGATGAGTAGCCTTGATCTTCCAACGTGTGTCTCCAAACGGCGGTTGGTGGACACCGATCCTTGGAATTAGAACCTCCTTGACATGCAACCAAGAAAAAACCGAAGTTTTTCTTCAACCGGGGAATGCTAAGGATCGAACTCCTTAGCCTTTTTTATGTATAATTTCGTGGTATGTCTCTTATGTGAGGCTCGGGAGAGATCTCCTTTTATAGAATAAAAATCCTTGGCCTCCAAGGAAAAATATAATTTAATTAGATAATTACAATTATATTTTCCTAATCATATTAGAAAATCCTAGGATATTCTAGAACCAATCTAGAATCAATTAATGATCAATCTAATATATTTGTAATTAATTAAATAACAGATAAATAATCAATTACTGCGCAATATGACATCATCCGAGAAAACCTATTCCAAGGAGGAAACCCTCATACTGGCGCCACATGCACCACCTCATACTGGCACCACATGCCCCCGTTCATCCTCCATTAACCCACGATTCCACCAATGCATTTCCTCTAAAACTGAAGAAATTAGTGTGATTCCACCAGAAATCATTCAGAAAATCATTCTATTAGAAGCAAAAATAGTAACATCAAAGATTTTCACAGCTTTTTGCACAATGCCTAAAAGAAAAAAGAGCTCTGGAAACAACATCGACGAATAAGAAGCAAAACAGCTAAGGTAAAGATCTCAGAATTGAAATACTATTGACCTTTTGCATTTTTTGTTATGTATTTCAAATTTGAACTATATTCTAGTAGTTTTATAAACTTGTTACTGCAAAATCACTAAATGCAACCCAGTTCTCTCCTTCTATGTTGTTTAATTTCTATGAAATTGGAACATATTTGACGTGGCCTTTTCTAGTGCTATACCAGTCCTTAACCGACAGTGTATCGGGTCAAACTGTAGTGCTAGTGTGGTGAGTCAGAGTGTCGAATCCTCAGGGAAACTTGGTAATTCTTCTAAGTGTGGTTAAACACCAAAGAGCTGTTATTAACTCGATCTAAACCGCAATTTTATAACACAGATGACTACTATTCTACTTAACATAAAATAAATGCATAATTTAAAAGTTATTCTAATATAATATATATAGATATATAAATATATATAGATGTACATAGATTGCAAAATATATATATAGATATAAATATATAGATACCAATATATTTATAGAACTAGACAGATAATTTTATAGAACTAGCCAAAGTTTATATAATTGATTTATACGATCTTTTCCAGTAAACGGAATGTGCTCGATCTTTCCTTTTATATTAGGTCCAATTGAGTAAATGAAACGGTGTACTCCTGAGGTTAACAATTCCTCCTCACACGAGCGTATGAAATTGTCATATGTCATTGTCATCAGTTTAATCTCCACAACTGCCCCATGCTAATCTCGGTTAGTACGAACAGTGTACCGAGTACAAATCTACCCCGGATAAAAGAGGTTATTCCGTTTGTCAGACGGCCGATGTTATTCAAAAGGCTCCGGTTGTCAGGCGGATCGATTTAACTTTCCGGTGTTAGTTTCAATTAAACCGTTGATTTTAACATTATTATGATCTCGAGCACAATTTTAATAAGATTAATCTTTCCCAAGACAAATCTGCCCCCGGGTAGGAAATAGGATTCCGTTGTCACGCTTTACGCACGGCCAATTTTACCCTCCGGTTTTTCTATCTTTTATCTCATATCCTAACTTCTCTGGTCAGTTCATCGTTAGGTTATATGTTGCGATTCATCTTGGTTAATTACGTCAATCCGAATATTATCAATACGTTACAAAATAGAAAAAGATTCAATTAACTCAATTTTAGTCAATTTTAATTAGACAGCATTCCTTTACCGAAAAGATCGAAATAAAACGATTACATAACTTTGGCTAGTTATTAGAGTTAGCCTAAAAACATTATAACGACTAGAAAAATAAAAACAAACATAAATACTTTAGAAAATTTACCCGATTACAAATGCTGAGTTAGAGGTCGTACTCTTCCGGACATTACAACGACTTCAACAACACCGAACTTCCGATAATTTCCCGAGCATTACAACAGTACTACGACATTATTATTTTTGGCATAAGGCCTATTTACAAACTACTAACTAAAAAGAAAATAAAGAGGAGATATATATATATATATATATATATATATATATATATATATATATATATATATATATATATATATAGGAGATTGTATATATATTGGTACATCGATTCTGTTTGCAACCGAGCTTCTTATATAGATGAAACTTCCTTGGCCGGACCGGGCCGAGAACAAGCCGGACCAGTCCGGTGTAATGATGGCTTCCACCCCTTTGATTAATCAGCATGTGCGAAGACTATATAATTATAATTATAATTATAATTATATATAACTTATAAAATTCATATCTCGAGTTCTGGATCTCCAAAAATCATGATTCAAGAGGCATCGGAAAGCTTTCGCGAAAATCTACAACTTTCGTGAAGGACTCTTCTTCAGATGATGTCATTTTGATGAGCCATTCGTTTGTCGAAGACCTTTCTCGATTACCACTTAATCGAATCGATTAGCCACTTGACCACTTCGATTGACCACTTGACCACTTAAGCAATTCGATTGACCATTTAAGCTCGTGACACTCTCTAAATCCTTCCAGAGATATGATTATACTTCAACATGTCGATTCTCGGGGTCTTGGTTTATAAATCTGCAATAAAATACCACAAATACCCACGTAAATCTGACACAACACTCCGATTTACTAAAATCGGTACAAAATGATAACTTTTTACTATTATTACTAAGTTTTACTACTAACTACTCTAAATTATAAAGATTAATATTTCATACTATTTATATCATAATTTCATGTATTTTATATAGAATTCGTTGATAAAACATAATAATATAACGTATATTTAATCATATAAAAGTAGTATATCAATATTGCAGAATTGTTAGTTAGAATTCATAGTTCTAATCTTAAATGAATGTTCCTGAAGTGTTAATGTATGTACATGTCCTGTATATACTGATTTAATTATGAATAATGTGAAAGAGTAAGGACAATTTGTACTGATACTGTTACAGATAGTGTTACTCACAATGATTTGTTGATGATGTGAAAGAGTAATCACTATGGTTGTGTTAATGTAAACATTACAGGTCATTGGAAAATGGTAGACACTAAAGGATAGTTCTTAATAATCAGACTTCCTGTGTTACTGATTTTGATATTGTGTTACTGATACTGTTAATGAGCATGGATATGTTAGTAGTGAGAAATGATGTGATAATGAATCTGAAAATCTGTTGAATATGAAATTTTTAGTGTAAACATTAACATATAACTGCAAATTATTTGAAATTGTAGGTACTCATTACAGTATATGTCAAATTTGAATGCTATACAAGAAATATTTGAGCAAATACACAAAGATCTGAAAAAACCACACAAAGATGCAATCAGCAGAATTCCATTCAGGCACATATTGAATGCATTGAATAAATCTGAGGTCATTATGAAGAAGCGGAAGAATGACATGATGGATGCATTTATAAACATCTATGATAAAGAGAAAAAAATTCAACATCCGTGGTAAATCGTGCATTCCAACAATATTGGATATCAAACTGATTTTTGGGATAGAGGACGGTGAAGAACAAGTTGGCAATATCAAAGCTCACGGAAGGTGTGAAACAGATTTAGAAGAAAGGCACTTTAAGAAAGAAAATAGACTATCTGCACACATAGTGAAACTTAAAATGAATGAGCTGGTCAAAAAGGAGGACCAAGAATCTATTGATGATTGTGTCAAGCTACTGTGCCTAATACTTCTCCACACAGTCTTTCTGCCAAATATATAAGCGTATATATCATAGGGGTTCATATACTATGTTGATGACATTGGTAGATATAATACTTACAACTGGTCACAACATATATTAGACCAACTAATCGATGGCTTAAAACAAGATTGGAACCATCCAACGCAAGTGAATGGATGCACTATGTTGTTACCTGTATGTTTCTTTTCCTTCAATGCTACTTATCTTATGCAATAATCGTGTAAAATTACTAGCATAAATTATATTCAATGCAGTATTGGTTTTGTGAGCACTCAGATGCAATTACAGCAAGTGATACAAAGGGTACACAAAAAGAACCAAAACAAAAAGGGATGAAAGGACTTTTATCAAAGGGAATCCCAAGAATTACAAAATGGGACACCAAAGAACTTGAGAAACTAGTTGTGCCAAGCAGGATTGGACAACAAGGAATTCTAAACAATAAGGATAAGATATTGGTAAGATATCATACATTTTCACAGTTACATCTACACAACAGTTGCACGAATTCAAAGTAACAGTAACACAATATCAGTAACACGGTAACACTTTAACAATTTACACTAATAACTTAACATAACCTCTATTTGATGCATTGTAGTTCAATAGAAAAGAACCGATTCCTACAATTGCTGAGAAATACATGATTAAAGGCTTGAATGATGAAGACGACACATAAGACGAATAAGATAAAGAAGAGGGACAAGAGCAAGAAGATGAGAAGGGGAAGAAGAGGAACAAGAGGATGAAGGGTAAGAAAAGGAACAAGAGCAAGAAGAACAAGAAGAGAAAAGAGGGGAAGAAGAGCAAGAAGAGGATGGAGGGGAAGAAGAGGAAGCAGAGGATGGAGAGAAAGAATCAGAATGTAGTTCAAAATATAATGCAATGGAGGATGATACAATGGATGATGATGCAATGGATGATGATGGTTTTGGGGGAGGTGGGGAAGAAAGTGAAGATGGAAAGGAAAATCAAGGGATGGAAGAAAAAGAAGATGGACAAGAAAATCAAAGACCAGAACAGAGTGAAGGTGCCCAAGAAAGTGTGGAAAAGGAACTGAAGGGAAAATGTTCAGACTCAGTCTCATACATCTGAGATCCCTTCATTCCCACTAATGATTTCACAAGCACTTAAGTGAGGGTGAAAAAAATGACCCCAAGTAGGTATGAATACATAATCAAACCTACTTTAATTATATTCACCAACAGTAACACAATAACATTAACACGGTATCAGTAACACGGTATCAGTAACACAATATCAGTAACATGAACTTATGTTTGATGGGCAATGAACAAGAAATATGCATGCTTCAAACAATGCTTGAGGGCAAAGAAGAAGAAATAAAAAAGCTTCAAGAGACGGTGCACCGACAACAAAAAGAAATATCAGAGCTTGAAGAATGTGTTGGAACTTACGAGACCAACCAAGCAAATCTAATTGGGCAGAAAGAATCAATGGCTGTTGAAAATGAAAACATGAAAACAACATCGTATGAACAAGTTTCTAACAATGCTGAATTGATAAGCGAAGTAAAGAAATTCGAAGAGTTATACGGAAGGGAAATATTCAACAATGAACACCTTCAGGATTTGATTGATAAGAAGAATAAATACATTGAAATTCTTGTTGAAATAATGTCCTAAACCCAATCAGGTCGGATCATTTCTACTATTTCTTTATGTTTGTACATATGATAAATGGCTTTCTGTTATTATATATTTGTTCGTTTAACGGACCAATTATTGTATATATGATAACGTCCCTAGTGTTAAACTGTGAAAGAGAAATCATAATAGTGATTATGGTTGATGAGATCTCGACTTACTTTAAAAGGTTTGATACTTAAATGTCTATTGTTGAATGTGTTATTAAACAGGATATTAATAGTACGATTAGACAAACACGTATTAAATGTCTTATATCTTATTGAAGATAAGGATAGATCTCATCTATCAAAGTGTAGGGACACTTGGACTGTACGTGGACGTGTATTAGAGAATGTGTATTTTAGACTGACCCACTTACTTTATTAAGTGTCGCACTATGTGGCGGTTATGTAATTATCTTGAGACCAGAGTCTTCATAACATCACGGTGTAGATTGTCATGCTTTGACACTATTGAGGTTTCCCCTAGCCATGGGGCGATCATGCGGTGATTGGGTGTGATACTGAAGAATGCGTAGGATTCATGTCGCTAGTCTGGAAATCGCGTATCCTATGAATAGGAGTAAATATCCGAAAATGACTTCTTATAAGGAATGTCTAGCTCTTGTGAATCTTTGCAAAGTGAGAGTAAATGAGTTACTTCGAGAGAGCATGATATCCAAATTATAAGATATGGTCGTTAATGTATTGACACTCAAGATACGACCGTATGGCTATTGTAACAACGATAGGATTGTATTTACACGGTAACCATTTCACATGAAAGTTTGTAGTCATAGAACTTGACTCTTTCCGGTGATTGGGGGTTGTGGATGTGTTGCTAGACGCTATCCATGATCGTTAGGTGTGAAGGGTATTTTAGGAAATGCACTTTATGCTTACGGCCAATATATTCGGAAACCTATCGGGTCACACACATATGAATAACTAGCCAGAATTAATTTGTGGTTATATCGATAACCGGTTGTGGATTTGTTTATGCCAACTATAAAGTGTTATAGTGATAAATTAATATTGTGGTATTTATTTATTATGAATAAATATAATACAAGATATTAATTATGTTGATTAATTAAATATATATATTTTATGTATATGTCGAAATATATATGTATATATGATATACATGTATTTTGTGAATTAATTAATCATAGTATTATATTAATTAGTTGAGAATAATCCGGATGCCAATATATTGCCATGTGGGGCGTGGATATGTGTGTATATGATACACATGGATTTTGTAAATTAATTAATAGTATTATCATATATTAATTAGATATTAATGTGTATAGATATACACATATGTGTAAATTGATTTATGGTAATACATTAAAGATTTTTTTATAATATGAGATATTGTCAATATATATCTTGGAATGTATGGCATATATGATTTTAAGAAAAATCCTTAAAAATATTAAGGTAAGTACTTAATGAGATAATCAATCAATTATCTAATTGATTTATTAAATCCTTATTCTATTGGGAAAATAGTTTCTTGTTCCCTACTACACCCAAGATGATAGTCCTATACACCTATTTATAGGGAGGGATGCCAAGCTCTTTTACATCACAACATTCTTGCAATATTCTAGTGAGAGAAAGAGAGAGTTTCTTGAGTGAGTTCTATGTGAGGAAGAAAAGGCGACCTAGCAGTCGTTTTTTTCCGGTAGCAGTCTTGTGAAGATTCCGGCAGTTGTTCGTGTGGATTACCGTTAGAGGCCGGACACTTGGACGGCTCGGTGCTTGGACCATCAACCGTAGACAAAGCGTCGATCCAATTGGATCAACCAAGGTATTCTCTCGTCTACTTCTTTTACGTTTGTTGCTTAAATGAAGTCGATCCTGGTTAAAAGGATATAATTTTTTACATTCCGCTGGGTTACCGTGTAGATTTCCTAGCAAGTCTCATGACGAAAGTGAATCCAAACAAAGATGATGAACTAAAACAAAGGATGCAGCAGCAGCAAGAGGAAGATAGTAGAAGGATTCAGTTCCTTACGGAGAAAGTTGCTCAACTTGAGAAGGAGAACTTTGGAAAAGAGAGTGCAATCAGCAACTTGAAAGGAACAATTGAGGAAAGCTCGGGAATTAAACAAGACCTCAAGATGCGTCTAAGTGAAATGAAGAATGTGCATTCAAAAGAAAACGCAGAACTCAAAAAACAATTGTTTGACAAAGAGGCAACAATGGGTGAGTTGACAAGAAAAGCTGAACAAAAAGAATTATCAGAAGGAGTGCTTAAAGACCATGTAGCAGCCCAGAAGAAACGTTTGGATGCACAGGAGAAGGAGATTGAAAAGCTGCAAGCTAAGACAGAAATCTTGAGGACACGGAATACAGAGCTTGAAGTTCATAATGTGACTCAACAAAGTAAGCAAAAAACCGACGAGTCATCGATGATAAGAAGGCTTCATCAAAATCCAAGAGGCAAGAAGGATGTACAAGATAAAGTGTTTGACTACGACATTGGGAAACCGATGAAGAAAAAACATGAAGAAGAATACATTTCTCCCAAAGATAACAACGTGATCGACAGAAAAGTAGTCATGAAAGAATCAAAGAATGAATACGCATGTGGAGGACATATCATGGAAGAGGCATATCATCATATCCGGGAACATAATCAGCAGGGTGGCGCAAAGTAAGTATCTCTTCATAAACAATTACTGTAATATGGACTACATACTCAAAACTAACGCGACTCCTATAATTATACACAACAAAGAAGTTTGGGCAAAATCAATGGGTGATTACCCATTTGTCACTGTCAACTCACTCGTGGCTATAATGAATGACTTATTCATTGCTGAATCGGTAAGAAGTTCATAATATCACTGTAATATCCGCTTTCTTATGCAATATAATTTAGCTACTGAAAAGATAACTTCATACTCAGGTAATAGATGCAATGTGCACAATCATGCAAAAGACATGGGTAGTAGGCAAAAACCACCACATAATTCAAGCAGCACCATTTGTATGATAAAATACTGACTAGTATACTTCTATAGCTGTTGTTAATACAAATGTTACTATAAAGATTAAGATTCTTTTTTGCATGCGGATTTCTTAAGGTTCCACACAACATAAGTTATTCTGACAAGGAACCCATCGACGACATTATCCAACACATAAGAACAGGAAAAATATGTTAGGAAATCAATCGAGTAGCGCAGCGGAAATTTCAAAAATTGATTTCCCAATCCAGGATCGAGTTCGCTTAAAAAATAAACATATAAGAGAAGAGACGGTAATACTACCTTGGTTGATCTAAAATATCACCGCTTTGACAGTCCGGTAGGAGTAGATGTGTGCGAGCTGTCCACGTGTCCGGCCTCTACCAGTAATCCACACGAGCACCTCGCTGGACCCGCCAATGATTGCTACTAGAAAAACTCGACTGCTGGGTCAACTTTTTCTCTCTCTAAGAAGCTCTTTTTTTTTCACAAGAACAATTAGCTCTTGGAATTATGGTCTACAAACGAGCTAGCCAAACCTTTCTTTTATAGTAGTAGGTGGTGCCCCATGTCAGTCCCAATCTGATTGGGATTAGCTTATAGTAGATTGATGAGAGAGAAAACATTTTTCCTAATAAAATAAGGAAAATTCCTTTGATTGATTTATCTCTTTTTAATTTAATATCTTATATTAAATATTTCCAAGATATTGTCAATATCTAATATTGACTATCTTTATCTTATTACTATAAATCTATTTTTCCAAAATCATTTAATATCCAATATTAATATTATGGTAATCTTATTAATTAAATTGCACAATCCAAATGTATCCAAGATACTTTGAATATAGCGCCCCCTTCCCCCACTAATTTGGGAATTGAGATTATCTTTAATTAATATAATACAATGATTAATTAATTCACAAAATACATGTATATCTGTGGAAATATATCACTCGTCGCTATCCGCGAGGCTCGGCGAGGTGATCGCGCCGCTGGCGATCCTCATGATCACAGCAGACTTTATCGTGCATAACTTTATTTGTACACTTTATTTATTTATAAAAGACATATTAATTGTGATACATATAAACAATTAATATGTCAAACTCTAGTTTACTTTATGTCATAGACATAGACATAGATTGTACTTTTACTTTTTGCTTTTGTGCCGCCCACATCTACATACTCAAGTGGCCGCCCTAGCTAGCTAGTCTCTTTCCAAATTGTATCTATTTATACTCCTTCATTATCAATGAATAAAAGATAAGTTGAAGTTTATCTTGTGTTAACACATTCTCAAACTTTCTTCATGGTAGCGAGCCATTTGTGTTCTAACTTTTTCCGCCGCAAAATTCATTTTTTCGAAGAATGTCTTCCACATCCGACATTACTTCAACCTCGGCGGACTCTCAAGCCTCACCGACCGGGAGTACCGACAACTCCTCTTCTTATACAAACCATAGACTTGATGGTAACAACTATACGTTATGGTCAAGGTCTATGAAAATGTACATTTACGGACAAAGTAAGATGGGATACTTGTCCGGAACTAAACCCGCACCCGCTCGAAACCGACCCCGGTTTTGAAGCATGGGACACAACAAATAATCAACTCATGACCATCCTCACGAGGTCAATGACAAAAGAGATAAGTGAAAACTTTATGATGTATGATACGCCAAAGAAATGCGGGATAATGCCGAGAGATCTTTACTCCAAGAAGGATAATACATCCGAGGTATATGAACTAGAAGCTCAAATTCAAACTTGCGGGCAAGGGGATATGTACGTAACTCAATATTTCAATCAACTATCTAAGGCTTGGCAACACTTAGATATGTTAGAAACTCACTCATGGAATGATGTCAAGGATGTTGCTCTTTATAAGGACATCATAGAAAAGAAGAGAGTATTCGGGTTCCTCACCGGATCGAATCCTACTCTTGATGATGTTAGGGGAAGAATTCTTGCCACCAAACCTCTTCCAAATCTCAAATCCATGTTTGCCGAGGTCAAACATGAAGAAAGTAGGAGAAAAGTCATGCTTCGAAATCCACTACCGACAACCCTACCGAAGGTGCGCCCTACCGACCGTCGGGAAGGCCGCCGAGGTTGCCGAGACATACAAGAAGCCTACCGAGAAAAGCGGAAAAGCGTTCGTGATCACCGCAAACGCACAAATCACACCAAGGACAACTGGCTGGAAGCTCCATGGCAAGCCTAACTCCTCAAAAACCTCAAAACCTATCGGGGAAAGTCAAGGCGGACACATTAGTGAGGAGGAGAATGAAAACCGGATGAATGCTCGGTTCTTTCGCATTCAAAGCCTTCCGAATCAACAAAAGGAAGGTAGTCACTCTACCGATGTTGCTACTCATACTCATACGGGTAAATTCTACTCTTCCCTTAGCAATGAAACATGGATTGTTGATTCGGGGCATCCTCCCATATGATTTGGTAATAAAAACCTTATAACCAACTATATGCCTTGTCACCAAATTCATAACATTAAAGCTGCCGATGGATCTATCTCTTGTGCAAAAGGTGTTGGAAATGTTAAACTCACTAATAAGATATGCCTACGGGATGTCCTATTTGTTCCAAACTTAGATCGCAATCTTATATACGTCGGTAGACTCCCTAAAGATTTGAATTGGACTGTTGTTTTTAAGGAAAATCAAGTGCACATTCCAGGATCCTACTTCACGGGAAGTGATTGGGAAGGCTAAACCTTGCGCCGGATTGTTTCGGTCAACCCCGCCGAAGACGAAGAGGCGAAGACCGAATCGCCGCCTCGGCGGCACTCGCTCCCGGACTTTAGACAATATCATGTTATGGCATTATAGATTAGGACATCCAAGTTTTGGTTACTTGAAATCTTTAACTCCCGAATTGTTTAAAGGATGTAATCGAATGACCTTCAATGTGATATTTGTCAATTTGCTAAACTTACAAAATCGTGTATGCTAAGTTACCTCATTTGCATTCCTCACCCTTCACCTTAATACACGGTGATGTGTGGGGACCCTCAGGGTGAAAAGTATAACAGGGAAAAGGTGGTTTGTCACCTTTATTGATGATCATACCGGGAACACTTGGGTTTTTTTAATGAAAGACAAATCGAAGTTGGTCATATCTTTCAAGAATTTTATCATATGGTCTCCACTCAATTTGATACTAAGGTCAAGATCTTAAAGACCGATAATGCTCTAGAATACTATGAGTCTAATCTCGGTACCTTCTTGACGGACAGAGGAATTGTTCATATCGTAGTTGTGTGGAAACACCCTCGGCGGGGTGGGGCCGAGAGAAAGAACGAGCACCCGCCGGAAATGGCCGATCAATCATGTTCACCACACATGTTCCTAAATACATGTGGGGTGAAGCTATACCGATCGCAACTTATTTACTCAACGGACTTCCCGGCAGAGTGTTAGGTTTCAAAACTCCACTCCAAACCCTACCGACCACACACTCCCGCCATCATCTTGTTTCCCGGCTTGCCTCCAAAGATCTTTGGTTGTACCGTGTTTGTGTATATCCATGCTCAACACGAAGTAAACTTGATCCTAAAGCTCACAAGTGCATTTTCCTAGGTTATGCAAAGGACGAGAAAAGGTTACAAGTGTTATTCCCCTATTGAAAAGAAATTTTACAATTCTATGGATGTAAAATTCTTTGAAAGGACCCCTTATTACAAACAAACCTACTGAGCCATTCACTGATGGAAACCTGATTGAAATTGACTTAAACCCCTTCCCTCAGCAAACTCTTAACCCTCAGCAACCTCGATCCTCGGCAGATCGAACTTCGCACCCTACTGACTCTCTACAGCCTAATACTTCTCAGCAACCTCCTGAACAAGAGTCTATCGACCCCGAGCCTCGCCGAACCGGAACCTCGGCGGCCCTCACCGAACCGAGTCCGCCGGACCTCGGCTTATTGACTCTCGGCGGTCGTTGAAGTGGATGACGGACCTATTGCTCTAAGGAAAGGGAAAAGATCATGCACCGATCATTCTATTCATTCTTATTTATCTTATGATCGTTGTCTCCGTCTTTGCCATGTTTACACGGGACCCGGACTCTCACTCTATCCCTAGAAATATTCGGGAGGCTCTTCAAAATGATAAGTGGAAGGTCGTCGTTAAAACGAGAGATGACTCGCCTCCTGGATAATCATACTTGGGATCTCACAACTCTTCCAAAAGGAAAAAAGACAAATACCGCAAATGGTTATTCACTATCAAATACACCGCCGATGGCACTATTGACAAGTACAAAAGCCGATTGGTAGCCGGGGATTCACACAAACTTATGGCATTGACTATAAAGAAACTTTTGCACCAAAGTGGCAAAGCTCAACACTTTGTCGGGGTACTAATTTCTCTAGGTTTGTCCAACTTGACCGGCCTCTTCATCAATTGGACATCAAAAATGCTTTTCTAAATGGGGACCTTACCGAGGAGGTTTATATGACTATACCTCCTGGTTTTATCAATCCTCATACTCAAGGCAAGGTGTGCAACCGAGGAAATCTCTATATGGCTCGAAGCAATCACCAAGGGCATGGTTTGGAAAATTAACAAGCGTGGTCAAAGTCGCTTGGATATCACCAATGCAATTCGATCACACTATGTTCATCAAGACAACCAACCGAAGAGGTCTATTCTTATTGTCTATGTGGATGATATCATCCTTACCGGAGATGACCCCGCCGAGATCCAACACTTGAAAGAATTGTCGGCAAAGGTATTTCGGGTTAAAGACTTGGGTTTACTTAAGTATTTTCTTGGCATGGAAGTAGCTAGAAACATCAAAGGAATCTCGGTCTCCCAAAGGAAATATGTACTTGGACTCGCTAAAGGAAACCGGCATCTTTGGGGTGCAAACCCGTTGTATCCCCGTAGACCCCGTCATACCCCTCGCTACATGGTGACATTCTTTGTAAGAAAGGAACAATATCAAAGACTTGTAGGGAAACTCATCTACCTATCCCATACAAGACCGGATATTGCATATGGTGTCGATCTGGTTAGCGGTTCATGCATTGCCCTACCGAGCAACATTGGGATGCGGTGAATAGAATATCCGCGGTATTTGAAGTCCACTCCCGGCCAAGGGTTACACTTCACCAAGTCGCCGATAGATCCATCAAGGTCTATACCGATGTCGATTGGTGGATGCCACATAGATAGAAGGTCTACCACGGGCTATTGTTCCTATGTATGGGGCAATCTTGTTACTTGGAGGAGCAAGAAGCAACCTATCGTGTCTAGAAGCGATCTTGAAGCCGAACTCGGGCACTTGTTTTAGGCATTTGTGAAGCTCTTTGGCTCAAAAGAGTTCTTACCGAACTTCGGCAACCTATTCAAAGCAACCTATCACACTCTGTTGTGATAATAACTCAAAGACTATGCATGGCGAGAGGATCGGTCCATCATGACAAAACAAAACATGTGGACATTGACAGACATTTTACGAAGGAGAAGATTGATGCCAAGATTATTCAACTCCAAAGTATGTTCCCTCGAAGATCAAAATGCCGATATTCTTACCAAGGCTATTCCACCTCTTACGTCAAACAGACTAAGTAGCAAACTTGGTCGCATCAATATATACGGCCCAGTTTGAGGGGGGGTGTGGAAATATATCACTCGGCGGTCCAGTCACGAGGCTCGCAGGTGATCGGCGACCGCTCGATCCTCATGATCACAAAGAGACTTTATCGTGCATAACTTTATTTGTACACTTTATTTATTTATAAAAGACATATTAATTGTGATACATATAAACAATTAATATGTCAAACTCTAGTTTACTTTATGTCATAGACATAGACATAGATTGTACTTTTACTTTTTGCTTTTGTGCCGCCCACATCTACATACTCAAGTGGCCGCCCTAGCTAGCTAGTCTCTTTCCAAATTGTATCTATTTATACTCCTTCATTATCAATGAATAAAAGATAAGTTGAAGTTTACTCTTGTGTTAACACATTCTCAAACTTTCTTCAATATCATATATATATATATATATATATATATATATATATATATATATATATTCGAAATATATTTATCTATATACATATTTAATTAATCAACATAATTAATATCTTGTATTATATATTTATTCATAATAAATAAATTAAATACCACCATATTAATTTGCCACTATAACCTTTATAGTATGATATAAATTCATTTCCTTATTTGGTCATCAACTATAACCACATTTTAATCCGACTTGATGTTCATATGTGTGTGACCCGATAGGCTTCCGAATATGTTGGTCGTAAACACAAAATGCAATTACAAAAATGCCCTTCATGCCTAACGATCACGGAATAGCGTCTAGCAACACACCGTGATCCCCAATCATCGGAAGAGTCTATACGCAATGGACTACCACCTTTTATGTGATCGGTACGTAAGCGTGTAAATAGAATCATATCGCTGTAATAATAACATACGGTCGTACGTCGAGTGTCAAACATTAATGACCGTATCTTATAATCTGGATATCATACTCTCCCGAAGTAACTCATTTACATCGACTTTGCAAAGATTCACGTGAGTAAGACATTCCTTATAAGAAGGCCCTTTCGGATATTCACCCCTATTGATAGGGTACGCGATTCCCGGATGACCAAACATGTATACTCCACATGCTTCAGTATCACACCCAATCACTACCACATGATCGTCCTATGGCTAGGGAAAATCTCAATAGTATCAAAGTATGACAATCCCCACCGTGATGCCATGTAGACAAGGATAATTACACAACCGTCACATAGTGTGACACTTAACAGTGTAAGTGGGTCAGTCTAACGTACGCATTCTCTAATACACGTCCACGTACAGTCCAAGTGTCTCTACACTTCGATAGAGGAGATCTTCCCTGCCCTTAAAGACAGAAGACATCTAATACGTGCTAGCCTGTTTGTACTATCAATGCCCTGTTTAATTGTACATAAGCCTAGAGACATTTAAGGATCAAAACTTATTAAAGTGATTAGAGATCTCATCAACCATAATCCCCTATCATGGTTTCTCTATCACAGTTTAATACTAAGGACGTTATCATATAACAATTCATAATTGATTCTTTAAAAGAACAAATATATGACAATAGAAAAGCCATTTATTATATATGTATAATCATAAAGAAATAGTAGAAATGATCCGATCCGGTCAGATCCGGTCCAACCCGATTGAGTTTAAGACACTATTTCAACAAAATAGTGCACATTCCAATATGGGGTAGTGGAATAAGCGAACATGGAAACCATTGGGTGCTTCTTAGTCATAACAACATAGAAGGTACTTGGAATATGTACCATTCACTGAAAACAAGAAAAAGGAACGGACCCCTTACTTGAAGGACTGTGCAAATCTGGTAAGCAATCTTGTGTTATTAATACTGTGTTACTGATACTGATACTGCTACTTCTATTGTTATATAATGTGCTAACAGGTGCATTTGAAATACACAATCATTCACAACAATCGATTATCTGGAACTGCATGTACCCATATGAACAAAATCTAACAAGAATCGAAGAAAGCCTATGATAATCAAGAAAGTTCCCAACCTGCCACTACAAAAACATGCAACATAAGAAAGTATTACATACATTGTCTTTAATTACTATATCAATACTTATCCATTGAACTAAAACTGACGAAGAACGACTGTGCTTTTTATATGACATACTACTACATCAATAGACTCGTGACAGGTTACGGAATTCAAAACAAGTTAACAGATGAAGAAGTGAAGCAAATTAAAGGAATAATTATAAGCATAACAATGAATCAAATGTTACTGGTAATTTAGTATTCTTGTTATAATGTAAAGTCAATTGTTGAACTACTTTTGTTATAATGTACATATTGAAATGTTACTCTGAATGATTCAAACTACTTATGTCAATGAATGAATTATTTATCAATGAATGCTTTTTACCTCTAAATTATTATGTTATTCAAACTACCTATGCCTATTATTATTTTAGTATTGTAATTGCGAATCTATTCATTCAAATCTTTATTAAATAAGAAACTCTTAATGAAGAATTATGATCATTAAGGAACTGCAAAAAAAAACTATTGATCACTCAATACAAAAATGGTAGAGATTACAAAACTATTACTCAATCCAAATATATAATCATTATTATTCAATGTAAATATAAAATCACAGTAACAATAAAACAATAACAATAACATAGTCAAACAGTAAAAATCCAAAACCCAATAGCCAATTCTAACATCATCAAATACAAGATCAACCCAACTGTACAACATCACTACATGTACTCTTCTTGTGAAGGCTAGAAGAACCACAACGACAACATTTATATGCATGCTTTGAACGTTTTGATGACTCTCCACGTGAAGAAAGACGTTTAGTCCGAGTTCTTCCATGATGCCTCCTAGATAATGGAGGCAATACAACAAATGAAACTGATATTTGAGCTGTTAGATAAGTATTTGGAATGAGATAAACTGCGTATTGATAACAATCCACAAACGAGCTTGTCCTGTAGCAAACATCAACATAATCAAGCAAAAACAACTTAGTACTCATGACAACAGCAACTCCATGACCACATGGATAACCAGATCTTTGCTAAAGAAAGCAAGAGCAAGTGCAATCCCTCAAATTCACTGAAGTGCTTGGTGAAGAATGAACCTCATAAATAAAAGCAGTCGAGCTAACAACATTGCACTGCTTACATACATCCACGATATCCGATAGTACGACATCAGTTGTGGGACAAATAGCAGAAGTCCAAGACGCAGCTAAAGTTCTCTTATCTTCAACAACAACATCAAATAACAAAGCATATGTAAATAATCACATCAACATGAAACCAATAAGAACAACAGTAACTCAAACCTGAAAGTCGCTGAATAAGTTTAATATGGATAGAATCAACCAAGTTAACAACAGGTAGATGACACTCTTTCACAACCCACACATTAAATGATTCTGTTGTACTAGATGATATGTAACCATACCGACAACCGTCGAAGTGCGCATTAGCCCAATTCTCAAGCTTCGGATTTTTAAAAAATGTTTTTGCAGCTTCACCACCCTCAAGAAGCATTACATTCGTATTAGAATCAAATTATAATTCGGTGGAAGCATAAGCACACTGATCAAGCAAGTCAATCATTCGCTGCCTAAAAATCTTACTTTTCAAAAATTCAGCATATTTCTCACGTAAATTAAGCTTCAAATGATATAAGCAAAATGAATGGTAAGCATTCGGGAAAACAGTACGAACACCATCAATCAGACCAAGATTCCCATCACTAATAAACATAATCCGCCGCACGGGATCTAAAATAGTCTTCAAATGCATTAGAAACCATTCCCAGTTATCAGAGTCCCTAGAATTAGTAACAGCAAGACAAAGGGGATAAATACCTAACATACAACAAAATAATATCAGTGTTAGAGTTCATGATATTGTTACCGTGATACTGTTACTATATTATTGTTAATCAACCATATTAAAACAAGTCCAAACTCAAATACATTGGTTACCATCCTTCCCAGTAGCATCCAATAAATGACCCCTAAATTGACCTTTCAAATGTGCTCCATCCAAAAAAAGAAGAGGACGGCAAGAGTTGAAACCACGTATGCACCCATCAAAAGAAGCAAACAATCATTTAAACCGACATGATCCAGCATCCATATCGTAAACAACACGAGAACTAGGATTTGAATCCAAGAGGCATTGAACATATTAAGGAAAATCTTCTAAAGGATACACGCACATCACCAAACAAAGCTGATTTGGCTTTCCACACACCAATTATTGCTTTGAAATAAGTCACCTAAATGAAAATAGTGAGAACAAATCACGTTTAACTACACCAGGACTCATATTAGGTGTATTATGAACCATACTTTCAATAACCTCGGCAACAAGCTCACAGCTCATTCTAATCCATGAAAAGAACGACCAACAGAACCACAAATATGAACGGTGCATGAGTCCTTCACATAAAAATAGCCATTTACATTCAATTTAATACTATGTACATTCCATGAACACTTATATTTTTCCTTGAAAGGACTATAAGCTTTTATCCTGTTGCTATCATTCTTTTTTAAAACATATTGAAAACTAGTGTCTATAGACACCTTTTGCAGAGATAATCTGAATTTCGAGGCACCACCATAAAAGATTGTTCCCTTCTTAAAAGATATCTTATCCCAACCTAGGTTAATCCTAGCAGCCTTCTTACGCAATGAACACTCTGACATATATCAACAGCAGCTATACAACTATTGGAGTTTGAGGAAAGAACATCATCAACATCAGCTACACATACTGCAACTTGAGAAAGGAATATTGCTTTCTTCTACCACATCCACATGAATACCATTCCCATTAAAGGAATGAGACACAACAAACAATGTAACCAAATCTTCACCGCTAGACAAAAAACACCTAGAACAACCAGGTAACTTGTAGAACAACTTAACAAACGACGCATATAAATAACACCATTTCTACAAATCTTATCCAAAATAAACTGGAAGCAGTCAGTTTCAGAAACTGACAGAGCATAAGTGTCCAACGCATATGTGCAAAGAAAAATCAGCGTCCTCACACAATCTACAAAGAAACACAAGCTCAACTTAACATCTAACACTAAAGAAAGAAGTCACTGTCACTGATACTAATGTTGTTACTGTGTTACTGTATAGTAACAGTAACAGCTGAAGTAGAGGTTAGAAAACTGAAGTCTGTAGATAACTAACACAAATTACAATCAGGCTTCTTCTCTAAGAAGACATCAGGCTTCTACAATGTAATTGAAAATACAGCAATTCACAGTACAGGTGAGAAAACTGTAGTCTGTACATACATTCTAAGACAAATTACAATCAGGATCCTTCTTTCTTAAAACATCATGCTTCTAGAATCAAATAACAATGAAATCATACAGCAATTCACAACAACAATTGACAGCAATTGTGCAAGGATATGTTTCCATTGAAAATTGAGCTCAAAATACATCTAAAGACATAATCGAAGTGCAGTAACAAACTAAAAATACATGTGATTTGATTCCAATGCAAAAAAACGCACAACAACAGATTCGAAACAAGCAAAACATCTGAAACAAAAATTCGATTTCAAAACTAACAATACTTCAAAATTTCAGTTGAAAGATTACCTTCAATCGAAAAAACAAAACATCAACAGGATTAGCTGATATTAAGATGACAATGAAATCGAAAATCAAAGAAGATACGCAATAGATGTGCCGGAAGGAAGAAATTGGTGCCTGAATTGAATGAGAAGCGCAATTAATGATCGGATTCAGTCAAACAACAATTATGTCATGGAATGAAATGCAAACATAAATGAAGGGCAAAACAGTTCAAATAGAAATGTTCTGTCCTCAATACAACTAAAAAATTGAATCTGGATTAATACTTAATTAAGTGAAAGAAGGTGGATTTTCTCCTAATTTTTCTAAAGAAAATAGTAAACTAATATTGAAAACTAAACCAAACCGAACAAATTTTAAACATGATTGATTGGTTTGATGTCAATTTAAACCGAATTAGAATGAATCGATTCTAGTAAGTGTTATCATGCCCCAATCCAACCTAAACATAAATCAACTGCCCAATTGTACATAAATCTCCGGGCAATCGAACATTCGAACTTAAACATAAACCAGCTGCCTAATCGTACATAAAACTCATTTTAGTAACGTTTGTCTTTTTGCTTCTCATTTGTATTGCTTATGATAGGTGTGTGAAATTATTTTAATATGAGTATGTTATTTTCATTTTGAGATCATGTGACAATTGGTTGGTTAAATGCAATTCTTATTTTAGTATTGATTAAGCTAAATTGATGATTGGTCAATTTTTTTTTTCATTCATATTATCACATCAATATTGTTATGGCATGTTTGTTATGCGAGAATGGAATGGAATGACCATTCCATTCCAATTTTCGTATATGATTATTAAGTTATTGAATGAAGTTAAATTTTATTCTAATGGAATGAAAAATATCCATTTTCATTCCTTTCAAAAATGGATGTAATGTGACAAAATAAAATGAAAATCGACAAAACATGAGGGTGATGTGGTAAGAGTGGGTGGGTGGTAGAGTAGGGTAATATAGGTGATGGACTAGGGGTAGGGTAGGGTTGGTGATGATGGAGTAGAGTAGGTGGTGGAGTAAGGTAGGTAGGATGTGTAGGGTAGGATAGCGTGAGATAGGGTAGTGTAGAATGAGGTGGTAGTTAATGTAGGGTGGGGTAAGGTAGGTATGGTGGGTAGGGTGGTGATGGAGTAGGGTAGGTGGTTAAGGTAAGGTAGGTAGGGTGAGGCGGGTAGGGTAGGGTGGGATGAGATAAGGTAGGGAAGGATGAGGTGGTGGGTAAGGTAAGTTAGGTGGGGTGGTGGGTAGGGTAAAGTGGGGTGAAATAGGGTAAGGTTAGGTAGGTGAGTGAAGATGTAGGTTGGGGTGGTATTAGTAAGGTAAGGCAGGGCATGGTGGATCGAGAGGTAGGATGCGATGAGGTGCGGTAATGTAGGGTGAGGCGAGGTGTGGGTTGGTAGGGTGAGGTGAGTTAGGTGGCATGGTTATATAGGGTTTGGTTAGGTAGAGTAAGGTATGTAAGGTGGTGTAGGGTAGGGTGAGGTAGGTGGATGATAGAGTAGGTTAGGGTAGTTAGGTAGGGTATGGTGGGTAACGAGGTAAATTGCGGTGGGGTGATTGGTAAGACGAGTGATATGTAATGAATGGTGGGGTAGGGTAAAATGGGTGTAGGGTAGGGCTACCCCACCTAACCCACCTTTTGACCATATCCCACCTTATGAACAATATCATACTCTCCTCATCCAACATTAATCCACTATCATGGCCTACTCATCACTCAATGCGTCACATTTTATATAAATTGTTTATTTTATTCTTTCACATTAACGCGGTAATGGAATGAATTTTTTTTCATTCCATTGCTATTATTTTATTCTATTCCCTTTAATTCCTGCGTAACAAAATGCCATTAAGATCTATACTTCATATTTCATCACGCTATTTAAAATTTCACCCGATCATGAAACAATGTAGCAGAAATGAGATTGTAAATGGTCGACAACATTTGAGTAAGAATGAGTGCTTTGTATGCTAGTGTACGTGTTGTGTACACTTTAGTGATTCTATCAAATGTAATACATTTGTATTTGAGAAATTGATTCCATTATAATTAGCTAACTATCTTTTATACATGAACTATTTATTTTATCAAAACAATAACTACATTACCCATTATCTAATTTTAGGATTTAGAAAAAAAATTATGCTTACTAAAACCCGACTTCAAAGAAATCTAAACTCATACCTTCAAAGAAAAAAAAAAAAACCGACTTTAAAGAAATCTAAACTCATACCGGTTCAAATCAAACAATTATTTTGGGATATGACCTGCACCGCACAACGATTCAAATGCTGCACTACACTACTTTCACATAATAAAATCGATTTTGAAGTCAAAAACCGACTTTTTATAGGTTTATTGTGAGAATTATCATTAGAAAAAATAATTTTGGACTACAAAACTTACCCAAAAAAAAAATCGGTTTTCAACTACCGAATAAACTTACACAAGATAAAATCAATTTGATGAAAATAAAGTCCCATTATTTTCATAATATAAAGTTGTTCAATGAGTTGTCCAAGTCTTGTTACAATGGGGCGGGAGATACAATATAATCTCAATAAATAAATTTTCGATAAATGAATAACCTCGCCAAATGAATAATTTTCTCCGGTTCCGATTTGGGCAAAAGTCCTAAATGAATAACCTCACTAAATACATTAACGAATAAAAAAATTTAAGTTCATAAAGTCCTCATGTAAACATAAATGAATGAATAATCACTAAATTTCATATATATATATATATATATATATATATATATATATATATATATATATAAACAAAAATATTTGATCCAATCAACAATGTTCATATAAGAACATAAATGCGTCTAAAGTTTTTTGTTTTTCCTTCCACCAAAATGTATTTCATCCTTAATTTTTTGTAATGCATGCACAACTTCTGAAATATTTTGCTCGTGTCGTAGCAAGAAATTTTGTATGGTGATTACTGCTTATAAGATCTCTTTTGATGACACATTTGGTATGATGCTACTATCATCTTCTCATCATTTAGTACGAACTCAATAATTTCAATATATAGTTTGTAGTAGTGTCAATACATAATACGTTGTACTTAATCCATACATATAATGCATGTATTCTTAATCTAGAGTCTAAAAAAAATGAATGTAACTAAATTTTTCATAAGAATTTTGACCATCATATTCTAGGTACATTTGTACTTTAAATATAAAAATATTGATCATAAAAAAAATATAAAAATACTATCTAAATGAATAAATATTTATTTATGGATAAATGAATACTATATTCATTTAACGATAAATAAATAATCTCGCTAAACGAATATTATTTTTCTGATTTTAAGAGTATTTATTTATCAAGGTTATAATGTAACGGCTGACAAAAATGGATGCGAGAGCCGCTGAAAAAAATCCCCTATAAAAAAAGGGGAATGGTATGTGCACTACATATTGGTGTAGTGTACTTTTCACTTTTTATTGATTAAAATCACATTGGTGTAGTGCACTTTTCACTTTTTATTGATTAAAATGAAAAGTGAAATGTTGTGGTGGGACCCAAGAAAATGAATGGTGTTGATTGTGCTGTGTAGAATATAGTGGTAAGATAAGTAATGGATGTAACACTACTAGTAAGAAAAACTAACAATAAATAAATAAATATAAAATCAATGCGATAGGACGGGTGATGTCATCAGTCTTTCGAGACACCAAACCCATCCAATCATAGCAAACTTCATATAAATTCCTGCGGCAGACTTCAATCATTAAATTCTACTAACCTCCCTCCACACATAAAAAAAAAAAAAAAAAAAAATTTGTTTCACATTTTTTTTCCTTTTTTTAAAGTAGAAAAACTTTTTTATTATACTTTATCTGCTATACAAATTGAGATAGTACTAACACAAACACACTTATATATAGGAGGAGATAACCTACGTATTTTGTTTCTTAATAACCCAAGACCTTCTTTATGTAAAAGGTGAGTTGAGATATTACCCGACCTTTTTACGAAAAAGAATTCAAATAGGAAAAACATATAATCATCCTCGACAGTTTCGATAATGCTTCCAACTTGTGATAAATTTAGAGCATCCGAATTGAGCTTTTGAATGATAGTAAGAGATTCTCCCTAAAAAATAACATTAAAATAGCTCCATGTAATAGCTGGGAAAATCGCATGATAATTCGCAAGCACTTCCAGAGTGTTCATGTCATATATGCCTTCCAACTTCCTTGAAAAAGCATTGAGAATATTACCATGTGAATCTCTAAGGATCCATCCAACTGCAGCCGTTGTACCATTGAAAGAAGTATCAACATTAAATTTAACAAGATGCGAATAGGTAGCCATGATAATATCCCAGGCTGAGGTGGCCATCAACATTTGACATGTCATATGTGAAGGCTGAGGTTCCATTTGAGTAGTAGGTGTCATGATATCCAATAGGTAGTCACTTGCTTCACTATGGGCATGAATAATAAGGGATGAAACATAAACATCCTTTTTGTCGAAAATCCATGAACATCTTGCTTTCCATGTGATCCATAAAAGAGTAATGATGAATGTTGTCTCACTTTCATCTTCTTTCGCGACTAAGACATCAATGAAATCAGCGAAAGAGGAGACTTTTAGCTGTTGCCAGAACTTGCCATTTGGGACCTTTTTTCACACAACCTTTGGTATCTTGCATTCAAAAAGACAGTGCCACACCATTTCTGGGAGCTCATTGTAGATTTTGCAGTACCTGTTTCCTAAACCGCGGCTCTTAAGTTCCATTTTTGTTGGGAGAGCATTATGTATAACCTTCCATACAATGTGGGTGATCCGAGGTTTTAATTCAAGCGCTAAAGCCTGGTTTGTGCTGAAGAGGATAGCATGTCTTTATTCTCTTCACAAGTCTGAAGTTGACGGTATAAATGGAATCTGAAATGAACCGTATATATACCATTCTTTGTGTAGTGCCAAATGAGCTTATCCTCCTTGTTTTGAGGCGATAGGGGAATGGATAGAATTAAATCAGCTTCATACATATTATAACATTTTTTGACCACATCTTCCTTCCATAATCGAGTGGAAGAGTATATGAGATTGCTAACTTTCCACTCGGCAACTTCAATGGACATGGGGTGGGCTTGAAAGGTAGGAGAGGAAGGCAACCAGGATCTCCCACTACATTTATGGCATCACATTTTCCGACCCTCTAACGCAAACCATGAATTAAAAGTTTTTTACCACTTAAAATGCTTCTCCAGATTTTTGAGGGAAATGTAGCAAGTGACACAGACAGAAAAGTTTTTGATGGAAAATATTTTGGTTTAAGTACTTTGGAAGATGTAGCTTCAGGATCATGTAAGATTCTCCATGCCTGTTTTTCTAGAAGTGCTTTGTTGAAATCTCCAAATCACGAAAGCTCGACCCCCTTCACATTTTCTCTTACGGCAAACCGACGAGGATTTCCAATGAATTGCAAAAAATAAGTTTGATTGTATGTAATGTTAGGCAAAATGTAATGAAAAATTATTTTATTCAATTTAATAAAGTTGGTTAATTTAATTCAAGTGATATATAAGAAGATGTTATTATTCGCAACACAGCTGATCTATCCGGTGTCCCTTACGCACCACATGATGACCCTTTGAAAAGAGAATATATAGGCTACATGTGACTTCCCGCAGTGTCAATCATGGTTCGACTTTCAAAGAGTTGCATGTTGCCAATAAATTCGACTTTCACATGTTCGATTCCATTGTAGTGCACATGTAGTATGGTATATTGATAGAGTCGTGGTGGTGCAAATCAAGGCCCTCTGTAAGAAAATAATTGTCCAAACATACATTATAAAGCTCTTAGACATTTTTTCACAAATCAAAAAAATAATATATGTTACCCATCTTTCGGATAGTGAGTCGTTATCAGAAATGGAATGTTCGGCGTGTGACTTTTAGAGAAAATCCTAAAACTCACATAAGTCTGACGTAATATTAGAGTAATAAAGAAAAACTAGGAATAAAAGGAACATGATGAGACTTGGGGGACAGACCTTCAGGGTCTTCCATAAGTACAACACATCAGAATATCACCGCTGTCATAACTAGGTTCATAAATGAAATCATTATTAAATCAGTACAACTCAACAATGTCTGAAAAAGGAAACTACTATAACTATCTTGGCATACATGTCTTACTCAAAGAAAACAAACAAACAACAACAACTAGCTAAACATATTTGTTTTTTAGAGAGAGCTAAACGTAGTTAAACACCATAAACTCCATCATAAACTTGCTCCTCAAGCTCACCGTCATATATACTCCTCGTGTACCCGCATATCTTCTTATTCCAAAATAAATGAGTGAGCATTCCAGACTGTCCAGTAAGCAATAA
This sequence comes from Gentiana straminea, assembly GCA_036785695.1. Classification (NCBI taxonomy): domain Eukaryota; kingdom Viridiplantae; phylum Streptophyta; class Magnoliopsida; order Gentianales; family Gentianaceae; genus Gentiana; species Gentiana straminea. The sequence continues at coordinate 803,121 of JAVUPR010000529.1, forward strand.
AAGACCATAGAGATTCATGTTTATCAAATGTCGAAAAACACGGCATGAATTTACGTTAGTTTAAAAAGCAAGTTAAAAGCATAGACTCAAAGCATATAGAAACGTACATGTCCTATTAACTAATTCAGTTAATCTTCCATGTACTTGTTTGGCTTCTTTAACTACTTATCGACCATGTTCATCCTACATGTCAAACTTACGTAAACTACTTGCTATCATGTACCTTACTAGCATGTCCGTGTCTTATATATCATGCTCATAGTCCTTAGCACATTAATGTTCTTGTCTAGTCTATCTTGCTCATGTTTCAACACATGATACCGGACATTTAGAGGTACAACGCTTACTAGCATGTTCGTGTCTTATTTATCATTTATCATGCTCATGGTCCTTAGCATATTCATGTTCTTGTTTAGTCTATCTTGCTCATGTTTCAACACATGATACCAGACATTCAGGGGCACAACATCATGTTGAAAACCCATCATGGATGCCATGGCACAACTTAAGTAATATGACTAACCAACATCTCACGTGACACCTAAGATCGCGGTATTCTTTTAATACATTGAGCTGCAACATGGGTAATGAACACCAGTCATACATCCAAGACAATCTGTGGGTCGGTCGTAGTATTCTTCTAATACGTCGCGGGTAAGTAAATGCACCTCATCAATATTATCTAGGAGCTTTTCTGAAAAGAAAAAAAATTATCTAGGAGCATATAAAGCACATAGAATCACATGAAGCACATAATTAAGTTCATGTTCAAGTCAGGGGCGGATCCATGAATTTTATCCAGTGGGTTAATCGGACTGTAAAACTATATTTCTAATCCAAAAATTTGTTCCAGCGGGGTCATTGAGCCTAAAACTATATTTTTAACAACAAAACTATATTTTTAACAACAAAACTACATCGTTTTAATACTAAAAAAAATTTCGGATCTCAGTGGGGTCACGTGACTCCCTTGCCACATAGATCCGCCCCTGGTTCAAGGCATATTCTAACATATGTGATCATACAAGGGTCCATGGAAACACCATAATACCAACCAGTACTTGTATATACAACTTAAGTACTGAAAACAATCCGCATAATATATTAAATAAAATGTACTTGAGCTACAAACATACTTAACGAGCACATAAAATCCCAAAACATGGATTCACGGACTTCTCAGCTCGCTGACGCAACATCACTGAGTCCATGTTCGGTATCATGTTCAACAATTACCCAAAAACACACAATAATGGTCAATTTGTGCTAATTTTACGGAAGACAACAATAAAGTCAAAACCTTTAAACCGAAAACGGAACATATTTGATAAGAAAATCCCCTTACCTTAAAACTTGTTGATTCTACGATATTTTTGACGATTAAACAACAACTTGACACATCCTTACGAAGAAACACACTTTGATGTCAAAACTACAAATCACGATCTACGAACCCTAAAAACAAATCGAATTAGAAAACATAAAAGTTCGGATTTTTACCTTTCCAGATATGACATGTGAGGGATTATTGATATCCTTTATGTGCCTTTCGAATTGATTACACGAAGAGGTCCGAAGACCTATATGGTGAGTTTCTTCATGATCACATATATAGACAAATATGTGAAACTAGCATGTTAACCCTCTCATTTCTCTTCTTTCTTTCTTTCTTTCATTCGGCTTCCCTGCTGCTCCTCTCATTTTTTTTTTTAATCACAACACACACTGCATCTATTTATACGTGTTAATCAGTTATTCAAGCAACTCATTAATATATTATCGGTATTAATCGAAACTTCAATGAAATCATATCTTTTTTTTTTTTTTTTTTTTTTTTTTGAGCGGATAATGAAATCATATATCTTTTTAGTAACTTATCTTATCTTAATTAACGAATCCCATAAAATCTTTTTTCAATTGTTTCTTTCAACAAAAAGATTCATAATTCCGGTCAAACATGTTCTTGTGGGTGAATTAATATTCCATAAAAACCCCTTAAATACAAATTCAATAAAAAACACCTATTTAAAACATGAAAATAAACGTAGATGGATTAATATTATGTTATGATAAATAAAATATAATAAACGATGTTTGGTATTCTTTATAAAATGGATAATAATGTGAAATACTAAAACATTTGAGATAGTACAACGTCACCAACGATATACACATGTGTATCATAAACACGAATTTTTTTGATGCTAGAGACTCTTTATTAAAACGGACAGTCGGATAACTGTCATAAAAAAAGAAAAATCAAACTGTTTTGTTTGTTTTTACACATGACAGTTACCTGACACTACATTCTAATAAGAAATCTCTATAACACAATTAATTACCCCATAAACACATGTTAACACCATTTTTTTCATTGGTAATTCTGTTGTATGGAATCTCTATTAGAACGGACCATCAGATTACTGTCACATGTACAAACAAATAAAACAGTATTGTTTTTTTTCTACACATTATAGTAATCCGACGATACGTTCTAATAGAGACTCCCTATATCACAACATTATCTTTGAATCGGTCAAATTTGACATTACTCGGCTTCTATCGAATATTCAACAAACCTCGTATCTGTGGCTTTCTGGAAAATCGTCAAAATCGATTCGCGATTGGTACACATGGTCATCAAATCCTCTTCTTGGATGGAATGCGGATTAATCCATGACCTTGGTCATTTTGCTACTGCATTTTAAGCATTATTAGTTTTTTCGACTATGTTGCTATTGTTTTTCTGTTGTAATTCTGCTCAGATGGTTTTTTGGTTTTCTGTATTTCTGTAATTTGTCCGCAAACTGTAACTTGTACCTCCTTCTTTGCTCTCTAGTCCCTTGCTAGAGAGTATTAATACAATAGCTGTTAAAAATAAAAATAAAAAAAAAAAAAAAAACACAATTTTTCCTATTCCATATGTGGAGTTACATATGATATGAAATATATGAATGATAAAAACAGTACATTACGTCTTACAATTATATGGGAAATTTTTACATAGAGAATCCCTATTAGAACGGATCGTCAAATGACTGCCACAGTGTTTTGTTTGTTTATAAACGTCACACATTCAACGGTTGAATGTAATAAAAAACTCTACGACAGAATTACGCCAATGATCTCATTATGCTTTGGGTCAAGTTTACCATTATTTTTTTGTTATGTGGATTATGTTTAGCGTGTAGCTATGATGCACCGACACTTCAATATGGGCGCCGTGCGCCGTGTCCGACACAAGACACGACACGACACACTCCGACACGCTCCGACACCGTGTCCGACACGTGTCGGCCGATTAAATTAATATTATTTAAAATTTTAATATCCGACACACCTCCGACACGTTGTCGACACACCTCCGACACGGCGCCGACACCTCCCGACACCTCTCGAACACAATTTTTTCAATGTTTTTTTTGATGAAACCACGAAAATATACAATTTCTATTTTGATTACTCGTATTATGTTTATATGTTTTTTTGTTATAGACAATCGTTTTTACACGTAATTTGTAATATTTTGAAAGTCAAATCATAATTTTCTTTTTACTTTTGACACCGTATAGATAACAAATATCTATTTTAGATATTGATAGAGTTTAAGTATTACATATCTTATATATATGTATATATAGATGTATATATGTGTGTATATACATATATATGTGTGTATATATATATTATATGTAACGTGTCGGGGCCGTGTCGTGTCCTTAAATTTTAGAATTAGCCGTGTCGCCGTGTCCGTGTCGTGTCGTGCGGCGTGTCCGTGTCCGTGTCCGTGCAACATAGGCGTGTAGTAAGACCCAAGACGTTATGATTGCATGCATTAAATTAGAGGAGATTGATAGCTAGGACTGCATTACTACTACCACTGAGATTGCGACGACACTCCACACCCTCACCCCCTCCCTATTTCGACACTCCCCTATTTCCAGGGTTTCCTACTTCTTTTACTATTTGCTTTTTTTCCTTAAATCCTTCAAAAAGATTGAAAGATTTTCTTAAAGTATCCGGACTAACGTCGTGACGATGCTTAAAATTGTGGGTTTAGAAATCAGGTTTTGACTCCAGTAATTGAGGTTTAAGAAAATAACTCAACTAGTAATTTAGTGGATTTGAAGATGATTACTACTTGAGCCAAAGTGATTAACTACGGTGTTTTAGATCAAACTAAAATGTAGTTCTGATTTTGCGAATAATGACACTGTTTTATAAGACTCTGTTGTAGGATTTAAAGCTTTGACATCTATGATAAAGATGACTGAGATCAGATCATTGAGCGGTTTGTATAGCTCATGTCATAATGAGGCAGAAATCACGGAGCCATTATTGTGTCAGTTAATTACCATAGTGGGTAATATATGCTAATATGGCCGAACTGCCCATTTATAATATCTGAGGTCGATGACGATCTGCTATGAGCAAAGAAACCAAGGGCGCCGAGGTGAACATGCAACATGTATGAGCTGAGAGACATCTCGTGCCGATCACTTTGCAAAAAAACATAGGACGACCTGCATCATCTTGTTGAACTGAAGGTGACCAGCACTTGGAAAAGGTAGTCTTCTTGAACAAAAGGCCCAACATTGGGCTAAGCCCACTCGGCCCCATTTGCTGAGAAAGATCCGAAGTAGACTTTTGAGTGCCAAGTGTATGAAGTCGAGTCATATTCATGTTACGTCGGAAAATATATACAAAGAGAAAGCCGGAATACCGTCGGACACAAACAAATGCAACGCATGTACACCAAAAAAATAGAAAAAGAAAGAATTTAAAGGAAACAGATCAACAACTGAACTGTCAAGAACGAAGATCTTATCGAGAAAGTCGTGACGTACCCATGAAGCCGATCACTCTTTGCACATTCATATGAATATTTATTCATTAAATTAAATGTGTCTACCATTCAAGAATTAGGGTTGAACAAAGTAACGGATAACTTAAATAAAAAAACCAACCAAAATTATACTCATTTAACCGAGTGTATGGTTGTTGAAAACAATTAACAAACACATATGATGAATTCAACTAGGTTTTATGATTTTCAAATTAAGTGATAAATGATGTTAACAAACACTACTATCAAACTATTATCTCTCCAACAAAATGTGTCGAATTTATAGTGTCAAATTTATTTTTCAGTTTTGATTAACTTTATTACAATATTTTTGTCTTAAATATAATAAAAAGTATATGTTAATGTAATAATTTAGAAAACATTGTATGTCATTGACCAATACATTTAGTGACTTGTAAGAAATATAGTAATTTACTGTTAACGATGCAATGAATAGTTTTTAAAATAAAATTTACTGTCAGGCCAGGTTAAATGTTTTCTTCCTGTTGTATAGTAGTATACAGTACTTCTTTTTGTCCTTATGTGAGCCCTCCTAAAAAATGGTAAACCCTACCATTAAGGGTTCCCTCACCCCCGATCCCACAGAAAAGTGAGGAGAAGTTAATTAGGTAATCTAATAGCTCTAACATGGGTTGTCTTTTCGACCACTGTACTGAATGGTGTTATCAATCGGAAATCAACCCCATTACGGGAATCGAACTGCTGACCTCCAACTTATAGTCCAGGCTGCACTACACACTCATGCCGCCACCACTAGGCCATATCCAGGGAATATGTGAGCCCTTCTATATCTCCTGATCGGGAGGCTATTGGGTGCACCCGCCATACGCGAAGTGTACCCATGTGACATAATTTTAACCTTTTATTTTTAAACTGAATTTAAACTGCGTGGTCCAGACTATCTATTCCGTTACTTCGATGCATGTGGATATACTAGACAATAATCTCCTCTCCTAATCGGGATGAAAGACCATTTTCTTGTTTTTGTGTAAAGCCATTGTGGTAGGGGACGAGGGTATTTATTTATTTATTTATTTTTGAAATTTGGCATTTATTTGCACCCAATGAACTTATCCTCTCACCACGTTACTTATGAATCAAAGTAGCATCAATTTTATTAAACTGATATTGATTTAAAAAGCCGACTTTTCGTATATGTAGCGTGAGAATCGACTTTAAAAATTCGATTTTTTAATTTTAAAACCGATTTTTATAAAACCAATTCTGTGAGACGGTATTGATACATCGGTATGTGAATGCGACGGTAGAACATGTTGAGTGCAAATAATTGCTCAGATACGGAACGTGTATAACTTATATGAACCAACAATATTGTACAGTTTTGTATGATGAGTTTTAAATACTAATTATTGTCAAGTCGGCCCTTCTGGCTATTCCTACTGATGATCCAAAAATCGTCAGGGTAATCTTCTAGGCACGTTTCCTTGATTACAACCTAAGGATGCTTCAAGAACACAGAAAAACGATGATGGAGGGGGTGATTTGAGCTGTTTTAGACTGCACTTGAGATGTCGCTTCTCAAGCTGCCTACGTATCCAATGGTTCAATTGGAATCAAGTCTCCGTAGTTCCTTAGGGATAGTTTATATAGAGGGGCTTACGCCCTAGGGTTTGCGTGTGGCGTGTCTAGGATGGACACTGATCAACGAGTCCCTTAAGGAAAAGATTTTGTTTAGTAAATCTCCTTGATTTCAGGGGATAATTATGGTATTTAAATATTCGTATTAAGTGAGAAGGATTGGAGCCTTTATGGCTCAAGATTCTCTTATAGTCATTTGGTTATTACGCATGTGAAGAATAAGATTAAGAGCAGGCTCTGGCCGACTCGAGCGGAATGTATTAGATTGGCGGAGCCGGACCACAGAGGTCGGGGACGATGGCCGGGCTCCCACTGCCGCGGAATCGTACAAGTCTAAGGACCTAGCCCGATCGATATGATCGACACTGGCCGACCTGCTGCCTAGCGAAAGTTTGGCGTACGATCCCTCTCAGACTATTAGAGGCCGAGAACACCCGGCCCAGAGACAGTCGGACAAACGAGGGTTGCTGGTGATGAAACGGGTAGACAGGCCCCCTTAGGCTCGTCGCTAGGGAGTCAAATGTGGTCTCTCTCTCTGAGTCAAGTGTGTTAGGTGTGATGCCCGAAAGACAATTTTGTAATTGTTTTATTTAATAAATGAAATGATATTATTATTCATATTTATTATTCTCATAATCACCGATGTGACAATAGTATTTACACTACAGAAAACCCTAAGTATATCGTTTATGTAATCACTTAACTCGGTGTATGGGATATACACGGGAGGATTGAGTTAGTGAAGATGTACTTAAAATACAATTAGCCCGTAGTGAAGTTAATCGAGAGTATCGGGTCTCTCCTTTAACGTGCTATTAATGTGCCCGAACACAATAGGTGTGATTGTCTTATCCGGACTTTCGGTTAAGAGAACCTAGTGGGGCATTTATATATGATAGATATATCATATATTTGGACCGATTTGATTAGAGTTCACGATATAATTCCGTAATCGAGAAGTCTTATCGAATCAATGGATGATCATATTTATGGATATATCTTAATCCCGAGGTGATCACAAGTCAACGACTTGAATCAATATGAAGTTTGACTTGACGGTTAAGGATTACACCGAGTCCGTGATCCGAATTACCCCATCTTGGCATTGTATCTTTGGATTGAATGAGTAGTCCGTGTTATCACATATACGGAATCCATTCCTTCCATTTATGGAAGTAGATAGACAGTTCCCTTATTTGTTAATTCTAGAAACTGATCGATCGCGCGAGTTCATATTACACTGATTAGCTACCAGTGAGTTGTATAAATTAATTGATCACTAGGGGGTTAATAGTAAATAAGGATAAGAGGTTCTAAAAAGGGTTAACGGTAACTTCCCGATTTAGAATGAACGGTCTATGGAGGATTAATCCATATGTAATGATTATATCAATGGACGCTTATTATTATTCTCGTGAGGAGATAAATATAATCTCATAATCGGAGGAGTGCAGTCACGGGATTATGGTGGCATATTCCTGTGATTGATTTATCAAATATAATTATTCGTTCGTAAGATAATTATTTATTTGATTTATCGGAGCCGCTGATTATTAGTCCATAGTCCCCGACGTGCCTCCTAATATAGCATAGCTATTCTCGGACGTCGAATCCTGATAATATTAATTTAGTTCTTGTTGGACTTTATTAAAACGATATGTGAATTAATTGTTTAGTGGACTATTAAATTAGTTGGGCTAAATAATTAAATATGTGGAAAAGACATTTTTCATAATCTTGGCCTAATTTGTGTATCATAGTCGAAAATTCATAGTGACTAGGTCACAATGATGAATTTCGGCCAATGCATATTTTAATGAACAAGAAATTAGTTTTCTTGTGATTTAATAAGACATGTGCATAAAATATTTATTGGATAAATATTTATGGAAAGAAATAAAGATAAATATTATTCTAGATTTGTTCTAGAATATTATGGGATTATCTTTTATGTAATGGATTTATTTTTTAATTGCAAAATAAAATCCTTGGAGGCTAAGTTTTACTCTCCTATATAAAGAGAGTTCTCCCAAGCCTTACACACATGTAAAATTCGACTTCTCCTCTTAGAGAGGAAGAAGAAAAAATTTTCGGCCAAGGGGAAATAATTGGGGGAAAATCTTGGAGATTTTCCGGGTAGCATATCGGAAGGATTCGAGACGAGGATTTCCTTCCACCGGGAGTTGTTTGGATCACACGTACGGAAGATCGTGGTGCTCTTCACATCTTTCTTTGTTTTCTATTGCGGCTCTTCAACTTGGATTTTGAGATTCAAGAGGTATGTTCTACAATCCCCTTGTAGATATGATCTAGTTATTTTATTACGTGTATTTTATAGATCTAGATCCTTAAATCGCTTCCGTTGCGGATGGTATTACTAACAGTGGTATCAGTCGCCATGGTGATCTATATTTATACGTATAAAATATTAGATCTAGGAGTGGTAAAACATGTTGATTTTTTGTCCCAATTTTTTTTATTGGGGCCGATGCACATGCAAATTTTTTTTATGTTATGAATGTTGTGGTTTGAAGAGATGGATTGGGGTTGTGCCAGATCTTGTTTACCCGTAGATCTATTTTGTAGCTCTTTTGATTAATATCACTTGAAAGATAGGACTTGTAATTTAATTTTATGCAACTCGAAAATTGTAAAGATGGCTCCTTTGTAATTTTAATTTTGTTCCGGGTTCGAGACGACGAAGATCATGGTGTTGAAATTCATCGAAGGTAAAAACGGGACTTTAGGAGGCCGAATTGTTTAATTTTTTTTTCCCAGCAGCGGCAGCATTGCTTCTTTCCTTAACTTGCATATTGGTTTTGCCGACATGAGAAAAAAAAAAAAAAAATAATAATTTATATGGTAGATCCGCTAATCAATTTGATATATTGATAATATGGATATATTTTAATATGGACAGTGATCTATTATTCTCATATTTTAATATAGATCCGTTCTAAATATATTGATTTTAAATATGGTATATTTTTCAAAAACAATTTAATATAGATATATTTTAAAATATATTGGTATATTACGGCCTCCTCTCTCGTCGTTCGTCGGTTCGTGTCGAGATCGAAGCTTTGAAGATCCGGAAATTTTCAAGATCAAGATCGAAGATCGAGATTTGAAGACTTAGATTAAATTTTTACTTTTCCTTAGAAAATAGGTTAGTCGGGGGTACCAACAATCCATCTCGGTGTTTAAATTTTTACGCAATTTATTTTTTATGTGTTTGATCATAAAATAGATATAAAAACGGAATTGCCATGACATACATCATATCATAAATCCACTCCATGCATACATGTAGAATTTTAATTTTGGTAATTAAAATAGGCATGTATACAAACTCGCGTAATTAGTTGAAATTTAATTAATACGTGGTAATTAATTAATTTAGTAACTAATTAAAGATCCGAGGACGGGTTATGAAATCGTTAAGCCTTTCGGTGTGTGTTCTCGGTGAACCGCCGTAAAAGCCCAAACGAGATCACGTTTTCGATTCGTAGTGTCTACGAGATTGAATGATGGTAAAAGAACAATAAATCTTGGATAACAACGGTTCGCCTATAGGTTGGGTGGTCAACTGAGCTTTGCTCGACCGACTGAACCCTCCTAGTGTGATGTATGCACGGGGATCCGGCAACATTAAGCTACACCGGCGAGCGGAGGGGTGATTCCTTCTTATCTCAATGGGGCTCTCTTGACCCGACTTCGTCCGACTGTCACATATGTTCCAACGAATAGGACGGGTAGGATTGCCTACGTTACCGACACCATTCGGAATCCATGATTTGATGTGCTTTTATGTTAACATCAAAAAGACGTGGTTAGTTAACCCACCACCACTTCCAAAATATTGAGTGAGAGCGGGGGAGGCGACAGCCAACCCCACGGCCTCTACTATAGATACAAGTAAGTGAGAGAAGGGTGACGCCTCACGGCGCTTTGATTTCGTCCCCCTACGGATGGTGTTCACCCCTATCAACATTCATGGCTAGGTCTCCGAAAGGATAGGATTTCTGGGTACTCGTCGGGTCACTGACCTATCCTACGACGGCACACTCGGGGCGTACCTAAGAGATCCGATATAGTAGGTCACACTCATAAAGGATATTTTTGATAATATCTAGTCTAAAAAAGGAAGGTAGTCAATGAATAAATGGATGTTCGATTCTCGTGGGATGTTTGATTCTCACAAGTTATTCATTGATGAGATTGTCTCGATTTAACCGTCATCTCTTTGACCTACCCTACGGCGGCACTGAGATGCGAGGTTAAAACCTTGGAATGGTAGAGTAGACTTAATTTTAGTTTACAATTCCTAAAATAAACTAATATAGTAGTGTTAAACTTGAATTAATATATGTCATTTTATTTATAGCATTATCCCTTACTAAATTGCTTGAAAATTAATAATTGACTAGTATTGACTTCGTTAAAAAGTGGAAAGTAACTAGGACGTTGAACTAGTTAATCGATAATGCAATTAATTTTCGAAAGAGATATTTTCTCTTAAGCCTTTTAAAACCAGAGTGACATATAGGTATGTCACTAGTGTCATTCGTGTCAAACGGGAGACAAGCTTAGTTTGATCAAAGGTGATTTCGGACTTTAAAAATTCTTCTAGTGAATTTTGAGTGTGTAGTGATTACACGAGTAATTTTCTAATTGAAAAATCGGAAAATCATGAAGTGTTACTAGTTGGACGATATTTGGAATCGATGAACTAGTGGGAGCTTTATGATTTGTTGTTTTTCTAGAATATTAGAAAAGTGTAACTGACTACACATGTAACCGTTCTAATTGAAAAACCGGAAAGTCATGAAATGTTGCTAGTTGGACGATATTTGGAATCGATGAACTAGTGGGAGTTCTATGATTTGTTGTTTTTCTGGAAACATTGGAACTATGTATGAAAGATTTTTCTAATCGAAAAAAAAAATCGGAAAATCATAAAAATAAAGCATTGCTCGTTATACGGTATTTGGAACCGATAAACTAGTGGGAGCTTTAATGTTATGATTTGTTGTTTTTTCTGGTATATTAGAAAATCCAAGAAGTCCCGACGAGTAACAATCGAAATAGACATCCCACGGTTCAAGAGTAGTGTCTACTCAAACGAACCGCTAGTTCAAGACTGTTTCCATTTACGGAAAGTCAAGAATGGGAGAATATGTCTAAAAGTGTTTGTCACCTAAACTGAGAAAATTTTAAGGCTGAACCGAAAATTAATTAACTGAAAATCATAGGATAAGGACAGTGATTTTGGATCACCAACCTATGAATCCTTGGCGATTTTCTCGAGCTAAGTTCTTTGGAAGAACAAGGTAGCAGTGCATTTAACGATTAAAAGAAGTAAACAACGGGCGTTAATTTTAGCTAGAATAGTGGGAGTGATATAAGGAAATGAATCTCGGATTCAATCCTTGGATATCGCGGAAAAATTATTTTATGTTTAAGATTCGTTGGAACGAATGGATTTACCTTATATTCGATAATTTGTTTGTCGTATAGAAATTGAATATACCATTTGTAGTACGAATCCAAGACTCGGACTTTTGTTTGATAAAGTCAAAACCACTTACAATTGCTTTGAAATATGTATATAAAACACATCTTAAGAACTATTAAAAGCAATTGGTTTCTATATTTAGATAAACGCTTCTTCATATTCCATAGTTAGTGCATAGTCCCTAAAAGACAAGACCTAAATACTGGCTCAGGGTGATTCCTTTCTCCAGTCTGGTTATATTGTCTCAAAGGTTCAATGACTAAGTTTCCTTTCAATCGGGAAAGGATAATGGTTATAAAGAAGTAACATAGCTTGTTCATGACGACCTTCGGGGTCTGATGAAAGATACGAGCTAGTAGGAGCTTCCGAGTAGTGACTTCTTGTCTGATAACTTTCAAACACTCCGGTAAGTTTATCCAAAATATTTTTGAGGTTTCTCTTGTTTTCAACAGAGATAGAGTATTCTATACTCGGAATAGGCCATTCATAGTCCTCGAGACTGATGCTCAACCTGCCTCATTGTGACATGTCCTCACTAAGTGAGAAACCGTTAAATTGCCTTACATAGTTTTTAGATGTGCTACAATACACTATTTAACTCAATAAAGATATTGGAAGCGAAATAACGGTTTACATTGACATGTAAGACCGAGAAGTCTACCTAGAATATGCTTTGGAATTTACGGATAAGGTGTGGATTCGGTTCACCCCACTTCCATAAATATAAGCATTTAGCACACGGTGCTTGAAGGTAAGACTGGGAATTTCGCGCATCCGTTCGGTCAATGACCATTCGTGATTTATCCTTTTAAGCTATTGAGTATAAAGGTTAGATATAGGATTCTTGAAATCGGGAAGGGACGGTTATCTTTTGCATCCTTTCGATAGAGTCCATGAACAAGTAAAACCTTGAACCTTGAAGTACGTTTACTCAAGGTAGTTACTAACCGATTAAAATCGACCACATCCAACATCGGTTGTTGGTGATAACACTAAATACTACTAAACTAGATCGAATTTCGATCCACCCAGTAAGTATTGGGAGTATGGTTTATCCATTACCCATTATGGTTTCTGCAGACTTTGTAGTCTGAGGATCGATTGATGACTTATGGCTCTTTTGTGAGCGGTATAGGATTCGATAATAGAGGTTGGTTTAATAGCCATAACCCCGTGAATGGAGTTCGGTACTCCGATTCGTTCATACTCTTGTAGAACCACCCGAGCGTCTCGAGCCCGGTGGGAGTAATTGGATCTACATGGAAAAGAGTGGAATGAATAGGAAAGTTTATCTTTCCGAGCAAAGCTTGAGTGGTCTAGGGGTAATTCCCTAAGAAGTAGAGAGTTAATCAGACCTTGAACTCTCTTACCACTTAGTATTGCTTGATTTCGTTCAAAAGCAGAAAAAAGGGGTCATTCCCTGAGACTTTCTTGACAAACAAACGGAGTCTGGATTCATTAGGAACAAAAAGGGTATTGCATTATGAACTTCTGACAGGATGACTGTCAAGGCTTATGTCCTTTGTGGATAAAAAGCAAACCTCTCGGTCACTGAAAGTCATGTATTTCTACAATATGTGGATTTGACCAGAATATTGATAAGTCTTTTGTAGACTGGATATCAATTTTAGAACAGTAGTGAATATATAAATATATATTAGTGTTTGTGAAGGATAACACTGCACCAGTTGGCAACAACATGGGTGTGTTATACGAAGTCGAAATACGACAATACCACAATTCTCTCGCAACGAGAGATTTGGACAACATTCGAAGAGTTTGACTCGGTCGAATTCATTAGAATCGATCCTCATCGGTTTCCCATCCATCTTATTGGTTAAGATGATGCATCCGTGTATGCAACATTCAACGAGGAAGTTCTACCCTATGCCTCAGGAATGACTCTCTAAATCTTCGGATTAAGAGAAATGGGATAGATTCTCTTTCTAGTAAGAGATGGTCAGGTTATTGAACGTCAACTTTGATCGAATCTTAGATTCGGCGGTTAACAAAGCAAGTTTAGTATGTCCTTTAGTATCTTGAAGAGAACGAGGAACAATATGCGGACATATTCATGTGTAAACTTGGATATGTATGATACACTGATTTTGACTTTAAGTCAGATTGAGGATGATCGTTAAGTCGATCTCGGGCTCGGTGTTTACTCTTGTGTTGAAGCTATTGCCGGAGGAATCCAAAGAACGCCAACTCGACTTTAACTAGTTGGGTGATTAGCGGCTTTTGTAGTAGCTAGAGAGGCAATATAGCTTAAGGATTTCCTTTTCATATCTGGGAGTGATTCTAGATTTGGAAGCCGATACCACATCATTGTGCAAACGATGAAGGGGTAGCTTATAAGGATTTTCGAAATCACTAGAGGTCAACAACATATTGGGAAAGTACCGAATGATTAGTAGGACCGGTAACGTTTCGATTCTACGGATAGTCTCGAGCCGACAACCTGACTAATCATTAAGACCCATGACATTTAGATGTAGGTACTCCCCGAGTCACTGACCTATCCTACGACGGCACACTCGGAGTGTACTTTGTCATCTGCAATGGTTATGATATGCTTAATGGGTACTAGAATACGGGATGGGTCTCCATTGCTTTAGAGCAAGTGGGAGATGTAGTTTGTTGTATTTTAAATAATAGGGTGTGCTCTAAAACAATTAATCACATGCTTTCGTGCAAGTGGGAGATTGTTAGGTGTGATGCCCGAAAGACAATTTTGTAATTGTTTTATTTAATAAATGAAATGATATTATTATTCATATTTATTATTCTCATAATCACCGATGTGACAATAGTATTTACACTACAGAAAACCCTAAGTATATCGTTTATGTAATCACTTAACTCGGTGTATGGGATATACACGGGAGGATTGAGTTAGTGAAGATGTACTTAAAATACAATTAGCCCGTAGTGAAGTTAATCGAGAGTATCGGGTCTCTCCTTTAACGTGCTATTAATGTGCCCGTAACACAATAGGTGTGATTGTCTTATCCGGACTTTCGGTTAAGAGAACCTAGTGGGGCATTTATATATGATAGATATATCATATAGGGGTATTTGGACCGATTTGATTAGAGTTCACGATATAATTCCGTAATCGAGAAGTCTTATCGAATCAATGGATGATCATATTTATGGATATATCTTAATCCCGAGGTGATCACGTCAACGGCTTGAATCGGTATGAAGTTTGACTTGACGGTTAAGGATTACACTGAGTCTGTGATCTAAATTACCTCATCTTGGCATTGTACTGAATTGAGTGAGTAGTCTGTGTTATCACAGATACGGAATCCATTCCTTCCATTTATGGAAGTAGATAGACGATTCTCTTATTTGTTAATCCTAGAAACCGATCGATCGCGCGAGTTCATATTACACCGATTAGCTACCGGTGAGTTGTATGAATTAATTGATCACTAGGGGTTAATGGTAAATAAGGATAAGAGGTTCTAAAAAGGGTTAACGGTAACTTCCCGATTTAGAATGAACGAGCCTATGGAGGATTAATCCATATGTAATGATTATATCAATGGACGCTTATTATTATTCTCGTGAGGAGATAAATATAATCTCATAATCGGAGGAGTGCGATCACGGGATTATGGTGGCATATTCCGTGATTGATTTATCAAATATAATTATTCGTTCGTAAGATAATTATTTATTTGATTTATCGGAGCCGCCGATTATTAGTCCATGGTCCCCGACGTGCCTCCTAATATAGCATAGCTATTCTCGGACGTCGAATCCTGATAATATTAATTTAGTTCTTGTTGGACTTTATTAAAACGATATGTGAATTAATTGTTTAGTGGACTATTAAATTAGTTGGGCTAAATAATTAAATATGTGGAAAAGACATTTTTCATAATCTTGGCCCAATTTGTGTATCATAGTCGAAAATTCATAGTGACTAGGTCACAATGATGAATTTCGGCCAATGCATATTTTAATGAACAAGAAATTAGTTTTCTTGTGATTTAATAAGACATGTGCATAAAATATTTATTGGATAAATATTTATGGAAAGAAATAAAGATAAATATTATTCTAGATTTGTTCTAGAATATTATGGGATTATCTTTTATGTAATGGATTTATTTTTTAATTGCAAAATAAAATCCTTGGAGGCTAAGTTTTTACTCTCCTATATAAAGAGAGTTCTCCCAAGCCTTACACACATGTAAAATTCAACTTCTCCTCTTAGAGAGGAAGAAGAAAAAATTTTCGGCCAAGGGGAAATAATTGGGGGAAAATCTTGGAGATTTTCCGGGTAGCATATCGGAAGGATTCGAGACGAGGATTTCCTTCCACCGGGAGTTGTTTGGATCACACGTACGGAAGATCGTGGTGCTCTTCACATCTTTCTTTGTTTTCTATTGCGGCTCTTCAACTTGGATTTTGAGATTCAAGAGGTATGTTCTACAATCCCCTTGTAGATATAGATCTAGTTATTTTATTACGTGTATTTTATAGATCTAGATCCTTAAATCGCTTCCGTTGCGGATGGTATTACTAACAAAGTGTTGAGCCACCAAAGAGGTGCCACGTGGGTAAGCCCACTTTCTGGCAGCATCATAAGCCCCCTAGATCCAGCCGACCCTGGGTTAGTCGGTTCGGATCTATCGAAGTGGTTGATCGGCACGGATGTTACAATTTGCAGACTTTGAAATTAAACGGGGAGTTACCAGGTGGCCAAGCTATTTATGACACAGTTATATAGATATTTCGGGAAACGAGGCGTCGTTGCCCACTAATATTTACGGAGGCCGTTTATCGAGGCAAGTGGGGGGTTATAAACCCATCAGATCAATCGTTTCACAAATACGTGGGCTATTAAAACAGAAGATTTGCCGCCGATTTCCATTCTCCGCTTCTTCCTCAAATTTGATTTTGCAAGTAAGCATTTCTCCTTTCTCGTTCTGATATCATATTCTTGATTGCTTTAGATAAAAACTTACTCTCCCGGGATCTTAAATCCGACTTTCTTGAGATGGCCATAGCTGATAGCAGCGATGTTGGGTCAATTTTAAAACAAAAAGACGTAGACGAAATTTGCGAGAAGTATGGGATTAATAAGGCTTTTCCCCCCAGTTGCCGTCGGAGGCGCACCTGTGTGCTCTGGACCGGAGGGTTTTTATTCCGTCCACCGGGAGTACTTTGAGGTGGGATTAAGATTACCCTTTTGCCCTGCCCTTCTAGCGGTGCTCCGGCACTACGGGCTAGGGATATCTCAGATAGCCCCCAATGGCATTAGGGCCGTTATTGTGTTTGCAATTTGGTGTAGGTTGCTAAATATTAGATTTAGTGTAAATAAGTTTAGATATTTTTACCACCGGGTAGGGCTAAGGGACCATCCCTATCGGTACTATTTTTCCAGAAGGCAAAGGAAGTCTTTTAGTATCCCTATTCTCCCTTCAGGTCGGGATTCTTTCAAACGATGGAAGGAGAGGTTTTTCTATGTGCGAAACGATGGTCACGCCGAGCTTAGCGTGTGGAACACGGTGGATCTGGATGGGGACGAGCGTCCGGATCTACCAGAGTCTTGGGTAGAGAAGATTCGGGAGTCGGGGTACTCCATTGAGTGGCAAAATTTGTATGATGACCTAATTGTGGCGGCTCGGCTGGAGGATGCGGGCCCCGACCCTTACGTGAAGTTTACTAAAGCCGAGTGGCAGCGCTGTAGGGTTTTATTCTTTATGCTGTATCTTATCTTTGTTGACATATCTATGTTTTTTTTATCTGACAAATCTTGTTGGTGTGTGCAGTGGCTGACATTGCTGATCTGATGGCTGGAGCAGAAAGAGAAGTGACGGTTCGCCAACCTGTGCCGACTCCAGCGGTTCAGGAGCTACCCTTGGAGTATCTGACTTCCGTCCTCGGTTCCTCCCCCTGAAACGACCAGGACGGAAGTCCTTGGGGAAGCTACGGAGAGGGGGTTGGTCCCCAGAAAACCAACTCGCCCGAGGCCGACCTCTCATGAGAGTCGAGCTTCAAAGAAGAGCAGGTCGAAGGCCCCTGAGTAAGGTTAGGAGGAGGGGTCCTTCGAGCAGGAGCGAGTTGCTAGCATGTCTGACGAGGAGCTGGCAATCCTTGGTTGCAAAACAGTAGAGCTGGTAAGCGTGGTCTTTATTTCTTTCACTTTTTGGCAGATTGATTACCGATTGTCCTTATTTTCTACATTTGTTTAGGGTGGCACGATTGGCCAGGAAGTTTTTAAGAGGTTGGGTAAGGCATCAGCGGACTTGGCTGCCCAATCGGACAAGACCCCGAGCTGCGGAAGGCCAGGGAAGAACTTAAGGCGGCTGTTCGCCTTAAAGATGCAGAAATGAAAACCCTGCAAGCCCAACTCCAGGCTCAGGAAAAAGAGTTGAAGGCAGTGGGGAGTGAGTTGGCAGAGGAGAAGAAGGCAAGGGATCAGGAGGTTGGGGACCTCAAGGCGAGAGTGGCCGATCTGGAGGCCATTACCGCGGCTCGATGCACCGAGGCCGTTCGGGAATACAAGGCTTCGGCTGACTTTGCCGAGGCCCTTAAGGTGCTGCTGATCCCCATTCTCAATCATGGGTATACCCTGGGAGTGGATGAGGCGAGGATTCAGTTTCCCGCACTTGTTTTGGATGATCTCCCAAAGAAGGCTTACTATAAGCCGGGGATGGATGTGGCTTACACTGAAAGCATCCAAGATTTCCGAGATGGGGTAGACATAGTAGGTAAGTATGTTTCATAGCCGGCTACTGCATCTGGGTCGGCTCCTCCATCTGAGCCTCAAAAGAGTCCTACTCCTGACTCTTAAAGTTTATTTATTATTGTTTTTAGGAAGGCAGTTTTTGTATTATGATTCTATTCGTAATTAATGAAGAATTTGAGTTGGTTTTATTCTTGTGAGTTTTGAATTGTGTGTATGTGTTAGTTGTTGTTTTGTTATATTGTTGTTGGGTAATGTTCCCCCCGGTATGTCATTCATTAGTTTCTTTTGAATGGCATACTTGTTTTGATTCTGCGTTACCAGGCCTGTGGCCTGCATTCGGCCCACTCAGGCCTAAGTTATTTATGCACTTTTAGGAGTTTGCATTTACTTATGTATGTAGGACCGAATTCTATTAGTGTATTCGGTCTTTTGCCAGATTAGTTTCGTTCTAATGGCGTGCGGGATCGGATCGGAGCCCACGGTGATCGTCACTTATACAAACATAATAAAAAGATGGACGGGTGATGTATAACATTTATATGATAAAAATTACGAGGTTTTATATACGTTATCGACTCTTTTTATATAAAATATAAGAAATTATAACGATAATCTTATAAAATATTAATAGTTATGAATAAATCTAAATACTATAAAAATCTAGTAAAAGTAATAAAAAGTTATAAATTTTGTACCGGGATAATAACCGGAGTGTCGTGTCGATTTACGGGGGTATTTTTGGTATTTTATTTGCGATCTTAGGTAAACCAAGACCCCGAGTGACGACACTTTTTGAAGTAAAATCGTATCTTTTGAAGGAAGTAAGGAAGTGCCACGAGATTTAAAGTTCAAGTGGATCAATGGTTCGTGACACCATTATCGAATTATATTTTCGACGAACAAATGGCCCATCAAAAAGGCATTTTCTGAAGAAGAGTCCTTCATGGAAGTTATAGATCTTTTCAAGAACTTTCCAACGCTTCTTGAATTATGTCATTTGGAGATCCAGAGCTCAAGTTATGATTTTATCAAGTTTCAGATCAAGTTATGGAATAAAAAGATACCCGGATCAATCCGGATTTACCTCGGATCGATCCGAGGAAACATAATGATTATCCAGCATGTGGTCCTGCAGAGAATAATCCTGGGATAAGATTTTTTATTCCCGGATCGATCCGGCCCTTTCTCGGATCGATCCGGTTTGGAAAACTTTGCATATAAATAGAGCAGCTTTGCAGGCATATAGGGGAGACCAATATATATTTTCTTAACCTCTTTTCGTAGTAGTAGTATGTATGTATATAGGCCTTATGCCATAAATAAAGTAGTATCGTTATAATGCTCGAGAAATTATCAGAAGATCAGTGTTGTTGAAGTCGTTGTAATATCCGGAAGAATACAGCTTCTGATTCAACAGTTGTAATCGGGTAAAACTTCTTAAGTATTTATGTTTGTTATGTTTGTTTTTATCTTTTTTCGTTGTTATAATGTTTTTAGGCTAAATCTAATAACTAGCCAAAGTTATGTAATCGTTTTATTTCGATCTTTTCGGTAAAGGAATGTTGTCTAATTAAAATTGACTAAAATTGAGTTAATTGAATCTTTTTCTATTCTGTAACGTATTGATAATATTCGGATTGACGTAATTAACCAAGATGAATCGCACCATATAACCTAACGATGAACTGATCAGAGAAGTTAGGCTATGAGATAAAAGATAGAAAAACCGGAGGGTAAAATTGGCCGTGCGAAAGCGTGACTACGGAATCCTATTTCCTACCCGGGGGCAGATTTGTCTTGGGAAAGATAGATCTTATTAAAATTGTGCTCGAGATCGTAATAATGTTAAAATCAACAGTTTAATTGAAACTAAAACCGGAAAGTTAAATCGATCCGCCTGACAACCGGAGCCATTTGAATAACATCGGCCATCTGACAAATGGAATAATCTCTTTTATCCGGGGTAGATTTGTACTCGGTACCTGTTCAGACTAACTGAGATTAGCATGGGGCAGTTGTGGAGATTGAACTGATGACAATGACATATGACAATTTCATACGCTCGTGTGAGGAGGAATTGTTAACCTCAAGAGTGCACCGTTTCATTTACTCAATTGGACCTAAAATAAAAGGAAAGATCGAGCACATTCCGTCTACTGAAAAGATCGTATAAATCAATTATATAAACTTTGGCTAGTTCTATAAAATATATTGGTATCTATATATTTATATATATATATATATTTTACAATCTATGTACATCTATATATATTTATATATCTATATATATTATATTAGAATAACTTTTAAATTACGCATTTATTTTATGTTGAGTAGAAAGTAGTGATCGTGTTATAAAATTGCGGTTTAGATCGAGTTAATAATGACTCTTTGGTGTTTAACCACACTTAGAAGAATTACCAAGTTCCCTGAGGATTCGACACTCTGACTCACCATACTAGCACTACAGTTTGACCCGATACACTGTCGGTTAAGGACTGGTATTAGCACTAGAAAAGGCCACGTCAACGGGAATATTCAGGACTCGGACAGCAGAGATAGATCTGATTGCCTTGATTAGGATAAATTACAAGGGCGAGAAGATCTAGAGCTCGAAGAGCGGAGTTAGGCCCGATCGCCTTAACTAAGAACGTAAAATTATAAGGGCGAGACGATCTAGAGCTCGGAGAGCGGAGCTAGATCTGATCGCCTTAACTAAGTGAAATTATAAGGGCGAGACGATCTAGAGCTCGGAGAGCGGAGCTAGATCTGATCGCCTTAACTAATTGAAATTATAAGGGCGAGACGATCTAGAGCTCGGAGAGAGGAGCTAGATCTGATCGCCTTAGCTAAGTGAAATTATAAGGGCGAGACGATCTAGAGCTCGGAGAGCGCAGCTAGATCTGATCGCCTTAGCTAAGTGAAATTATAAGGGCGAGACGATCTAGAGCTCGGAGAGCGCAGCTAGATCTGATCGCCTTAACTAAGAACGCAAAATTATAATGGCAAGACGATTTAGAGCTCGGAGAGCGGAGCTAGATCTGATCGCCTTAACTAAGTGAAATTATAATGGCGAGACGATATAGAGCTCGGAGAGCGGAGCTAGATCCGATCGCCTTAACTAAGTGTAAAATTAATCCCGAAACGTGGGCTCGGACGACCACGGAATAGGTACTAAACTTGGACGATCTAAGGTAAAATAACCCCCAATCAACTTAAAGTAGTCCGGACCGAGTTAAATTGGCCTTTTTAGGCGACTAAAAAACTGACCTTATGAACTAACTGTTTATATGAAGTTTTAAGGATGAGCGGGGCCAGGCTAGTGCTGACTTCTCGTTTAAAAGCGTGGCGAGCTGGGTCAGGTTAGACTGACTTTTCACGTATATTTTTTTTACGGACGAGCGGGGCCAGGCTAGTGCTGACTTCTTGTTTGAAGGAACGGCGAGCTGGGCCAGGTCGGATTGACTTCTCGTGTGAGGATTTACTACGCAGTATAAGTGTTTGAATGACTCTTATGGACTTTATAAAGCAAGACTTAAAAGTAGCGATATTGGCACCAGGCAAAGATGTAATTAATCGAGAAATAAATATCCGATATTAAGAGGGGCATAATTGAAGCGCAGAAATAAACAAAGGAGATCCAAGCAAACAGTAAGAAAATGCGAACAAGAATTAAAGTGCAGAAATTAAAGATAGTTTGAAAAAACAATAACCAATAAAGACTTGCCGAACTAGTCAGGCGAAAGTGATTTCTTTGCTCTTGATGGTAGCTGCATAGCAACTTCGAGCGACCTCCAGATCTCCTTTGATTTCAAACCGACCCTCTGGTGGTCGGGAACTTCAGACTGATGTGCGCTGGGGAGATTATGGCTCGGAGATCGATCAGAGCAGGCCTTCCCAAAATAATAATGTATGCCGAGGAAGATTTGACCACAACGTAATTGACCATGAGTGTCCTTCCTAATGAATCCTTCCCAAACGTCGTCGCGAGCCGAATCATGCATAGCGGATGGACGGGAGGGCCGGCAAATCCAAACAAAGGTGCTGAGACCGGAATGAGTTCGGATTCTTTAAGACCCATTGCCTGAAAAGCTGTAAAGTAAAGAACGTTAACCGCGCTTCCGGTGTCCACGCAAACTCTCTTGACCAGATTCTTGTTGACCACAACTTCAATGACCAAGCCTTCATTTTTTGTGACCAAAGGAAGTGGATCCTTTGGCCCATAGCCTACTGCCTGAAACGGAATTTGACTTCTCTTGTTCTCTTGCACGCCCTCCACCCGGGTGCTTAAGTTACCAACTTCAAAGGCACTGCCAGGGCCTCCCACAATGGTGTTGATGGTGTTGATCGGGCGGTTGTCTGTTGGTTGACCCTTGTCGGGAGACTGATCTCTTCTTCGCTGGGGCTCGCCTTGTCGGTTGCGATCACGATTATAGGTTCTCTGCTGGTAATCCCGCTGCCCTCGGCGTTCGCCATAGTGCGGTCGATCCACGACTTCGTCTAGCTTTCCTTATACAATCGCTGCTTCCATGTCGCATTGAAAGTCTCCAGGGCCGGCCCTCGTTTTTTTTGGGCTTAAGACCAAATCCCCGAATTGGGCCTTTTAGTTGAAGTTGTTTTTTTTTTTTTAAAATTTTAAAACATACTTATTGTTAGATATTTTTTTCATAAATAAATATTTTGGTTATCGTTTGCATACGAGTTGCCGTACGAATTAATGTTATCGCAACGAAACGGGGTTCGACCTGATATGCATTTTCGAACTGATATGTATTTACCCTTTCATGTAAGGGTTGCATGCTTTCATCCGGTGAACAGTGACAATCTTATCCTTTCGTGCAAGGAGTACCTCCATTCGTTTATGGGATACTTGCAACCTATAAAAGGCATAAGTATGCAGACAAAAATTCATAAGTTTGACAACATCATCAGAAAAACTTTGAGTGTCTTCGGGTTTGATTCAAACAAGTCACTGTTTGAATCAAACACCCTCATTGTATCTTGAAAGAGATTTTCATTTGATCCCTTAGTGACAAATCGTGTGGGACGAAACATCTCTTAAAAGACAACGTTATTAACGTGCTTTGGAGTTTCTAATTCTCTCAAATCCTAAGTACTACATTTTTTCCAACACTTATCGCGTTTTTAACATCCGTGAATGCAAAAAATTAATAAAACTTGTTTGTATGTTTTTTTTTTGGGTATATTTTTTTATTGGGGCATTTATCAAATAGAGTAAAAAAATTTAGGCCTTTATCAAAAAATAAAATTAACATATTATATTAGGTTGGATCGGATTAAATCTACACGAATTTTTTTTTTTTTAGCGAAACATATACCGTTGGGACCTCCGACACCGTTGGGCTTAAGACCCGGGTCTCGCGGGTCTTAGCATAGGGCCGGCCCTGAAAGTCTCTATAGTTGTCCAATTCATGCCCGGTGTCTTGATGGTAGGTGCGTAACTTACTCTGGTCCCTTCTTTCCAAGGGGCTTCGTAGCGGTGTAGGAGTTTTCGCCAAACCTTTTCTTTCCATGATCGCCAATACTTATTCTCGAGGCTTGTTTAATGCAGGGAAGTCTCACGGCCGCAAGGCATTTCTCTTTTCAGGTCGGCCCGTCGCCGAGCCACTCGCACGATCTCCATACGACTTTCTCTTCTTGTCGGATGTGTCTTCCAGCTTGTCCATCTTGGGTTCAGATTTTTCTACTTCTCGCTTCACGCGATTAGCTTCTTCTCCTTGAAAATGTTTGAATGCAACTTCCAAACACTCTTCCATGGACGTGGGGAGCCTGCTGCTCAATTTGAATATAACCGCCTTCACCTGCTACAAAGGATGCGATCCGAACTTGATCGTTGGTGTCCCGGACTTGTAGCGATTCTTCGCTGAACCGCTTAAGGTATTGCAACGCAGTTTCATCTTTCTTCTATTTGATGGCGAACAGGTGGGTGGCATTCTTCTGGAACGGCTTCGCCGTAATAAACGCGTTGAGGAACATCTTTCCCAGAGTGTCGAAGCTGTAGATCGTACTTGGCGGTATTTTCTTGAACCATTCCTGCGCCCGACCAGTGAGTAGCGCGGGGAATGCCTTGCACTTCATCTCTTCTGGGGCACAGTCAAGGTTCATGTGCGTGAGATATTGGAATAGGTGATCCTGGGAGTCTTTAGTTCCGTCGTAGGGCTCCAGTTTGAGGATCTTGAATCTGGCTGGCCGGGGGTAGTTATTGATCTGCTCAGAAAAAGGAGATTCGAGCGCTAGGAGTGTTGACTTTCTTCCCGCTATGGCCTCTAGCTCGGCGCGAGCTGCCTCCATGGCTTGAGGGACGACCAGCTGTCTCTGTAGGTTTGAGGATGACGACCGGTTTTCTCTTCTATTGTTTTTATGCTTTAAGGGAGGTGTTGGCTGCCACGATCCGTCGTTGTGATCGTCTACTTCTTCTGGGTCCTGACTCTGGGAGTTTTCCCCAGACCAGCCTCTGTTCAGTTGATGAAAATCCTGTGAATTTTTGTTGAGAAGGCCTTCTTCTTTTAGACCTTCCCAATCCTCATCCTCCTCGTCCTCCTCCGCCAAGACAGCTTTGAGAATGGCTTCTTTTGTGGTGTCGTCCAGTGCTGTGAGTTGATCCACCAACTCCTGGTGGGCCGTGCCAAGGGAAGTTGGCTCCTGCTGTGGGTTCTGATTGTTAGCCTCTGACTCTGATGCGTTGTTAGCACCATTACCATTAGCAGCCTATTGTCGTGTGGTCACCATGGTTATCCTGAAGCTTTTCTTGAGATTATTAATCAAGAAAGGACCTCCTTCTAGCGCCAATTGATGATCCAAAAATCTTCGGGTAATCTTCTAGTCATGTTTCCTGGATTACAACCTAAGGATGCTTCAAGAACACAGAAAAATGATGATGGAGGGGGTGTTTGAGCTGTTTTAGACTGCACTCGAGATGTCGCTTCTCAAGCTGCCTACGTATCCAATGGTTCAATTGGAATCAAGTCTCCGTAGTTCCTTAGGGATAGTTTATATATAGGGGCTTACGCCCTGGGGTTTGCGTGTGGCGTGTCTAGGATGGACACTGATCAACGTGTTCCCTAAGGAAAAGATTATGTTTAGTAAATCTCCGTGATTTCAGGAGATAATTATGGTATTCAAATATTCGTATTAAGTGAGAAGGATTGAAGCCTTTATGGCTCAATATTCTCTTATAGTCATTTGGTTATTACGCATGTGAAGAATAAGATTAAGAGCAGGCTCTGGCCCACTCGAGCGGAATGTATTAGATTGGCGGAGCCGGCCCACTAGAGGTCGGGGACGATGACCGGGCTCCCACTGCCGCGGAATCGTACAAGTCTAAGGACCTAGCCCGATCAATGTGATCGACACTGGCCAACCTGCTGCCTAGCAAAAGTTCGGCGTACGATCCCCTTCAAACTATTAGAGGCCGAGAACACCCCACCCAGAGACAGTCGGACAAACGATGGTTGCTGGTGATGAAACGGGTAGACAGGCCCCCTTAGGCTCGTCGTTAGGGAGTCAAAGGTGGTCTCTCTCTCTGAGTCAAGTTTTGACCCACCAAAGAGGTGCCACGTGGGTAAGCCCACTTTCTGGCAGCATCACCTACGTTTGTCATGCAGTGCTTCAAGGTTCCGACTACTCTCATCCGAGATTGAGCAAGCCATCAGGGGATTCTTTTGGGGAGACACCGAGAATAAGTGCCGAGTGCATTGGAAGAGCTGGGAAGCCTGTTGTATGCCGAAGAACATGGGGGTTTAAGTTTTCGAAAATTGGAGTGCTTCAACTTGGCTCCTTTGGCAAAATAGTCTTGGTGGATCGTAATTAGTCCAGGCTTGTTGGCAGCACAAGTCTTACATGCGAATTATTTTGAAGACGGTACCATTCTTGGGGCTGGGTTGGGGGCCAGGCCGTCGTTTATTTGGCGCGGTATATTAGAGGGGCGAGACCTTTTGCTTAGTGGGCGGTGCTGGAGGGTGGGGGATTGTGACTCGGTTATTCTTTTTCATGATGCCTGGACCAGTCGGCAGCCTTCGTTTTATATACCTTTTCCAAGGCATGAGCTTCCAACAGATTCTAAGGTGTCAGCCTTATTTCTCCCGAATGTGAGGATGTGGGATGTGCAGCGGATTTAGCAGTTGTTTCGTCCGTGGGAATCAGAAGCTATACTAGAAACCTCTATAGCCCCAGGTGGGCACCCGGATAAGAGGATCTGGCACTATGACCGCAAATGGATTTATTCAATCAGATCATGTTACTTTCTGGCCTTATCACTTTACCGGCCGGCGTCCGTGACTGGTCCCACTACCTCAACCGGGGAGAGTCGGAAATGGAAGAGTTGCTGGCAGCTACCGGTGCATCCTCGTATTCAGCACTTTTTGTGGATGTGCCTTCATGACTCTCTTGCTATTGGACAAGGTCTGAGGCGGAGGAGTATGGGAGATGATGATTGTTTGGCATGTGGTGAGACTTCGGAAAACTATGCGACATGTGATTTTTGTGTGTGAGATGGCGGACATAATTTGGAGGGTGTCGTCGCTTTATAGGATTCTTGGGCACATTCCCTCTGCTTCCTTTGAGGATTTTTTTCCTACGCCTATTAGAGGAGCAGGGTGTTCAGGACACTGCACGGTTTGGGTGGCTTATGTGGGGAATTCGGAAGTCACGGGCTCTGCGGTGTCTGATGTTCAGGCTGTCTTTGTTTCTGCGGTGTGTACGTGCTCTTTGGATGCATCGACTGAGTATTTGGAGGCTATGGAACTTTATCAGACTCATGCCTCGGGTCTACATCTGGCAGACAAATGGGTGAAGCCATCATAAGGGGTAATTAAGGGTAATGTGGACGCGTCGGTTACGGATGCGGGGGCAGGTATCGGCATCATTTTTCATGACTCTCTTGGGGTAGCTCTGCACTCCTTTGTGTACCACTTTGACCCAGGGGACCCGGTGGAATTCTTAGAGCTCAAGGCCATTTCCTTGGCCCTAGAAAAGGCGAGGCGTTTAGGGATCCAACGACTAGTTGTGCAGAGTGAATGTCTAGCATGTGTTGAGCGTCTTCGGAACCCCGTGGAGGATCTCACGGCATATGGGTGTCTAGTTCAGAACTGCTTGGCTCTTTTATCTAGTTTCATAGATGTCTATTTTGCTTTTACTCGATGTGTAGGGAATGTCCCTGCTCACTTGTTAGCTCGACATGCTTTGTTAATTTCTGCTCGGACATCTTGGGGCCGCTCACCCCCTGATGACGTTTTGGCCGCTTGTTTGACGGATATTGATTAATAAAAGTTTTTTTCCCTCAAAAAAATAAATACTAATTATTGTCTGTTTTTTATTTAATTATTGTAAACATCACACCTTTAGCGGTTGACACAATTAATGAAGTTCATGAACTTTCAAATTTTTTTTACTAAGGGACTTTCTATTAAAATATGTTGTCAGATGTTTGCGTGTACAATGAGACAAATATCTCTTTATACGTGTTTCGACAACTCGTTCTAATAGCAAGTCCCTGCAGCGAATTACCCTTCTTCGGTTTAATTACCTGACGATGCCAAAAATGGTACATCAATGTTATCAAACGGAAGGATATCATTTCTCGGTGTACAGTGGTGGCTCTCCGGCCAAATGGATGGTGTTTGGGGTGGTTGTGAGCTGAGCCGTGGAGGCTGCCTACGTACCCTGTAGAGAGGGATCAAGCCACGCGTAGTTCTCGGTATTGGAGGAGTTGGCTTATTTAGTGTGGAGCCAAGTGTTGTATTAGGCATATTGAGAATCATTCGTTATGGTGGAGGGAGACCTCCTATTTATAGGTATGAGCCCATTTAGGGCTTAGTGTGTATTTACGGTTAAGGCCAAACGAGTAGGATAAGACACGTGGCTAAGATAATGGGCTCGGATACGAGGCTTAGCGGATGATCGAGGCCTCGAGCCGAGGTAGACGAATCGAGGTCAAGAGGCCGAGGTCGACGAATCGGGGTCGAGAGGCCGAGCCCGGTGATCTTCACAATATATAAGCTCGCCGAAATAGGCGAGGTCACTGATAAACTCGTTGGGCGGGCCCCCTGGTCTGGGGTCCGCTTCGCTGATACATGTCGCGGAGGGGCTCGATAATCACTGGTTTAATCGATGGCGAGGCGTTGACATACTTGACCGGGCGTTGACTGATCTCGCTGGGAAGATAAAATATTATAATAGGAGCGGGGCAATTTACGGTGTATCAAAGGCCCCCGCTTCCGTGCCTTGAGCGATTCTCTTGAAGCGAAAGGGATAGAGCAAATAATTCTGGATTATATGGAAGGAAATTGTTCTGCGAGTTGACTGTCACGGCGCGTCGTCTTTCCTCTTTGCCTTGTTGTAGAAGAGTAGGCCATATAATAATATAATGCATTGTCTTTGCATGTAAAGGCCCCCGTGCAAATGCAATGTCGGCGAAGTCGGGTTTGCAAGAAGTGCCCACCGATTGGCGAGTTCCACAATAACAATGCCGAGATGGATCGGACTTATAAGAGAAGGCTCGCCGAATGGCGAGTTCCAAAATAATGATGCCGAGATAGATCGGGCTTATAAGAGATGTTCGCCGAATGGCGAACTCCGAAATAATAATGCCGAGATAGATCGGGCTTATAAGAGAAGGCTCGCCGAATGGCGAGTTCCGTAATAATAATGCCGAGATAGATCGGACTATCTCGGACTTATAAGAGAAGGCTCGCCGAATGGCGAGTTCCGTAATAATAATGCCGAGATAGATCGGGCTTATAAGAGAAGGCTCGCCAAATGGCGAGTTTCGAAATAATAATGCCGAGATAGATCGGACTTATAAGAGATGTTCGCCGAATGGCGAACTCCGAAATAATAATGCCGAGATAGATCGGGCTTATAAGAGAAGGCTTGCCAAATGGCGAGTTTCGAAATAATAATGCCGATATAGATCGGGCTTATAAGAGAAGGCTCGCCGAATGGCGAGTTCCGAAATAATAATGCCGATATAGATCGGGCTTATAAGAGAAGGCTCGCCAAATGGCGAGTTTCGAAATAATAATGCCGAGATAGATCGGACTTATAAGAGAAGGCTCGCCGAATGGCGAGTTCCGAAATAATAATGCCGAGATAGATCGGACTTATAAGAGATGTTCGCCGAATGGCGAACTCCGAAATAATAATGCCGAGATAGATCGGGCTTATAAGAGAAGGCTCGCCGAATGGCGAGTTCCGAAATAATAATGCCGAGATAGATCGGACTTATAAGAGAAGGCTCGCCGAATGGCGAGTTCCGAAATAATAATGCCGAGATAGATCGGACTTATAAGAGATGTTCGCCGAATGGCGAACTCCGAAATAATAATGCCGAGATAGATCGGGCTTATAAGAGAAGGCTTGCCAAATGGCGAGTTTCGAAATAATAATGCCGATATAGATCGGGCTTATAAGAGAAGGCTCGCCGAATGGCGAGTTCCGAAATAATAATGCCGATATAGATCGGGCTTATAAGAGAAGGCTCGCCGAATGGCGAGTTCCGAAATAATAATGCCGAGATAGATCGGACTTATAAGAGAAGGCTCGCCGAATGGCGAGTTCCGAAATAATAATGCCGATATAGATCGGGCTTATAAGAGAAGGCTCGCCGAATGGCGAGTTCCGAAATAATAATGCCGAGATAGATCGGACTTATAAGAGATGCTATAAGGAGCCGTTCTCGATATACGCTAGTAGCAAGCGGTTTGAAATGCACAGTATAGAACGTCAGATATGCCGTAAAGGCGTTACGATCGCCTTTGCGGCTTGAGATGCACGGTATAGAGCGATCCGGATATGCCGCGAGGGGTGTTGCGGTCACTGCGGCGACCGTGGCTTGAGAGCTTGCGATGTGAATCGTCCGTGCTCGTTGGTCGACCGAAGTCGACGGGTGCACGGCATAGAGCGATCCGGATATGCCGCGAGGAGGCTGTTTGCGGTCACCTGCGATCGCGGCTTGAGAGCTTGCGATGTGAATCGTCCGTGCTCGTTGGCGACCGAAGTCGACGGGTGTCATTCCGGGATTTATCATTTTCTACGATCACGGCCGAGATGGCGAAGCCATTTGCTTTGGCGCGAGCTCAAAGCGTACCGACGAGCCGCTATAGGTGGTATGCCACGTGAAGAGATATAAATGGGCTGCGAACGCCGCGTCTCATAAAATGTGGCGTCCTTTCGGCCCGACAAGGTGACGCTTCGTCGATAGGTCGTGACGGTGGTAATGATGACACTTCGTTTGTAGCGCAAATTTCGAATTTCAAAGCGTCGTGTCGATTCACGAAACTTTTCGTTTTCCCGCGCAAATATCGGAGCGACTCCAAAAACTCGGGGCTTCGCTTTGTTGATAAAAGAGGTATCGATGGCGAAGCTCGAATCCAAATCACTAAACGGAAGTCAAAGCCATGCAGATAATAAAACTTGCTTCGAAAGTCGAGACGTCGTGCGTTAGAACCGAAGCGGCGGCGAGGACCTTTGAGAAATGTATCTTTATCGAGGAAGTCATTGAGATTGCAAACGCGAGTTGTTGTTGAGGTCGCAAAAGTGAATTGTTGCCGACGGTCGCGAACCGAAGTCAATGACGGTCGAGCCGCGATGATTCTCGAAGAATACTAGAAGTCTATCGACTGTAAAAAGCTGCTGGTGGCGAAGCAAGATCGGTGCGGTATCATTCGATTACCCTTTTCGACGAGACTAGATGGGAAAGTATATCTATGGTCGAAGAAAACTACTGGAGCGATGCACTGAACCGTTGAAGCGCACCCCAATGGTTAACAGGAGGCGGTGCTCCATGTAGTTGGCGCGGTGCACCGAACCGTCGAGGCGGACTCTAAACGAGTTGAGGCCGTGCGCTAGGATTGTTCAACAAGTATGTCTATTTTCGCAATAAAAAAGCAAGCACCGAAAGAGTATGTACACATACTCCTGATTCCAAACTTTGTAAAAACAATTTCATTTGATCTCTGGAAAAGTTTTAATTTTCCCAATTAAAACACAAGTACTAAGACGAGGGGGTACACCCCTACTCCCTTTTTTTTTTTTTTTTTTTTGTGCGAGTAGCTATGACGTGTAGAACCTCTCAAGACTGCGAGTGGCGAGGTGTCGAGATCG
The DNA here is from genome assembly GCA_036785695.1 of Gentiana straminea. NCBI lineage: Eukaryota > Viridiplantae > Streptophyta > Magnoliopsida > Gentianales > Gentianaceae > Gentiana > Gentiana straminea. The sequence goes on from JAVUPR010000529.1 coordinate 834,939, forward strand.
ATCGAGGCCAAAGCTAAGTCGAGGCCTTCGGAGGCCGAAGCTATGGCGAGGCCAAAATGAGGCCGTTGATGTCGAGGACGAACTAAAGCCAAAGCTAAGTCGAGGCCTTCGGAGGCCGAAGCTATGGCGAGGCCAGAACGAGGCCATTGGTGAGCGAGGCCGATCCGAGGCCCAAGCTAAGTCGAGGCCGACCGAGGGCCGATCGAAAATAACATAACCAAGCCGATAGAGGCCGCGGGTAAAATATAGCGAGGCCGACCGTGGCCGCCGAGATAATATAACGAGGCCGGACCGGGGCCGCCGAAATAACATAGCCGGGCCGATAGAGGCCGCAGTAAAATATAGCGAGGCCGACCGTGGCCGCCGAGATAATATAACGAGGCCGGACCGGGGCCGCCGAAATAACATAGCCGAGGCCGATAGAGGCCGCGGGTAAAATATAGCGAGGCCGGACCGTGGCCGCCGAGATAATATAACGAGGCCGACCGGGGCCGCCGAAATAACATAGCCGGGCCGATAGAGGCCGCGAGGTAAAATATAGCGAGGCCGGACCGTGGCCGGCCGAGATAATATAACGAGGCCGGACCGGGGCCGGCCGAAATAACATAGCCGGGCCGATAGAGGCCGCAGTAAAATATAGCGAGGCCGACCGCGGCCGGCCGCCGAGATAATATAACGAGGCCCATCGGGGCCGGCCGAAATAACATAGCCAGGCCGATAGAGGCCGCAGGTAAAATATAGCGAGGCCAGACTGTGGCCGCTGAGTTTACATGTAAAGATGGGCCTATAAGGGCCGTCTCTAGAACACCGCAGGGGGCGATTTAGCCCGCGGTTCCAGAAAGGTCGTGAGGCGAGCTGCCCCGTACCACCACCTGCAAGTTAGGTACGAAAGAAAACACAACCTATCCTCGAGCAATTCTAAAAGATAAGGCAAAAACGCGTGGGTTGCACGGAGTCGCTTATAGTGTTAGAGGTTTAAGGGTCTTATCTTGTTGGTGTGACCCGTGTGTTTTGACTAAATGGCGGCTCGTTTATAAATGTAACGCGCGATGCCAAAATAAGCTAAAGCGTAAAGCTTAAAAATAAATGAATCGATTAGCTTACTTGTTCCGCCGAGCCCGATAAGAAAACCATAAAATCCGAGAAAATCCAATGCGAGGCCCCCGGCTTGGCGCGGAGATTTTCCTCCTCCCCGATCGGTTCGCTCATTGTCTTCTCGGCTCTCCTAACCCGGCCCAAGTCGATGGCGATCGGAGCTTTGGCGGGGATGGGACCGAAGATAGGCGGAGGCTGTATTAGCAAGGGGGATGCTTTCTTTGCGACAAGTATGTCATTTACTATCTTCATTCGCGCGACATATTCCCCACTCTTTTAGCTTTGCGAGATCGGCCTCGGCGAGTTTTGTTTGTGGTAACGTTTGCTCGGCGTCGCCAATGGTGCTGCGAGCTCGGTTTTCTTTAGATTGGCCAATTCTAATTCCAAGTCCTTGATCCTCGCCCATTTCTCGAGGTCACTAAGTTGATTCGGCGGCCCCCGGCGACGCCGTCCCTCGCAGGCTGCGGCGTCTTGCTTACCCTGCGTGATTATGACCTCGCTATCTAGCGGGTTGTCTTCAACCATTTTATCAACGGCCCGAAAGCTTGCGGGGAGATTTGGTAGTGGGTTACGGTGGCGGACACGTGGTGTGAGATAAGCGGGCGAAATATTCGGCGTAATCCCGTTTTCCCGAGGTTGTTAATCCGACATGCAACTCAATCCAATTTGAGGTGTGAACCCAACAAAGACGACCGAGACACAATAACGGCCCAAATATTTCCGAAATGGTAACTATTTGATTTGGTAATTTTGATTTAGACCAATAGTTTGATACCCAAATCGGCCAAAATTTTAAACGTTGATCTTTGACACGATTCGGGCTTCTCTCCTATCCTTTAACCAACATGCAATCACCGAAATTGACAGTTGAAAGCAAACGGAGCTCTTCACGGCCGTACACGGTTGAATATCACTCCGATGGTGAATCTTCGAACGCAAAGGGTGATATAGAACTATGTATTTTAAAAGACCGATTGAAGAACTTACCATTTTTGGTGCTGAATGGGACGATCTCGGTGAGAAACTGTAGATGCACCTCTCCAAAGCTGTGAGTTTGACGAAACAGGTCGCCGGAGAAGATGACCGGCGATGCAGATCTGCTCAAGAACACGGCGGTGCAGCTGGCTATTTCAATTCTTTCCCGGTAACGGAGCCATTTGACGATGCCAAAAATGGTACATCAATGTTATCAAACGGAAGGATATCATTTCTCGGTGTACAGTGGTGGCTCTCCGGCCAAATGGATGGTGTTTGGGGTGGTTGTGAGCTGAGCCGTGGAGGCTGCCTACGTACCCTGTAGAGAGGGATCAAGCCACGCGTAGTTCTCGGTATTGGAGGAGTTGGCTTATTTAGTGTGGAGCCAAGTGTTGTATTAGGCATATTGAGAATCATTCGTTATGGTGGAGGGAGACCTCCTATTTATAGGTATGAGCCCATTTAGGGCTTAGTGTGTATTTACGGTTAAGGCCAAACGAGTAGGATAAGACACGTGGCTAAGATAATGGGCTCGGATACGAGGCTTAGCGGATGATCGAGGCCTCGAGCCGAGGTAGACGAATCGAGGTCAAGAGGCCGAGGTCGACGAATCGGGGTCGAGAGGCCGAGCCCGGTGATCTTCACAATATATAAGCTCGCCGAAATAGGCGAGGTCACTGATAAACTCGTTGGGCGGGCCCCCCGGTGCCGGGGTCCGCTTCGCCGATACATGTCGCGGAGGGGCTCGATAATCACTTGGTTTAATCGATGGCGAGGCGTTGACATACTTGACCGGGCGTTGACTGATCTCGCTGGGAAGATAAAATATTATAATAGGAGCGGGGCAATTTCTGGTGTATCATTACCCAACTCGTACAATGAGACAAATTATCATTTTTTCCTTTTTAATTTGATTCGGTTTAATTTCTAAATTAATATATATATTTCTTTTCTAACGAAATGGAAGGAGGTTTTTATTCCGGGACGGGGATGAAAAATCGAATCTTGAGTCTTATTAAGAAGTGTAATGGTTTGTACCACCAGGTCGTATTCTGTGGTGGACACATGATTCCGGATAAGGAGGCCAATAAATTTTTTAAAAATACAAATAAAAAAATTATGAGGGGGAAGAGGGCAAGTAAAAATATACTAGTATATACTACCTCCGTCCCATATTATAAGTCATTCTTGCAGTTTTCATCTGTCCCACAGTATAAATCATTATTACATTTTAATGCAATAATTAATGCACTTTTTCCTATTTTACTAATTTCAATACATGACCTTTCATACATCATTTAATAAATTATTGAGGGCATTTTAGTCCAAAACTATCAAGGTTGGATCATTTATTGAGTTTCTTAATCTGTATGCATAAGACTTATAATATGGGACGGATAGTATATTTTTCGAAGCAAGTGGTGCAGTTGCTCTCTTATCTGTATGTATCTGTTAGATCCGTCTCCGGTTGTATTCGATTACCTTATTATACCCTAAACTAATTATTAATTTAGATAATAAAAAAATGCCGTTATTATATCTAACTTTATTTTTTATAAATTTATTACTAACTCAATTATAAAAAAACAAAATAAAGTAATTATATACAGGCTATTATTAAGGCTAGCTATCGGGATTTTGGAAAATCAGGCTTTGTCCCCCCCCCCATTGGAATTAAAGTTGCAAATTGGACCACATTCGATTTTAGGTAACACGCCGTTAATATCGGCGTAAAATCAATTTTTACTCCGATAATACTGGCATAAAACCACCACAAACCTCCATACCCATATCTACTCATTATTGGCGTAATGAGACCCATTTTACGCCAATAGTGGCGTAAAATGGCATTAACGAGGGTAATAACGGCGAAAAGTTTGAATTGACAAAGAATTGCTTATTGGCGTAACGAGACTCATTCAATTCAAAAAATTGCTTATTGGCGCAACGAGACTCATTTTACGCCAATAATATTGGCGTATTACGCTGCTATTACTGGCGTAAAATCAGCCTTGTTACGCCAATAATATTGACGGTACAAATTCCCTCTGCTAATCCCCTTCTTCTTTCTCAAATTTCTTCTATCGAACAAATAACCCCTTTAACCCAAATTTTTCTCCAACTCGGTTGATATTCAAATGGATTCTATGGATGATGTTGAGAAAATCGAGCAATTGATTTCGGACACACAACCAAAGATACACGATGAGGCGATTCTTATGTGTATCATAAATTTTTTGTTTTCATTATTATTTTTGTGCGAAAAGGATGATTATTCATGTTTTTTTTTATCATGTTTATGATTTTGTGTAAATATAGTTGTGTAAATTGTGTTGAATGATGAAGATTGTGTAAAATGTTGTGTAAAAAGTGATGAACGGAACGATGAAGACGATGAACCATTTATTGGCGTTAAACCAGTTTTAACGCCAATATTATTGGCATAAACCACCACTATGATTAGCGTTAAGAGTGGTTTAACGCCAATATTATTGGCGTTAATTTTGTAATTTTTTTTTTATTTTTTGGAGAAAAAGCAAATATTTTTTGTATCATATATAGTTTAGTATAATCTGATAATCATTTTCACATAATTATTATATAATATATTATACTAAGTATAATATATTATATAATAATTATGTGAAAATGATGTTTTTTCCCTTGTATAATTTTAGCATCGTAATACTAATAGCAAAATTATAGGGTGTGCATATGCATTAGCAAAATTATGTGCAAAATTATATGCATATGCATTAGTAAAATTATGTGCAAATGTAATACTAATAGCCAAATCTCATAATGCATTAGCAAAATTATGTGCATATACTAATAGCATTGTAAATTTTTTAGTATAATTTGATATTTAATAGCCTTATATCATATTTAATTCCCGGATTTTAGTATAATTTGATATCTAATATTACAGACAATGTAACCTAACCAAATACGATGGCGACGAAATAACTAATAACACATAACACATAACACAAATAAAAATAAACTGTTGAAATAGTGTCCTAAACCCAATCGGGTTGGACCGGATCCGACCGGGTCGGATCATTTCTACTATTTCTTTATGTTTATCATATATTAAATGGCTTTTATGTTGTCATATATATGTTCTTTTAAAGAACCAATCATGAATTGTAATATGATAACGTCCTCAGTATTAAACTATGATAGAGAAACCATGATAGGCGATTATGGTTGATGAGATCTCTAATCACTTTAATAAGTTTGATACTTAAATGTCTCTAAAGCCGATGTACTATTAAACGGGGCATTGATAGTATGAACATGCTAGCACGTATTAGATGTCTTCGTCTTTAAGGACGGGGATAGATCTCGTCTATCGAAGTGTAGAGACACTTGGACTGTACATGGACGTGTATTAGAGAATGCGTACGTTAGATTGACCCACTTACACGGATAAGTGTCACACTATGTGACGGTTGTGTAATTATCCTTAGGACCGGAGTCTACATGGCATCACGGTGTGGAGTGTCATTCTTTCACACTATTGAGGTTTCCCCTAGCCACGGGGTGATCATGCGGTAGTGATTGGGTGTGATACTGAAGCATGCGGAGTATACATGTTTGGTCATCTGGGAATTGCGTACCCTATCAGTAGGGGTGAATATCCGAAATGGCCTTCTTATAAGGAATGTCTTACTCTCATGAATCTTTGCAAAGTGGAAGTAAATGAGTTACTTCGAGAGAGTATGATATCCAGATTATAAGATACGGTCGTTAATGTTTGACACTCGACGTACGACCGTATGGATATTATTACAGCGATATGTTTGTAATTTACACGGTAACTGTTTCACATGAAAGGTAGTAGTCATTGCATTTGACTCTTCCGATGATTGGGGGTCACGGTGTGTTGCTAGACGCTATCCCGTGATCGTTAGGCATGAAGGGCATTTTCGTAAATTGTACTTTGTGTCTACGGCCAACATATTCGGAAGCCTATCGGGTCACACACATAAGAACATCTAGCCGGATTAAAATGTGGTTATAGATGATAACCAAATAAGGAAAGTTTTCTCATACTATAAAGGTTATAGTGGTAAATTAATATAGTGGTATTTATTTATTATGAATAAATATAATACAAGATATTAATTATGGTGATTAATTAAATATATATATTTAGATACATATGTCAAAAATATATATGTATATTGATACACAAGTATTTTGCAAATTAATTAATCATAGTATATATTAATTAAAGAATATTCCGGATGCCAAATCTTTGGGATATGTGGCACCAATTATAAGTGTATTATGATACACTTGGATTGTGTAATTTAATTAATAAGATTGTCATAATATTAATATTAGATATTGATTGATTTTGGAAAAATAGATTTATGGTAATAAGATATATATAGTCAATATAAGATATTGACAATATCTTGGAAATATTTAATATAGGATATTAAATTAAATGAGATAAATCAATCAATTATATTTTTCTTATTTTATTGAGAAAAAGGTTTTCTTCTCCTCCACTCTATTGGGGCGCCACCTTTGACTATAAATAAGAGGTGGGTGTTAAGCTCTTTTGTACATCACAATTACAAGAACTAATAGTTCTTGTGTAAAATAGAGAGCTTCCAATAGAGAGTTTGTGAGAGAGGAAAAATGCCGGTCTAGCAACCAGAGTTTTCCAATAGCAATCCAATGGTGGATTCCGGCGGGTTGTTCGTGTGGACTAGCGGTAGAGGCCGAACACTTAGGTGGCTCCGTGCACAACTACTCTTCTTAAACGGTCAAAGCGTCGATCTTTTCACTACAAGAAAAACACTATTTTGCTACACTATTGTTTGCCACACAATAACAAAAAGTGTTGTTATATGCTTATTTTTAGCCACAAGAGCGTGGCAAAAAGTCTAACCAAGTATATATTAGCCACACTTTTTTGTGTGTGTGGCAAAAACTAGTGTAGCAATAGAGTGTTTTTCTTGTAGTGTTTAGATCAAGTAAGGTAACCACCGTCTTTAGCTTATTTGTTTATTGCTTAAACGAAGTCGATCTTGGGTAAAAGGAAATCAAAATTTTGAATTCTGCTACATTCCTGCGTAGATTTTCTAACACGAACAACGACAATAACATCGACGACTTCCGTTCTGCCTTACGGTGAAAGCCTCCACCCGAAAGCGAGGTTCTTGTAGGTCTAGGTTGTTTTCGATTTCACTCCTTCATTCTCACCAGTTATGGCCTTCCTCATGCCTGCAAGAAATGAGGTCCTATAGGACATCTCTTAGAGGATTTGTAGGTTCTCTTGTTCATCTCTCCACTCAGCAGCTTGGTAAAGCCTCAGCCGGTGTTCGGTAAGTTTTAAATTTATTATTTTACCGGAACACCCCAAGTGCAAGGCACGTTGTAGTGGGTATTACCGGGTCGTCCAAGGAATCGAATGATGTCGGAAACAAAAATACAGTTAACGTACCGGTGAATTGTCACGATAAATCTAATTAAAATAATAAAGTTCCTACAAATTCTATGGTCCTAAATAAGTTTTTATTAATCTAATAAAACAGAAGAAATCAAATAACACTAAAGGAAATACAAATTGAAAAACAACAAATTAAACCCAAATAAGCTATTGAATCTAAAATCCAAATTGCTATGAAAAATTACTGATTTTCTTCTTAATGTAACGAGACAGTAGGGCAACAAGGATTCTACCAAACAACCACCACCCAACCAGTTTGTGGGATGAATCGAATTTCTTGGTGTGATCTAACTTAAATCCAATCAAATTTCTTTAATCAAATTTATTTGGTTTCTGTTCCCTTTCTCAAGTGAAACAAAATTAACAATAAAAGAACATGATCATGAGTTCGTTTCCGAATCTCCTACCCAATTAACAATAAACTAATCTCTCGGGATATCATTAACTGTATCGAATGAAGGGTTCTATGTAAATTTAATTCTCACCAAATTCAAAACAACAATCGTTTCATCGATTTTTCAATCTAACAAAACATACATTCAAACAATTCAAAACATTCGATAAAGAAAAATAAATCCAAACTCACTAATAATGTTTATTGAAAATCTCTTGGTTGTGGTGATGTTGTAATGGCTTCATCCCGTTGTCCTACTGCGAATTGCTTAGCCTTCAATCATCTTCGATCTCCAAAAGAAAATTGAAAGAAATAAACTCATGTTTTTGTGTGATGTGGTGCGGCTGCTGTGTAATGATGTGTTGTATTTTTTAGTGTCCTCTTTTCTGCTCGAATGGTGCTGCTTATATAGGAGTTTCGCCGACATAAGGAAGGATCTAGAAAAACACGTCGATTTTGCAGCTTCGGGGTTCGGTCGACCGAATAGCACGGCTCGGTCGACCGAGCCTACCATTTACGCGTTTTCACACTGTTGCTTCGTATACCGTGTTCCCCACTTCACTCTTTTGACCAGATTTGATTTATCCTCTCTTCAATGCTCCGATTTTCTTCTTTATTTTGAAATCACTTGATTGAATGAGATAAATCTCTCAATAAATAACATCCCCCTGCATTTCTTTATTTTCTACAAAATTGTTGTTACACCGAGACATCGAATAATAATAATAATAAAATGTGTAACAAAATAATAATTTAAACCCAATATTTCCTCATAATTAAATTATAACCCCTCAATAACCATTATAGGAATTTAACGGTTAAAACACGCTTTTCTCATTTATTTCCCTTAAAAATAAGGTAAATTGTTTAGGGATTAAGCCCGAAAATATAGTAAAATATACCCTAAACAGCCGGAAGTGAGGCATCCTGTAGATTATGTATTTTAGTATTGTTTCACCGGACTCGTCCGGCATCTCCATCACTCCTCCCGTCGTGACAGCGGTTGTGTCACCGCCGTACCTTAAACATCTAACAACCAAAAATTCAACAAAATCACACTAATATCCTAAAAAACAAAACATCACCGTAACTTGGATAATGAATGACTACACTATTTTCCAATCTTATGTATATGTATACTGTCACAAACGGATATGCACGTGTATGTGTGCAAATGTGTGTGTTTGTTTGTGTCAATATATATATATTTATTATATATATATATATATATATATATATATATATATATATATATATATATATATATATTGTTACAACTTCGGATATCATAAGGGTTCGGATTTCGTATGTATTTGTTTGTGTCAGGTATGTATATGTATACTGTCACCAACGGATATCATAAGGGATCGGACTTTTACGCTGTTATTTTGTGTCATGTATATGTATATATACACACACACATAGAGTTATAAATGAGTATCATAAGGGTTCGGATTTCGTGTGTGTTTGTTTGTGTCGGGTATGTATAAATATATACAGTCACAAACGGATATCATAATGGCTCGGACTTTGTATGTGTTTGTTTGTGTCGTGTATATTTATATGCACACTGTCATAAACACGACTTTTACATATATTTATAATTAGTCGTAACAACTTATATGAAAAGAGAGACGACACGACATGAATGTTGCGGATATTGTGTGTGTTAGGATTGTGTAATGTCGTCTCTATTTTCATAGAAATTGTTAGGACTAATAACAGATATACGTAGAAGTTGTCATTATATTTATATGTGTGCATGTGTACAATTTCCCTATATATATATATACACACACACACACCCCTATACATACACACACACTTTTAAATATATATATACACACATATGCATACATGGACCTATTTCAAAGTTTCAAATTTTACGTAATAGTCGTGTCGTGTTCATTTTCATATAAAATGTGTATACATATGTATGTATATATATATATGTACACACACACACACACACAACCCTACCGAACATGTGCGGGGTTCGAGTTCGGCTCGAAAGGTTCGAACCTAAGGTTCGGCTCGGCTCGAAGCGGTCGAACCTTAGTTTAGCAAGGTTCGGCTCGGGTTCGAAAGTTCGAACATGTTCGACATGTTCGAACATGTTCGAACGGTTCGAACATGTTCGAACCTTATATATATAGTTTTTTTTTTTAAATATACAATAGTTCGAGCCGAACGTGTTCGATACGGTTCGGCTCGATAGACGAATATCAAATACCTAACGTTCGGCTCGACGTTCGAAGGTTCGAATCGAACTCGAATCGAGCTTTTTCGAGCCGAATACGGCGAATCGAATCGAATGCGACGTTCATTTACGCACACACACACACACACATATATATATATATATATATATATATATATATATATATATATATATATATATATATATATATATCAACTTTACATGTCTATACATATGTATATACATGTCAAGTTAGGACTTAATAGTCGTGTCGTGTTCATTTTCATATAAAATGTGTATATATATATATGTGTATACACACACACACACACTATATATATATATATGTGTGTGTGTGTGTGTGTGTGTGTGTGTGTGTACACATATATATATATACATACATATGTATACACATAATTTTTTTATAATATGATGAAATATTTATGCATGCTCGTTATACTGTGAATTGCAGCTTGTAGATTTTGATCCTGCACGTCATTTCAAGGGACAGTGGAATTATAAAGGGGAGAGCGCTAAGATGACAGCTGTTTTAAATCATTTTAGTGCGGTCTCGGTTCCGGGTGGTGTAGATTTTGTAGACAGATTTAAAAAGTCCATATTTAAGGATTTTGTAACGGCGCATAAAGATCGGAAGTTCTCAGGGGTGCTTATGCGATATATTGGATTCAACATGATATACCCCAACAGGCCCGATTAGCTACATTTTAGGTTTGGAAACTCGGGAGAGACATCCGTGTTTGGCATGAGAGAATTCGCAATGATTTCCGACTTAAAGTTTGGCGGTATTGATGATGTGGATGTTGGTAGCACTTCTATGTGCTTTGAAAGGGGATGTTACTTGGAAAATTATCAAAATGTAGCAGTTACCATAAAAGACTTGGAGCGTGCATTTCGTCATCCTGTTGGAGAGGGCCATCGTAATGGTGAGGTTGTATACCGGTTAGGGCTAGTGTATTTCATTTATGGATATATTTTAGGTTGGAACGACAATCTTGGAATCCCGAAACATATATTCAACCTCGTTGAAGATTTGGAACGTGTACAAGATTTTGCATAGGGGGAGTACTTGTGGCAAATTACTTACGACAAGATAGCACATCTCATGGTGATTGTTAAACGCTTTAGTCAACAACCGGAGGATAAAAACAATCACAAGCCATCGGTTGAGGGGTGGGCACCTGGGTTTACCTACTGGGGTTATGAACTTTTTCCACGTTAGCAAAAGACCGAGCCTCCGTTTTGTAAACGTATAAGCCACGATGCCTTTCCTCGGATGTTGAGATTGGAACCCACAAATAGTACACCGCGTGGACCCACGATGGGAACTAAAGTTATGCCTGAGGTAATATTCATGTATTCCATTTAATAACATGCATTTAAGATTATGCCAATAGCATGATTAAAGATTCTTATAAATGTGTTGATTGTTTTTTTCTACAGGTCGGAATGAATATGAGTATGGTGGCCCAGAACGGAGAAGTAGTATTACTACGTCGGCTCGGGCTATCTGAAGACCAAATTTCACCTCCCCCACGTCTATTTCCAAAACCTCCCCAAAGCCGTCGAAAGAACTCCCCTCACAGCATGAGGCCCCTCCCGCTCGTGGGAAGCGTAAATTGAATAAATCTTCTCGGATTACCACGACTGCGGGTACTAGTCGATCCAATGTTCATCGTGTTGACCTTAATGATGCACCTACCACTCTTAGACATGGAACGACATCCGGGAGTGGTGTTTTACGGGATGATGAGACCCGTGAAGAAGAAGATCGTGACGTTTTATGGGATGAGGGTTTTGATATTGACAATGATAAACGAGATCATGTTGTTGATGGAGGGAACACTATTGTTGAAAACCCGATAATTGATGCGGTTGGTAAGATGATCGACGCGGCAATAAGGAAAATCCAAGAGGGAATGAATGCCAAATTCGCTATCATTAAAGCAAGGCTCGATGCTCAGAACAAGGTGTTAAATAATCACAGTGTCATTGTCGTCAAATGGCCTCTTACGTCGAAAATATTGTCGTCAAATGAGAATCCCTGCCTTGTGTGGTCGACTGTCGGTGGGTCCCACACGTCAAGTGGTGGTGATTAATGACCGTAGGCAGGACACATGGGTACAGTGTCAAGTCTTGTCACCATTCGTGCATCATTTTATGACGATAATATTGTCGTCAAATGGATGAGATTGTTCCTTTATGACTTTGATATGAAGTTGCTGTATGACATATATAAAGCTGCAAAACCATGTGGATATAACATTCAACCCAGCGGAATAAAAAAAATATGTTACAATCGTGATGGCTTACCAAATTAACATAAAAAAGTGAGCGAAACATAAACGATTACAGACCATTGTTCTTGAAAAGACAAAGCAAAAAAAAGTCGTCAGTCTTTTCATACATCAAGTTAACAATCTAAATTATATTATACATTGAGTGGGCCAGCCAAATGAAGTGGTGTAGGACATTTGTCTTTTCTGTGTCCAGGAAGACCGCAAGTTGAACATTTTTTGATACTCCGGCCTACCGAAAGTATCCTCCTAATCCTGGCAGCTTTACGTTCTCCGTTTGAACGTATCCTCATCGTTCTACATCGGCCTCGTTTTCGTCCTTGCCGTATCCGTTCTCCCGAAACATTATCCCTCTCAATAGGTGGAAGAATAACTTCTGTTCGAACATTATATGGGAGTTTCCAATCTTCTTCAACAGGAACAGGAAACACGCGGCCTTCATAAATATGTTTGAAGCACACCGCTTTGAAATAAGGATGACAACCGTCATAAATGTTCAAACGACGTTCTACGACTGTTGCAGCGGCATGTACACATGGTAGCCTATGTGCTTGCCACTCTCCACAATAGCACTTCTGATCATAGAGATTAACTTTGTTGCTGCTATCAAGGTTCGACACCTGAAATTGAACGGCGTCGATGGGATAGAGCATGAAGTTTATTCTACGATGAACGATATCCATCATCTTCGTTTCAACTTCTGGTGCTAATACACTACTACAGCCGTATGCTAACTCTCTCCGCTCATGATACCAAAGTTGTAATGTCTTCCTAATGAACTCGAGCATATTCGTTATATTCATGTTCCGTGCCTCAAGAAGTACAGCGTTGAAGCTCTCAGTATAGTTGCTTGTCATGATAGCGTATCGCGTTCCAGGAAAATGTGCCCGTGCCCAGTTTTTCACTCCGACATTCTCCAAATAAGTATGAACCTCCCATCTTTCCGCTTAATCTCCTCAAACAATATTTCGAATTCCCATTCTGAACATGTGTAAGCTGCTTTCTTCAATGTCACCTTACAATATCTTTTCTTATCGTAAGTGTCATTGACGTTCATGTCAAGGTGGTGGTAGAAATATCCATGGTAAGCATCTGGAATTACTCTTTCAAGGAAAGACTTGATTGCCTGATTTCTATCGGAGACAAATGACAAATCTCCAAGATCCTACATTCTCCGATTGCCTTCTTCAAGTGGTTAGAGAAATACGTCCACGAATCATTGCTCTCACCGTCGGCTACGCCAATGGCCAATGGAAACAAGTGATCACCCGCATATACTCCGACAGCAACTAATAAAGTCCCCCCATACTTATTCTTCAAATGAGTACCATCTACGCATAGTATAGGGCGACAAAATTTGAATCCAACAATACTAGATCCCAACGACATAAAACATTACTTGAACCAACCCATGCTATCCCTTTCTATGTGTGTCAATGTATCGGCATTTGCTTCCTTAAGCATGTGAAAGTAGCCAGCCAACTTACTGTAAGACTGTTATGGAGTTCCACCAACCAGACGTAAAGACTCTTGTATACATCTATAAGCTTGGTCATAACTAAGGGATAAGCCGAATTCTTTATTCACCGCAACTTGGACATTCTTTGCTTTAAATTTTCTCTTAAGTTCAATAATGTCGTTCCTTACCAAACGGCCTATAGAAGAAGGTGTGGCTTGAGCATGCTGATTAGTTATATTTTCCAGTCCACATGTATGTTTTGCCTCATACTCGGTTATGATGAAATAGTGGACATCATCACCCTCAACCTTCCTACTATTCAACTTCCATTCACATTTATTCGATCCCTTACATTCCAAATACAGTTTATCCTTATCAGACCTTTTGAGTTTGAACTGATACCTCTTCTTCATTGCGTGAAATCCTAATATGTCGCGCATCTCATCTTTATTTTTGAACAACTTCCCAACATACAAACCTGTGGAAATATATCACTCGGCGATCCGCTCGCGAGGCTCGAGCAGGTGATCGGCGGCTGGCGATCCTCATGATCACAGCAGACTTTGTCGTGCATAACTTTATTTGTACACTTTATTTATTTGTAAAAGACATATTAATTGTGATACATATAAACAATTAATATGTCAAACTCTAGTTTACTTTATGTCATAGACATAGACATAGATTGTACTTTTACTTTTTGCTTTTGTGCCGCCCACATCTACATACTCAAGTGGCCGCCCTAGCTAGCTAGTCTCTTTCCAAATTGTATCTATTTATACTCCTTCATTATCAATGAATAAAAGATAAGTTGAAGTTTACTCTTGTGTTAACACATTCTCAAACTCTCTTCATGGTAGCAGAGCCATTTGTGTTCTAACTTTTTCCGCTGCAAAATTCATATTTCTGAAGAATGTCTTCCACATCCGACATTACTTCAACCTCGCGGACTCTCGGCGGCCTCGGTGGCCGGGGAGTACCGACAACTCCTCTTCTTATACAAACCATAGACTTGATGGTAACAACTATACGTTATGGTCAAGGTCTATGAAAATGTACATTTACGGACAAAGTAAGATGGGATACTTGTCCGGAACTAAACCCGCACCCGCCGAAACCGACCCCGGTTTTGAAGCATGGGACACAACAAATAATCAACTCATGACCATCCTCACGAGGTCAATGACAAAAGAGATAAGTGAAAACTTTATGATGTATGATACCGCCAAAGAAATGCGGGATAATGCCGAGAGATCTTTACTCCAAGAAGGATAATACATCGAGGTATATGAACTAGAAGCTCAAATTCAAACTTGCAGGCAAGGGGATATGTACGTAACTCAATATTTCAATCAACTATCTAAGGCTTGGCAACACTTAGATATGTTAGAAACTCACTCATGGAATGATGTCAAGGATCTTGCTCTTTATAAAGACATCATAGAAAAGAAGAGAGTATTCGGGTTCCTCACCGGTGAATCCTACTCTTGATGATGTTAGGGGAAGAATTCTTGCCACCAAACCTCTTCCAAATCTCAAATCCATGTTTGCCGAGGTCAAACATGAAGAAAGTAGGAGAAAAGTCATGCTTCGAAATCCACTACCGACAACCCTGCGAAGGTGCGCCCTGCGGCGTCGGGAAGGCGCCGAGGTTGCCGAGACATACAAGAAGCCTACCGAGAAAAGCGGAAAACGTGCGTTCGTGATCACCGCAAACGCACAAATCACACCAAGGACAACCGCCGGAAGCTCCATGGCAAGCCTAACTCCTCAAAAACCTCAAAACCTATCGGGGAAAGTCAAGGCGAGACACATTAGTGAGGAGGAGAATGAAAACCGGATGAATGCTCGGTTCGCATTCAAAGCCTTCCCGAATCAACAAAAGGAAGGTAGTCACTCTACCGATGTTGCTACTCATACTCATACGGGTAAATTCTACTCTTCCCTTAGCAATGAAACATGGATTGTTGATTCGGGGCATCCTCCCATATGATTTGGTAATAAAAACCTTATAACCAACTATATGCCTTGTCACCAAATTCATAACATTAAAGCCGCCGATGGATCTATCTCTCGTGCAAAAGGTGTTGGAAATGTTAAACTCACTAATAAGATATGCCTACGGGATGTCCTATTTGTTCCAAACTTAGGCGCAATCTTATATCGTCGGTAGACTCACTAAAGATTTGAATTGGATTTGTTGTTTTTAAGGAAAATCAAGTGCACATTCCGGGATCCTACTTCACGGGAAGTGATTGGGAAGGCTAAACCTTGCGCGCTGGATTGTTTACGGTCAACCCGTCGAAGACAAGGCGAAGACCGAATGCCTCGGCCGACTCGCTCCCGACTTTAGACAATATCATGTTATGGCATTATAGATTAGGACATCCAAGTTTTGGTTACTTGAAATCTTTAACTCCTGAATTGTTTAAAGGATGTAATCGAATGACCTTCAATGTGATATTTGTCAATTTGCTAAACTTACAAAATCTGTGTATGCTAAGTTACCTCATTTGCATTCCTCACCCTTCACCTTAATACACGGTGATGTGTGGGGACCCTACAGGGTGAAAAGTATAACGGGGAAAAGGTGGTTTGTCACCTTTATTGATGATCATACCGGGAACACTTGGGTTTTTTTAATGAAAGACAAATCGAAGTTGGTCATATCTTTCAAGAATTTTATCATATGGTCTCCACTCAATTTGATACTAAGGTCAAGATCTTAAAGGCGATAATGCTCTAGAATACTATGAGTCTAATCTCGGTACCTTCTTGACAGATAGAGGAATTGTTCATATCGGTAGTTGTGTGGAAACACCTCGGCGAGAATGGGGTTGCCGAGAGAAAGAACGAGCACCCGCCGGAAATGGCCGGATCAATCATGTTCACCACACATGTTCCTAAATACATGTGGGGTGAAGCTATACCGATCGCAACTTATTTACTCAACAGACTTCCCAGCGAGTGTTAGGTTTCAAAACTCCACTCCAAACCCTACCGACCACACACTCTGCCATCATCTTGTTTCCCGAGCTTGCCTCCAAAGATCTTTGGTTGTACCGTGTTTGTGTATATCCATGCTCAACACAGAAGTAAACTTGATCCTAAAGCTCACAAGTGCATTTTCCTAGGTTATGCAAAGGACAGAAAAGGTTACAAGTGTTATTCCCCTATTGAAAAGAAATTTTACAATTCTATGGATGTAAAATTCTTTGAAAGGACCCCTTATTACAGCAAACCTACTGAGCCATTCACTGATGGAAACCTGATTGAAATTGACCTAAACCCCTTCCCTCAGCAAACTCTTAACCCTCAGCAACCTACTGATCCTCAGCAGACTGAACTTCAGTACCCTACTGACTCTCTACAGCCTAATACTTCTCAAAGAACCAACCCGAACAAGAGTCTACCGACCCGAGCCCGCCGAACCGGAACCTCGGCCCCTCATACCGTACCGCAGTCCGCTGGACCTCGGCTTATTGACTCTCGGCGGTCCGTCGAAGTGGATGACGGACCTATTGCTCTAAGGAAAGGGAAAAGATCATGCACCGATCATTCTATTCATTCTTATTTATCTTATGATCGGTTGTCTCCTGTCTTTGCCATGTTTACACGGGACTCGGACTCTCACTCTATCCCTAGAAATATTCGGGAGGCTCTTCAAAATGATAAGTGGAAGGTCGTCGTTAAAAACAGATGACCGCCCTCCCGGATAATCATACTTGGGATCTCACAACTCTTCCAAAAGGCAAAAAGACAATACCGCAAATGGTTATTCACTATCAAATACACCGCCGATGGCACTATTGACAAGTACAAAGCCGATTGGTAGCCGGGGGATTCACACAAACTTATGGCATTGACTATAAAGAAACGTTTGCACCAAAGTGGCAAAGCTCAACACTTTGTCGGGGTACTAATTTCTCTACCGTCCAACTTGACCGGCCTCTTCATCAATTGGACATCAAAAATGCTTTTCTAAATGGGGACCTTACCGAGGAGGTTTATATGACTATACCTCCTGGTTTTATCAATCCTCATACTCAAGGCAAGGTGTGCAACCGAGGAAATCTCTATATGGCTCGAAGCAATCACCAAGGGCATGGTTTGGAAAATTAACAAGCGTGGTCAAAGCCGCTTGGATATCACCGGTGCAATTCGATCACACTATGTTCATCAAGACAACCAACCGGAGGAGGTCTATTCTTATTGTCTATATGGATGATATCATCCTTACCGGAGATGACCCCGCCGAGATCCAACACTTGAAAGAATTCTTCGGCAAAGGTATTTCGGGTTAAAGACTTGGGTTTACTTAAGTATTTTCTTGGCATGGAAGTAGCTAGAAACATCAAAGGAATCTCGGTCTCCCAAAGGAAATATGTACTTGGACCTCGCTTAAAGGAAAGCGGCATGCCGGAGTGCAAACCCTCGTATCCCCGCAGTAGACCCCGAGTCATACCCCGTTACATGGTGACATTCTTTGTAAGAAAGGAACAATATCAAAGACTTGTAGGGAAACTCATCTACCTATCCCATACAAGACCGGATATTGCATATGGTGTCGATCGGTTAGCGGTTCATGCATTGCCCTACCGAGCAACATTGGGATGCGGTGAATAGAATCCGCGGTATTTGAAGTCCACTCGGCCAAGGGTTACACTTCACCAAGTCCGTCGATAGATCCATCAAGGTCTATACCGATCGATTGGGTGGATGCCACATAGATAGAAGGTCTACCACAGGCTATTGTTCCTATGTATGGGGCAATCTTGTTACTTGGAGGAGCAAGAAACAACCTACTGTGTCTAGAAGCAGTGCTGAAGCTGAACTCAGGGCACTTGTTTTAGGCATTTGTGAAGCTCTTTGGCTCAAAAGAGTTCTTACTGAACTTCAGCAACCTATTCAGCAACCTATCACACTCTGTTGTGATAATAACTCAGCACTATGCATGGCAGAGGATCCAGTCCATCATGACAAAACAAAACATGTGGACATTGACAGACACTTTCTGAAGGAGAAGATTGATGCCAAGATTATTCAACTCCAGTATGTTCCCTCAGAAGATCAAAATGCTGATATTCTTACCAAGGCTATTCCACCTCTTACGTTCGGCAGACTAAGTAGCAAACTTGGCCGCATCAATATATACAAACCCGGTTTGAGGGGGGGGGTGTGGAAATATATCACTCGGCGGTCTCGCCGAGGCTCGCGAGGTGATCGGCGACCGCGATCCTCATGATCACAGCAGACTTTGTCGTGCATAACTTTATTTCCACACTTTATTTATTTGTAAAAGACATATTAATTGTGATACATATAAACAATTAATATGTCAAACTCTAGTTTACTTTATGTCATAGACATAGACATAGATTGTACTTTTACTTTTTGCTTTTGTGCCGCCCACATCTACATACTCAAGTGGCCGCCCTAGCTAGCTAGTCTCTTTCCAAATTGTATCTATTTATACTCCTTCATTATCAATGAATAAAAGATAAGTTGAAGTTTACTCTTGTGTTAACACATTCTCAAACTCTCTTCAAAACCATCTTCGTCTTCAATGGTAATCGTCCATGTGCTAAGGCACAACGGTATTTCAATTGCCGGAAGACTGTCTCCAAAATCACCTAAATCACTCCCTCCGTCATGACTGCTACTGCCATATGTGTGTCGGGATTCAACATGGTGTGCAACACTGTGGTTTAAAAACGAACCGCCTAGGCCAAAACTAGGTTGAACTGGAATAGTCGAAACACTACAATTCGTTGTAGGTGGAGCGTTATGACTTGTATTCAGAATTTGGTGTCCACCACGTAATCAACAACTTGTATTCACAACTGGTATAGTCGGAGCTATTGTAGCGTCGTTAAAAGGTTGACTAGAGCTACCAAATAGTAGTTCAGTGAATGATGTATTCGGTACCTCACTGAGTATATGATCAGACGAGTATGGTGTATCAGAAACCCCGTGACGATACCGAATCTCGCACCTCCATATGGCATCACGAGATGGTCCTCCTGAACAAGAATAAGTGATAGCCCAAGGGTCGAATTACGGGTTGAGACATCGACAACCGACATGATCAAAGCCGAGACGATGGGCCCATCTCAATACCGTAAGTCAGAAAGCTCGGGGTGCGGACAAAGTTCACTCTAAACACATAGGCCCATTATCAAGGTGGTTACTTGCATTAATTGGTAAAGCCCATTTATGCTGGTAAAAGCCCAAAGGGCTAATATTGTATTTTACCCAAACCGCCATGGTTTAGGGTTAGGGTAATGAACTCCCTATAAGTATACACTTCCAGGAACTACGTGTGACTTGATTTCTGGACAATTACAGGATACGTAGGCAACCTGAGAGAGACTCTCAGGCTCAGTCTAAAATCATCCTTGATTCAATCATCCCTAGATAAAATTGACCCGGAAATTATACACGACAAAATCCAGCATCGTCATTGGCTCTAGAAGGAGGGTCTTCTATCGATGATGGATCAAGGAGTTATGGTGATCATGTTAATGGCAAAATAAGGCCAAAAACGCAGCGAGATCGGCAGCTAATTTATGGAGTTTGAACCGTTGGAATGAAAATTCCTCCAGTCAAATTGAAGAAGAAGGGGAAAAATTCCCTCCAAATTTCAAACCGATAGGAGTGCGTCTTGATGCCCGATCGTCGCCAAGAAGTTGCTGCTGTATCAAAAACGCAGCAGAACCCTAATTGGGAGCAGACAGGTCGGCAGCCTATTGCCGCCAATTGAACCGTTGGAAAAATAATTCCACCGGTCATAATCAAGGATTATCAGGAACGAACAAGACCTAAAAGTTTCAGGCCAATCAGAGTTCGTTTAATTGCCCGATCGTCGCAAAGAAGTTGCTGCTATATTATAGAAACGGAGCAGAATCCTAATCAGCTGTTTTAGGTCGGCGGCCTGTTACCAGCAATTCAACCGTTGGAATGAAAATTCCTCCCGTCATATTAAATAATACAGAGAGAAGAACAATATCTAAAAATTTCATGCCGATCGGTGCCCGTCTTAATCCCCGATCGTTGCCAAGAAGTTGCTGCTGTATAAAAAACGCAGCAGAACCCTAATTGGGAGCAGACAGGTAGGCAGCCTATTGCCATCAATTGAACCGTTGGAAAAACAATCCCACTGGTCAAAATCAATTATTAGGAGTTACGAACAATCCCTCAAAATTACAGGTCAATCAGAGGTCTGTTTGATTGCACGATTGTCGCCAAGAAAGTGACTGCCAGCCCCGAAAACACAGCAGAGCCCTAATTGTCAGCAGACAAGTCGGAAGAATTTTGCCGCCAATGGAACCGTTGGAACAACAAATCCACCGGTCAGATTCAATAGTTATGAGGACTGAACGATCCCTCAAAATTCAGACCGATCGGAGTTCGTTTGATTACCTGATCGTGACATGGAAGTTGCTGTTGCGCACAAAAAATGCAGTAGAATTCTGGACAGCTCCTTCCAGGTCGGCGGCTTATTCCCGGAGATTGAACTGTCGAAAGAAATATCCCGCCGCTCACATCAAATAAAAATGAGGGAAGAACGATCCCTCTAAATATTGGGCTGATCGGAGTCCTTTTCGAGGTCTGATTGTCACCAAAAAGACACTGCAGTGGCGCCCAAGAAAGCTGTGAATTATCTATCTATCTAGCTATCCGTGAAGCGAGTTCTCAAACTCCAAGGATCGAGCCGAGCTCGTTAGCTCTCCAGAGTCTGCTAGAAGTATAATGAAGACCACAGGTAATCATCATACTTCGGGGGCAACAGACGATATGTGAATATCGATAAGCGACAAGCAAAATACTGCAAAAATTGAAGCAAAATAAAGCTAGGCATCATATTTGGAGCTCACCGAGGAGCGAATCTTTAATAAGTCTGAGTTTGACTCGGCATCTTATCTTGGAACTATTTTATTTGGGAACTCTCCTAGCCGAGCGTGGCGGGACGAGCCTTCTTATTTTGGGAACTCTCCCCACGGAGGGTTGTGCTATCTTATTTTGGAACTCTTCTAGCCGAACGCTGCGGGACGAGCCTTCTTATTTCGGGAACTCTCCCCACGCCGGGGTTGAACTATCTTATTTTGTAACTCTCCTAGCCAAGCGTGGCGGGACGAGCCTTCTTATTTTAAGAACTCTCCCCACGGAGGGTTGAGCTATCTTATTTTGGAACTCGCCTAACCGAGCATGGCGGGACGAGCCTTCTTATTTCGGGAACTATCCTCATGGTTATTGTGACTTTTTGACTAGTGTCTTGCGTATCTCGAGGATCCACTCCACAAAGGATCTACTCAACGGTCTACGAGGATCCGTAAGTCGGACGCCTTCAGTGTCGACAACCAACATTTATAAGTCCTAATAGGACAAAAATGCAATGGCATCGAAGTCCGAGTCGACAGCGACATAATCTGACTCCTAAGGGAGAGGATTTACTAGGGCATCGAGGTCGGGCAACATGAACATTTCGATCAACAGCCAGTGAAGCTAAAAGTTCCATGGGACCAAAAAGCTAAGGGATCGAGTTTGGACCATGTCCAAATCTCTCGGAAATCATGTGTCATGAGTCATGAACGACAAAGAAACACCACGACACCGAGATCTGGAGCGAAAGTTACGTATTACCAGTCTTTTTAGACAGTAATTACTAGGACATCGTAGCCGGAAATATATATATCGACAGCCGAAAGGAGACAGCCAGGGGCATCTCTTCTACTACGCAACAACAAAGAAAAGTCCAAAAAATGCTAAGGCACAGGGAGAGTTCGCATAATCGGACCAAACGCACATAAAATCAACTACCAAAAGCAAAACGAGCCTAAGGGGCAAAAAATGCTAAGGCAGAGAGACGGTTCGCAAAGTCGGACCAAACGCCCAGAGCATCGACTTACCCATAGCAAAAATAGTTTGTGAGACAAAAAATGCTAAGGCAATTAGGTCGATCTCAATTACACTAGACTCGCAAGTGCAATAAGAACCAAAGGTTATCGATAAGCGACAAGCAAAATACTGCAAAAATTGAAGCAAAATAAAGCTAGGCATCATATTTAGAGCTCACAAAGGAGCGAATCTTTAATAAGTCCGAGTTCGACTCGGCATCTTATCTTGGAACTATTTTATTTAGGAACTCTCCTAGCCGAGCGTGGTGGGACGAGCCTTCTTATTTTGGGAACTCTCCCTATGGAGGGTTGAGCTATCTTATTTTGGAACTCTTCTAGCCAAGCATGGCGGGACGAGCCTTCTTATTTTGGGAACTCTCCCTACGGAGGGTTGAGCTATCTTATTTTGGAACTCTCCTAGCCGAGCGTGGCCGGACGAGCCTTCTTATTTTGGGAACTCTCCCCACGGAGGGTTGAGCTATCTTATTTTGGAACTCTCATAACCGAGCATGGCGGGACGAGCCTTCTTATTTCGGGAACTATCCCCATGGTTATTGCGACTTTTTGACTAGTGTCTTGCATATCTCGAGGATCCACTCCACAAAGGATCTACTCAACGGTCTACGAGGATTCGCAAGTCAAACGCCTTCAGTGTCGACAGGCAATGTTTATAAGTCCTAATGGGACGAAAACGCAATGGCATCGAAGTCCGAGTTGACAGCAACGTAATCTGACTCCTAAGGGAGAGGATTTACTAAGGCATCGAGGTCGGGCAACATGATCATTTCGATCGATAGCTAGTGAAGCTAAAAGTTCCATGGAACCAAAAAGCTAAGGCATCGAGTTTGGACCATGTCCAAATATCTCGGCAATCATGTCTCATGAGTCATGAACGACAAAGAAACACCACGACACTGAGATCCGGAGCGACAGTTACGTATTACCAGTCTTTTTAGACAGTAATACTAAGACATCATAGCCAGAAATATATATATCGACAGCCGAAAGGAGACAGCCAGGGGCATCTCTTCTACTACGCAACAACAAAGAAAAGTCCAAAAAATGCTAAGGCACAGGGAGAGTTCGCATAGTCGGACCAAACAACCATAAAATCAACTAGCCAAAAGCAAAATGAGCCTAAGGGGAAAAAAATGCCAAGGCAGAGGGACGGTTCGCAAAGTCGGATCAAACGCCCAGAGCATCGACTTACCTATAGCAAAACTAGCCCGTGAGACAAAAAAATGCTAAGGCAACTAGGTCGATCTCAATTACACTAGACTCGCAAGTGCAATAAGAACCAAAGGTTCATAATACACTTGGGGGGCAGGACGACATCGATAAAGCAAACAGCAAACAGGGCCAAAGGACCGACAAGCGAAAAGCTAAAAGGCATCGAGACGTGAAAGATAGACAATAAAAAGAAAAAGAAGCAAAATACTATAAAATTGGCTAGTTCACCATGACGTCACACTACGACACTACTATTGGCTAGGGTTGCAGGTGGTACAGTTGTTTCCCGCCCAAACAAACATAATTACTGAAAGTATAACTAAGATGATGAATCTACATTATACTTCGGGAGCAAAGAAATGAGCATCGACATGAGAGAAGCTGATGTGCGAATAAGGCCAAAGGCCGCAATAAAGAAAGATAGTCTATATCAAAGACAAAAGAACAGAAGGAAAAATGGAAAATTATAACAATTTTTCAAGGAAAAAATAAGCCAAGTCCAAATGACCGGCTAAATGTTTACACAGATGGAAGCCAACGACAACGTTTGGTTAAAAAGGGCAAAGCCTAAGAAGAAGCATCATCTTTGGCGCTAGGGCAAATTCTCAAGACTGTTAGACTGACATTCGAGATCCGCATGCCGTACTCCAAAATCAGGGCAAATCAGATTCTTCAGAGAAGTCGACCTCGACAGAGACAGTCCCAACTGCAGACATCTCATACATTCCTTCGACAGCTATGGCATCGAAGTCAATTTGAACCGAGACAGTCCCAAGTTGGACATCTCATCATTCCATCGACAGCTACGGCATCGAAGTCGATGTCAACTTAGCCACACATTATAAGTCCAAGGGACAGATAATGTTGCTAAAGTAAAAAAGTCTGCAAAGCAGACATGGAAAGTCCGTATGTCGGACTCCACAGGAAGTAAGTCCGCAGGGCAGATTTAAGTTCAGGGCATTGGATGACAGTGGCCGAGATACACCTTTGACAGATCAGACCTGACCTTAAGAGCTCAGATAGATCTGGGGGCTTATGACGATACCGAATCTCGCACCTCCACGTGGCGTCACGAGATGGTCCTCCTGAACAAGAATAAGTGATAGCCCAAGGGTCGAATTACGGGTTGAGACATCGACAACCGACATGATCAGAGAATCGAGACGATGGGCCCATCTCGCTACCGCAAGTCGGAAAGCTCAGGGTGCGGACAAAGTCCACTCTAAACACGCAGGCCCATTATCCCGGTGGTTACTTGCATAAGTGGGTAAAGCCCATTTATGATGGTAAAAGCCTAAAGGGCTAATACTGTATTTTACCCAAACCGACATGGTTTAGGGTTAGGGTAATGAACTCCCTATAAATATACACTTCCAGGAACTACGGGTGCCTTGATTTCTGGACAATTACAGGATACGTAGGCAACCTGAGAGAGACTCTCAGGCTCAGTCTAAAATCATTCTTGATTCAATCATCCCTAGATTAAATTGACCCGGAAATTATACACGACAAAATCCAGCATCGTCACCCCGTTATCTGTCATATGATCCGATCGTTCTCTTCCATTATCAAGAGGATAAATTTCAGGAACCCTTGCTGAGAAAATCTCTAGTTGAGCACAACGAACAAGATTGTCATCGGTACTGGGAAAATCTTCACCGTAGTTTTTTCATTTAAGTCAATCGTGCACTCATTTAAATCAATCATGGTCACATTCATATCTCTCGGAGGATCATAACTAACCACTTTTTTGGCATCAACACATAGTTTCACGGGAATACTTGCTAATTTTTCACAGATGTAACCGAACCATGAGTCATCGTCAGAAATCTCAACAGGAGGCGTTTGGTGTGTCCCACCGGTCGTGTATAAGGCTTTAATGTTCAGCTTATAACCAAGAGGATCAATGCCAGCTCACTTGTAAATTCTCTCCGTCATTTCGTCAAATGAAATATTCCTGTTCACGCAAGTGATATAAGCGGTTCCATTCGAATAAGACCATTCTTTACCAGATTTGTGATTCCACTTCCCATTCAAAGTAAATGAAAAAATCAATAACCACTCGTCAGTATATATCTAGAAATAATTTGAAACTTCGAAATATATATTTAAAAGTGTGTGTGTGTGTGTATATCAATAGGGAAATTGTACACACGCACACATATAAATATAATGACAACTTCTACGTATATATATTATTAGTCTTAACAATTTCTATGAAAATAGAGATGACATCCCACAATCCTAACACACACAGTATCCGCAACATTCATGTCTTGTCGTCTCTCTTTTCATATAAGTTGTTACGACTAATTATAAATATATGTAAAAGTCTTGTTTATGATAGTGTGCATATAAATATACATGACACAAATAAACACATACAAAATCCAAACCCTTATGATATCCGTTTGTGACTGTATATATTTATACATACCCGACACAAACAAACACACACGAAATCCGAACCCTTATAATACTGTGCATATATATATATATATATATATATATATATATATATATATATATATATATATATATATATATATATATATATATATATTTATACATGACGAGAAAATAACAACGTAAAAGTCCGAACCCTTATGACATCCGTTGATGACAATATACATATACATACCCGACACAAACAAACATATATGAAATCCGAACCCTTATGATATCCGAAGTTGTAATAATATATATATATATATATATATATATATATATATATATATATATATATATATATACACACACACACACACACACATGACACAAACAGACACACACATTTGCACACATACACATGCATATCCGTTTGTGACAGTATACATATACATAAGATTGGAAATTAGTGTAGTCATTCATTATCCAAGTTACGGTGATGTTTTGTTTGTTTGGTTATTAGTGTGATTTTGTTGTATTTTTAGTTGTTAGATGTTTAAGGTACGGTGGTGACACAACCGCTGTCACGACGGGAGGAGTGATGGAGATGCCCGGACGAGTCCGGCGAAACAGCACTAAAATACATAATCTACAGGATGCCTCATTTCCGGCTGAGGCTTTACCAAGCTGCTGAGTGGAGATGTGAACAAGAGAACCTACAAATCCTCTAAGAGCTGTCCTATAGGACCTCATTTCTTGCAGGCATGAGGAAGGGCATAACTGGTGAGAATGAAGGAGTGGAATCGAAAACAACCTAAACCTACAAAAACCCCGCTTTCGGGTGGAGGCTTTCATCGTAAGGCAGAACGGAAGTCGTCGTTGTTATTGTCATTGTTCGTTCTTATTTGTGTTATGTGTAATGTGTTATTAGTTATTTCATCGCCGTCGTATTTGGTTAGGTTACATTGTCAGTAATATTAGGCATATGCGTATACTAAGGCATTAAATTATAAAAATCACACTAAGGCAATTATATACATATACTAAAGATCTTAAATGATAAAAAGGCTAAAGGCAATTATTATATTAAATATAATACAAGGCTATTAAATATCAAATTATACTAATGATTATACAATGCTATTAGTTAAAAGGGAAATAACATAATTTTCACATAATTAGTATATAATATATTATACTTAGTATAATGTGAAAATTATGAAATTATAGGCTTCTGCATTAGTATATTTAGTATAATATACTTAGTGTATATATATATATATATATATATATATATATATATATATATATATATATACATCAAAAAAATAACTTTTCGCCAAAAAAAAAACGCCAATATTTATTGGCGTTAAACCAGTATTAACGCTAATAATAGTGGCGTTAAAACACTCTTAACGCCAATACTATTGGCGTAAAATTTGGTTTAACGCCAATAAAAAAACAATCCATTTCATCATCTTCGTCAATTTCTTCATGAAATTCAGCTAAACAGCTAAATTACCCCCACACTTTTTGCACAACAATAATACAAAAACACTATACACATTACATCATATGAAGTTGTTGCAAAAAAACAAAAAATAGTTACCCATGCCGAACTTCCTTGATGGAGCAACATTTTTTTTTTATGATACCCAACTTCAAGATTAAACACAGGATTTTGGGGATTTTGTGTATGGTTTTTTTGAGGTAAGATTTTTTTGGTGGTAAGTGGGTGATATGGGGGGAATTCACACATTGAAATGGCGGGGAATTGACAAAGAGTCAATATTATTGGCGTAACGAGACTGATTTTACGCCAGTAATAGTAGCGTAGTACGTCAATATTAGTAGCGTAAAATGAGTCTCGTTACGCCAATAAACAATTCTTTGTCAATTCAAACTTTTACGCTGTTATTACCATCGTTAATGCATTTTTACGCCACTATTATTGGCGTAAAATAGGTCTCGTTACGCCAATAATTAGTGGATATGCATATCAAGGCTGGGGTGGATTTACGCCAGTATTATCGGCGTAAAAATTGATTTTACGCCGCTATTAACGGCGTGTTATCTAAAAACGAATGTGGTCCAATTCGCAATTTTAATTCCAAAAGGAGGAGAGAGGACAAAGCCTGATTTTCCAAAATCTTCTGGCTATCCCCATCTACGCACCCGAAATTAAATTAAGGTTCAAAGTACCAAATCAAAATGTAGGGTATAATAAACTCAAAATCAACGTCTTAAATTCAAATCACCAGCGTATAGCTTATCTTGTGCAATTAAATCGCATTAATTCGTTTAAAAAGACGGATGTGTTTAGACAAATTTCACTTTTTATTTTTATTATAAGATAGAGCATAAGAAATTGTATATCAAAACATAACTTTATATTATTTATTATAAAAAAACAATCATAGTGTAATGAATATTCTTGTTTTTACCACATGTCACTTTGTTAATAACATAATAATATGGAGCCAGGCCCCGGTAGAATTATTCTTATGAACCGTCCTTAATATAAAGTACTTGTTTTTGTCTTTGTATGTAAGCCTATCTTATAATCCGAATGAAAGAACATTTCTTCTTCTATCATTATAATTGCTGTATACAGCCTCCCATTATATATTAATACAAATACACATATTTATATCTCTATATCTGCAGTTGTACGTTTATATATATATACTCTTAAGTACTCTTTGGTTTTTACATCTAAAATTTCTTGTTGTCAACGTCATCTTTTTCTTCTCTATTCTTAATTCTTCAGACCCAAATTAGAGGAGAAAAAAATAATTAATTAAACCATATTTTGCCTTTAGAAAAATTAAACATAAGAAATGGAAAACAACAAGAAGCAGCAGGTTGGTGGATCAAGATTCAAGCGGGTGTGTGTATTTTGTGGTAGCAGTTCTGGTAAGAGAGATTGCTACAAGGAGGCTGCCCTTGATTTAGGCCGGGAACTGGTCAGTTTTTTTTTGCTTATTTATTCGTTATAATCTTTTATATATATATATATATGTATATGTCTGTGTGCATATATATATATGTATATATATCGACATCATGATGATATAAATTGGGGTTTGATGAAAAGGTGACAAGGAAAGTGGATCTTGTGTATGGTGGAGGAAGCATTGGGCTAATGGGTTTGGTTTCAAAAACAGTTCATGCTGGAGGAGGACACGTCCTTGGGTACGTTATTTCCGTAGAGTAATGATACGAATATAACCGTTGTGTGTGAATCATGCACGATCAGTGAATATCATTTCATTATAATCAACGATCAGATACCCACTCATATTCTTATGTTTATTTGCATTTTCGTATTTATATAAATAATACTAGTGTGACAATATCATTTACATACTCATAAACTGTAATGAGACTATGTAGTATAGTTTATTGATATTCTTCCTGGTTTTAATTTGGTTGTGCAGGGTTATACCTAGAGCTCTCATAGGAAAAGAGGTGAATATTATTTAAATTTTTTTTAAAAATATTTTATTCTTTATTCTTCAAATGCTGGCCGGCCAGTTTATAAATTTTTTAAATTTTTTTTTTTTTTATTTTGGGATTTTTTTTTTATGTATATTGTTAATGTTAATTTGATGTATACAGAAAACTGGTGAAACAGTAGGGGAATTAAGGGAGGTTTCTGGTATGCACCAGAGGAAAGCTGAGATGGCTCGTCTCTCCGATTGCTTCATTGCCTTGCCAGGTTCATCTTACACTTTCTTTATTCCGACACAACGTTAATCTGTATCGTGTTATATGTATATATATATTTATTTATATTTTGAATTAACGTTTTGGGTTTTCTTGAACTTGAACTTGAACTTGAACAACAGGAGGGTATGGCACTTTGGAAGAGTTGCTTGAAGTTATAACTTGGGCTCAACTGGGTATACATGAGAAGCCAGTAAGTAGTAGTTTTATAATGAATGAATTTCATCAAGTAATAAATTTTGTATAAAGATAATAATAATAATAATAATAATAATAAATAAAATTAAAAATGGTGGAAAAAAAAAAAAAAACAGGTGGGATTACTGAACGTGGATGGATATTATGACTTCCTACTGACGTTCATAGACAAAGCAGTTGAAGATGGGTTCATAAAGCCATATCAGCGTCATATCTTCGTCTCTGCTCCAACCGCCATTGAACTTGTTCACAAACTTGAGGTCTCTATCTAGGCTATTCAATTCCATATATTACAGTATGCGTTTTTCATACGCCATTAATTTCTTTTTCTTAATTTTCACTTAAATAGTTATAAATGCTGACATCATTCTCTTTAGTATATACTCAAGTAATTCCCATTTTAGCCTTTACCAGCTATAACACACACACACTGTCCCATCATCATCATCATCATCATCATCATCATATATTTACGAGACTAACGATACAGACGCAACCGTTGTGTCACAATCTGATGTTTTCAGGAGTATGTTCCGGTGCGTGACGAAAGCCTTGCAAAAATGAAATGGGAAGTTGAGCAGCAGCAGCAACAACAACAACAACCACCAGGGCAAGTGGTGATGAATGTTTTGAAGGCTACAGAAATTGCTAATACCGGATAGTGTGACGGATCGAGACACACGTTGTTGTTCGGGTCACGTTTAAATCGTATAAATCAATAAGTCATATAATTAATTAATATAATATAATATAATATATATAGTTAATGACTTAGATGATGGGTGATTATTGAAAGTGTGACAAATATATTTGTTTATTTTGGTATATAATTAATTGACCGGTGGTAATGAATGAAGCTACCAGAAGAATGGTTATGGGGGTGGTGGTAGATAACTTGCTGACAAGATGATAGTAGACAAAGGAAGGTATTAATTGGTTTTTGCAGGACTGCAGCTTTTGAATGTATGCTTTGTATGTATTCTTCTGATATTAATTATTATTATTACTATTCATTGTTTTTGCATCCCTATGTTATTTTTTTTCTACTTGAATTAATGCAAGTTTTATTGATGGCTAATTAAGCAATGCTTATCATAAGCACCACAAAATATCAACATCATTGTTCATCATCCTTCACAGATCTTGACATAACGTGTTGTTTCTTTGGACTCCAAAACAACAAGCCAGACAGTGGCGGAGTCAGAAAAGAATTTGATCGGGGTCCAAACTGACATAATATTTTATTGAAATACATAGTTCAAAAATTACAACCGTTAAATCCAAAAAACACAAAATGTTTCATACAACCGTAAAACTACAACGATATTCTACGCTTTTTTATTTTCTGAAATCGTTCAATTATGACATCATTTTTAATACCATTAAACAACTCGGTTTCGATAAAACAAACAAGACATTCAATCAGAAAATCATCATGAATCCGGTTCCACAAATCCGTCTTGATAATTCTCATTGCAGAGAAGCATCTTTCCACAGTTGCTGTTGTAACCGGTAAAACCAATGCTAACTTCAAAAGTCGATACACAAGTGGATAAACCAAGTGTTTTCTTGTTTCCACATTGTAGATAGATTGCCAAGCCCATTCAATTGACTAAACCGGTCATCTCCTCGTATATCCAAAATATAGGTCGGTAATTGGTTTTCAAGTGTCAAGCACTCAACACGAGAGAAGTCATCAGGATAAAATTGAGCTAGCCTTACCAACTTTTTTGCATCAAACGCACAAAAATTATTAGCTGGACTCAAACAAGCAATACAAAGAAGCAGCTCGGAATTAATCTCATTGAATCGCTCATTAAGCTCCAAAAGTTGCATATCTATAGTTGCATAGAAGGTTTCCACACGATAATGAAAATCATTTGTAATGTTACCTTTACGCCGAGAATTCTTAGAAGCACCCATATCCAAGCAATCAATTCCATGTTTATTGCAAAATGTGGTGATCTTTTGTAAGAGACCTTCCCAACCATCATCTCTTACCTCTTGTAGTCTCTCCTTAACGGCTCTAACAAGTGACATAGCGTTCAACATGTCTTCATCTTTTCTTTGCAAAGCTATTGTCAATTCATTTGAAATCGATAATATAAGCAACATCATTTGCTAATAGAAAACACATTTGAATGACTTGAAATACTTCAACAAACCTTTTGCTTCACTTTTTTTATACACGTCTCTACCTTCAACTATAACAAAATCAAGAACTTCAGTAATAGTAGAGTACAACCTTTCCAAGTTCATCAATGATTTATAATGTGACCCCCAACGTGTATCACCGGCTCTTATAAGACTCAACTCTTGATTTAATCCCTTTCCCATGTCAATCAAACCACTAGCAATTCCCTCTTCTAATTTTTATGCTTGACTTTCCCGAGTCATGTCTTTACGCTTACAAGAATCCCCAACAACATTCAACAAGCAAGATACCATACGAAAAAAATCCGCAAATTTTAAATTGTTTATAGCCACAGCAACAAGAGCCAATTGAAGTTGATGAGCAAAGCAATGAACATATTGTGCAGACTTGTTCTCATTCATAATTAAAGCTTTCAACCCATGGAATTCACCGGACATATTACTTGCCCCGTCATAGCCTTGACCCTGGATTGTCATCAAACTCAAACCCAATTTAGCAAACAAATAATCAATAGCAGATTTTAAAGACAATGCCGAAGTCTCTTGCACATGGATAACACAAATAAACCTCTCTTTCACATTCCCGTAAGAGTCAACAAATCTAAAAACCACTGTCATTTGTTCTTTACCGGATACATCACTAGACTCATCCACCATCAACGAAAAACAATCACCATTAATCTCTTCAAGTATCTTTTACAAAATCTCTTGTGCAAAACAATGAATAATATCCTTTTGAATGACAGGAGAGACCATTTGATTATTTTTTGGAGCATTTTTAAGAACAACATTACCAACCAAATCAGTTTGTTCAGCAATTACCTTAATCAATTTAAGGAAATTTCCTCTATTTAAAGATTTTTCCGACTCATCATGACCATGAAAAGGCAACCCTTGGTGCAACAAATATCTACAACCATCAATAGAAGCATTGAGTCGAATCCTATATTTATGTGCGGAAACCTGTGTTTGTTTATGAAAGGAAAGATCATTGGCTTGGTTTGGGTTCATTAGATCATGACACTTACTTACCGCCAATTTATGGGCACTATTAACACCACCAACATGTACATCCAAAGCGGCTTTCTTATTCTACCCACAAAATCCTTTACTTATAAATGTCCCCCCACCTTTTTTATTGTTAATTTGATCTCTAAATAAATAACAACACAAGCAATATGCTTTATCTTCTTTCATGCTATACTCTAACCAATTTGAGAACTCATCAAACCACTCCGGCTTAAATCAACGTTGTCTATTTCCTATGCTTCTCCAAGGGAAATTATGCGAACGAGGTTGACAAGGTCATTTTATCAAATAAGCTCTCCTTATCTCATCAAGTTGATTTGGGTGATAATCCGATATTTTTTTTTCTTTATGCAGGATCTGCAGGGATACTACTCACATCAACTTACTCTTTACTAGCTGATTTTATGGCAACAGACTCTTTAGCAATGACAAATGCACTACCAACATCAGAAGAGGCACTCTCCCTTAAACCAGTTTCTATGTCCTCTGACACTTTTCGTTTAGTCATAAACTTTCTGATATCCGTCATCACAAAATTGTCCTATAAATCATTCAAATTAAATTTATGAGTCATTAAAACATCAACAAATTAAACTCAAAGCAACATTGTATTTCATATCCAAGCAATCAATTTTCTCGGCTAACAAGTAACAAATAACAAAATCAACTAATAAAACGAACCTATTATAATTTATAAAGATGATTAGATGAAAGGGGAGTGCTTTTATTTTATGTTTTACCTTATTGTTGCTTTCAATGCTTTGCTCCAATCTTGAATCTTCCTGTGCCGGAGGTGGAGGCAACTCAGGCAAGGAGCAGGTTGTGCGGCTGTGCCGGAGGGTGGAGGGAGGCGAGGAGCAGTCTGAGACTCGAGCCAGAGGAGGAGGTGAGGACTGAGCAGGGGTTGATTATGGGGAAAGAGGGGGGAAAGCCAACAGGTTTTGGGGATTGGGGTGGGATATTTTTTGGTTTCATAAATTTTATAATATATTAAATATATAAAATTAAAAAAAATTAAAAAAAACTCAAAACGCCAAAACGACGTCGATTTGGTTTTATTTTTTATTTTTTATTTTAGCCAGGTCCATGGACCCCCTTTAGTAAAGGGTGGGTCCGCCCCTGAAGCCAGATCTCATATAAACATAAAAGCTGGCTACAGACTTCATGTCTAACGGATAATGACCCAGACAATATCGAAAAATCATGTTATAGCCGAACAACCACATGTTTTGAAACGTGGACCAAGATGTTGAATTCCTTTCACATAAAGTACAACCATTTCATGAGCTTACCAATGTGAGTTAGTAGGAGCATGTTTAAATCGATCGAGATAGACTATTCACAACATAGACCAAATGTGGCCCGGTATATGTGAAGTATTGCGATGCACCTAGACCCGTCCAAATGACCAAACCGGACCGGACCGGAACCGGAACCGGCGGTTTGGTTTTCTCCCGGTTTGGGCCGGTTGACAAACCGGTGGTTGAACTGAACCGCCGGTTGAACAAACCGGCGGTTGACGGTTGAAAACGGCGGTTGCCGGTTCCAGTTCACACGGTTCAGACCACGGTTTTAAATTTTTTTTTTTTTTTTACATTTTCATATAATACTTATTATTTTTCACAAACCATAACAAATTACAATTCTTTTCACTATAATTACTAAAGCGAATGTAATATATATTTTTTATAAATAGTTTTTTATTCGGTTTTAAATATAATATTAATATTGTGTTATTTTATTTATATGTAAATAATGTTATTTTTAAAATTTGTGCTATTTTTTCAACGCTTGTACCTGTAATTCGGTTGCCTACGTATCTTTTATATGTAATCGTGTCGGAGGCACAACACATATATAAAAATTAAAGCGAACGTAGTTATTATTGTTTATTTTAGTCTTTTATAGTTTGTTGTAAAGGTTTTTATAGTTTTTTTTATTATTGTTTTTTTAAGTCTTTTATAGTTTTTTTATAAGTTTTTTGAGTCGGTTTTAAGTATACGTTGATTATAAATGTTGTTTTATTTAATATTACGTGAGATATATTGTGTTATTTTTTCAACTATTGTACCGGTAATTCGGTTGCATACGTATATTTTATATGTAATCGTGTCGGAGGCACAACACATATAAAAAAATCAAAGCGAACGTAGTTCTTATTGTTTTTTTTTAGTCTTTTATAGTTTATTGTAAAGGTTTTTATAGTTTTTTTTATTATTGTTTTTTTAAAGTCTTTTATAGTTTTTTTTATAAGTTTTTTGAGTCGGTTTTAAGTATACGTTGATTATAAATGTTGTTTTTTTTAATATTATGTGAGATATACTGTGTTGTTTTTCTTATATGTAAATTGTGTTATTTTTCAACGCTTGTACCGGTAATTCGGTTGCCTACGTATCTTTTATATGAAATCGTGACGGAGGCACAATACATATAAAAAAATCAAAACGAACGTAGTTTTTATTGTTTTTTTTTTTTAGTCTTTTATAGTTTGTTGTAAAGGTTTTTATAGTTTTTTTATTGTTGCTTTTTTTAAGTCTTTTATAGTTTTTTTTATAAGTTTTTTTTATTAGGTTTTAAGTATACGTTGATTATAAATGTTGTTTCTTTTCAGTCTTTTATCTTATTGTTTTTTTTAGTCTTTTGTAGTTATTTTCATACATTTTTATAGTATTTTAAAGTTTCTTATAGTTTTTTTTTTAGTTTTGTATAGTGTTGTTATGGTTTGTTATAGTTTTATTGTTTTTTGTATTCTTTTATAGTGTTTTTATATGTTTTTATAGTATTTAAAGGTTTTTTTTATAGGTTTTTATTGTTTTTATAGTTTCTATCGGGTTTTTTTTATGGTTTTTTTTTATAGTCTTTAGTCTTTTATCGGGTTTTTTTATATATAGTTTTTAATATTTCTTATAACGTTTTTAGTCTTTTATAGTTGTTTTATAAATTGTAACAAAAATATAAGTAAGATATAAATTGCGTACCTTTAATCGATGTCGGTATTTCGAGCGCTTGTTCCTCCTGAAGTTTCAGTGTCACCGCCTTCGAACTGTGACTCATCATCTTCTGACTCAATGTCTTGCACCCTATTCTCGGCTCGTACGCAATCTTGACAACACATTTGCTTCTCTAAAGTGGTGGGATGAAGCGAACATCTTTTATTGGTAAGCACATATCCTGCCATGCTGAAAGCTCGTTCAACAGTGACGGTCGAAACAGGGCAACTTAAAAACTCGACCGCCATCATTGCTAGCACTGGAAATTCTTTAGCAAGTCTCTTTCACCACTTCAATAAGTCGAAGTCGAATTCATAGGATTCGGTTTCACAACCTTCAAATGTTGTGTTTAAAAATTTGGATATCTCTGTACGTTGATCGGATGACGCTGTCGCTCCCTTTGGTCGTTTCGAATTCATTTTATCCAGAACTTTTTGAATTCCCCACATGACACCTGCAGGGTTAGTAGAAGCACTTGCGGATGGATTGGGAACCACGTTGTTTCTCTTTCCATACATACACTCATATTCAACATACAAAGTGTTAAATAATTTTTCAAGTCTAACTACTTCAACTGTAAAATCTACCGGGGGCACTCTATGAATATCAGACAAAGAATCATAGTCAGCACCTAACATGTTAAAGACACCTACTAGTCTTAAACGATGGTCGAGCATAGAAGAAATGAGATAAGTGTCAGGAATATGCAACATGTACTTGTTCCATTTCTCCTTCATCGGCCCTAAACATTGAAACAATGTAGCGTCGTGTTCCGTGGTTTCAAGCTCGGCAGTTATTTCTACACTGGCAGACAAGACTAAATGTACTGTGGGTTGATAACATTTTGAAAACAATTCAGTAAATTTTTTGAATACTTCAAAAACATCGATCAGTGTCTTGCATGCAGTCCAAATAGAGGGATACAAACAATATTCGCTAGGACAATGTTCACTTAAAAAATCACAAAAGGCATTTTTAATTTTGTTTGTTTTTTTCCAAAGATCATAAGTCGTGTTCCACCTACGCGGTACATCTTGCGGCAGTTTGACAGGGCGATGACATTTCTCTTTAAGAAATTTATACCACTTATTAACAAGAATATTTCTACCTAACACATGTGAAATCGCAGTTTTTATCGCATTAATATTATGCTCAAAAACTTTTAGACCATCTTTTACACATAAATTAAAAATATGGCATAAACATCTAACATGAAAAAATTGACCATTACAAAGAGGTTCACAATATCGGAATAAGTTGGGAATAGAAGCAGTGTTGTTTGAAGCATTGTCAAACGCGATAGAAAAAAAAAACTTTATCTTTTAAATCGTATTCCTCAAAATATCAACTAATAAAGATGCAATGTTATAAGCATTGTAAGTCTCGTTAAATAAACGAAAAGCAAGTCACCTTTTTTGGATAATCCAAGTGTTGTCAATCCAGTGAGACGATACGCCCAAATAAAAATTGTTAGTCCTCCTATCCTCCCAAATATCGGCACATACACATATTCGGAATTTATTTATTTTTTTCAACTTTCTTTAATAATATTTTGTCGTTTAATAATTTATTTTTGAAATCCCTAGTAACCGTTGCACGACGGATACAAGTAAAAGCCGGCTGCAAAGCCCCTTTGTACGTAAGTTTCGAAAATAGGATTCTCAGGTTAGCTAAAAGGAAGACCCATCACCGCAACAAGATCCGTGGTTAGATCTCTACAGTTATCACGAGTGTAAATAAAGAGTGGATTAGCGTTACCTCCACTGGAGCTCGGAATGTTTAGTTGGCTTTGAGACGCGTTGTCTTCCAATTTTCCAGGTGTTTAGTTAACATGTGACCCCACGACGATCCGTAACCACCGGCATGTTTAAATTGGTATTTTTGGCCACAGAAATTGCACACCCAGAAGAAATACGTTCCGGGGTTAGCTAATGCTATTTCATCAATCCGAGGAACCTTTGTGAAAAATTCCGTAAAATTTTTCGATTTTAACCTTTTTTTCTTGTGCTCTAGATCGGGTACTATCATCAGAATCTAAATCGACTGACTCGGGAGTAGGAGTAGGATCAGCACTAGCACCACTCGGAGTTCTTATAGCCACACGACTCCCACCACGTCCTTGTCTAGGACGGGAAGCATTCGGAAATACATCATCATCAACGTCGACTTCATCATTACCTTAAGCTTCGTTAAGGTTGATGTTAAAATTTACAGGTTGAGACATTATATCGTCGTAATGACTATCAAAATCATCAGGATTGTAACCTAAAGGTGTATCAAATTGAGGAACCAAAATGTGACTACCGGTGACAGGGTCTGTAAAATGTTGTGGTCTATAGCCACCATCAAGATCACCCGATTCCGGCACAACCGTGTCATCACGGAATGTAACATTTTGATTGCCATGTGATGATTGATGAGAGACAAATTAATGATCATTATTACGACATTTTACCCCAATATTGATACCACTTTGAGCATTATTGTACCAATTTAAGTCAATAATTACTTAATTTTATCCAAATATATAAATAGTGCTTATTATATAAATTATCATATTTTTATAAGTTTTTATAAGTTTTTTACCGGTTTAGTAACCGGAGTGTCGTGTCAGATTTACACGGGTATTTGTGGTATTTTTATTGCAGATTTATAATAAACCAAAACCCCGAGTGACGACACTTTTTGAAGTTAAAACATATCTTTTGAAGGGTGTAAGAATGTGCCACAAGTTTAAAAGTTCAAGTGGATCAACGTTTCGTAATGCTATTATCGAATTATATCTTCGACGAACAAATGGCCCATCAAAAAGGCATTTTCTGAAGAAGAGTCCTTCATGAAAGTTGTAGATCTTTGAAAGAGCTTTCCAACTCATTTTGAATCACGTCAATCGCAGGTCTACAACTCATGATATGAATTTTTCAAGTTTCAGCTCAAAACTGGCAGTCCCGGATCGATCCGGCCCTTTCCCGGATCGATCCGGCGTAACAGAAAATCGACATAATGATGATTTTGCAGAGGATAAGCCTGGGATAATATTTTTTATTATTCCCGGATCGATCCGGCCCTTTCCCGGATCGATCCGGCCTATCCAAAGTTGTCTATAAATATGGCCATTCTCATCAGTTTTCTTTGCACCTTCTTTCGCCCCTTTTTTCTTTCTTTCTGTTCCTTTTTCTTTCCCCCTTCTTCTTTCTTTCTTTCTGTTTTTTTTTTCTTTTTGTAGATCATATATATATAGATATATCTATATATATACACACACACACGTCCCAAGATATATATATACATCCATATATATATATTTCATCTATCTTCTTTTATTTTTATTTTCGGGCCCTTATATATACATATGTCTATGTATGTATATATATGTTTTTATATATATAAATAAAGTAGTTATAGTACCGTTGTAATGGCGGAATAATTATCGAAGATTGTTAAAATCGAAGCTTTGTTATACTACATCCGGTGGAAACGACCCCGATTCAGCAGTTGTAATCGGTAATATATTCTAATATTATTATGTTTACTATTTCTATTTCTATTTATATATTATATATGTTAATTATGTTAAGCTAAAAATATATCTAGCCAAGATATGAATCTGAATTAGTTAATCTTTTTGGTAAAATGAATGATCGACTCTGGTAATAATGATTAAAACCAATTATAATGAATCTCTTTCTGTTTGCACTTAATGAAAGTAAAAATTGAATTAGCCACTCGATTTTTACTAGAAACGTAATCTAATGAATTGACAACTCGCGATTAGAATACGAGATCGTAATAAAAAGACCGGAGGGTAAAATTGGCCGAGTGAAAATGTGACAACGGAATCCGATTTCCTACCCGGGGGCAGATTTGTCTTGGGAGAGATAAATCTTATTAAAATTGTACTCACGATATTATTACGTTAAATCACCTGTTTAATTGATATCTTTGGCCGTATGACAAAACGGGAGTGACCCATGCTTAAGATGA
Organism: Gentiana straminea; assembly: GCA_036785695.1. NCBI lineage: Eukaryota > Viridiplantae > Streptophyta > Magnoliopsida > Gentianales > Gentianaceae > Gentiana > Gentiana straminea. The sequence goes on from JAVUPR010000529.1 coordinate 875,446, forward strand.
CATTGGACAGAGGACTAGACGTATGACAATTTCATACGCTCGTGTGAGAAGGAGTTGTCTAGCTTAGGAGTACACCGGTTCGTATATAATTGACCTCCTTGCATCAAGAAAAAGATCTGTCTCATTCAATTTCACTACAAAAAGATATTGATTCAATAAAGTATTCTTGGCTAGATCCAAAAATATATATATTATCTATTTTTCTATTTATATATTTATTTACTGTTTTACTAACAATCTAACTAATCTAACTATCTAACCCGAGGAAAATGTTAAAAACTGCGACTTAGATCGAGTTAATAATAGCTTCTTGGTGTTTAACCACACTTTGAATTATGCCTTCATTTCCCTGAGGATACGACCTGACTCACCAGACTAGCACTACAATTTGACCCGGTACACTGCCGGTAAGGATTGATATATAGCCTAGAAACAGTCCGTCAATGATGCACCTCTTCTTGGCATTGTACAAAATCTAAATTAAATTTAACGGTTATAAAAAAAATTAATTTAACTAACCAATTTTACTTATAACTAAAACCGAATTGAAGTAACGATTAAATCTATTCAACAACTTCAAATTTCGGTTTAGTAAAGTAAATTTGATTATAAAATTGATTTTTTTTTTGCACTTGTATAAAAATTAGTTGAATAAAATACAAACCAAATTGACTTATAGATAAAATCGTATTGAAGTAACGGTTAAATCAGAACAACTTCAAAATTCGGTATCGTAGAGTAAATTTGATTGTTGTTTTTAATAAATAAACAAACTTGATAATCAAAGAAATTAGTAGAATATGTAAGAAATATTTTTTGAGGGAAGAAGATGTAAGAATTGAGAAGAGATTGGTGTAGGAAATTGGAAATGGAATGGGGTAGTATTTATAGGAATTTTTTGAAGTGTTTGAAAAAAAAAATTAGCCGTTGCAATTATAGGCGTTGGGCCGGTTCAACCGCCGGTTCCGGCCGGTCCGGTTCCAAAAATCCCCAACCGGCCCCCAACCGTCCAACCGGCGGTTCCACAAACCGGCGGTTGACCAAACCGCTGGTTCCGGTTCCAACCGGCGGTTACGGTTTGGTTTGGCTAGATGCACCTACACACTTTTATATAAGGAAGGATTTGTCATGAGTTATATATCCTTTAACTATGTGGACAAAGAATCATGCCAACAACCATTGGTGTGGGGTATGGTTTGAGATGAATTAGATCAAATTTCTGCAACAACCGTGTGACACAATGTCTTTGAGTCGGCATAAGCCCTTCTGAGTTCATGTGTGCTTCTGTTCCAAGAAAATGACTTCGTTCACCAAGATCATTCAGTGGAAACCGTTCATGAAGAACATTAATGAACCTTTGTATTAATATCGAAACTTGTTGCACGGTTTTTCTTTAGTCAAATTTTCTTTTGTTAAAATAGTGGTATGTTAAACTAGATGGTAGTGTGGATTGATGTAGAGGAGACAACATGTATGGTGCTTGTTGGCATGATGTAGATGAGACAACACTTGTAGTCCCACTCAACTGTGGTAGTGTGGATTGATGTAGAGGAGACAACACTTGAAGTCCCACTCAACTGCAAAGCTTTTACCCATATTGTGCTTTCCTCAAGTGAGACACATAGTTAAGTCTTTTCTATCCACAAAGCCTTATAGTTGTAGCATGAAAACATCCTTATGTAGCTTTCCATTCGAAATTGCATTTTTATGTTCACCTATTTGATATGTCAGTTCAAGGCTACTACCATGGATAAAATAACCTTAATTGGTGATGCTTTGACAGCTAGACGAGGCATGTTCAGATTACTTGAATGGAACCTAAGACCTGCTCAGCTTATGGATAAGTGTATAACTGAGGCCCACTCAGCCGGCATGAACTATGTTCCACTGCCGAAGACAAGAATTATGTATAGTCCCATTGAGGAGCTCATGTGAGGAGATCCATGAGGTCAATTCCCCATTGATAAAAAGCCTAGGGCTTGAGATAAGATGTTGAATTCCTTTCACATAAAGTATAACCATTTCATGAGCTTACCAATGTGAGTTAGTAAGAGCATGCTTAAATCGATCGAGATAGACTATTCACAACATAGACCAAATGTGGCCCGGTATATGTGAAGTATTGCGATGCAACTACACTGTAACGCCCCCAGACCCCGGGCCTGGTAGCGCTAAATGAGTCATAAATGTCCGGTCAACTGCTTAGACCGCCGTCCTTTCTTGTCAACTCGGGTTAGCCCTTTTAGACCAAGCGAGGAAGGCGGACTAAGCAGTTGACCGGACCATTTGTGACTCATATAGCGCTACCAGGCCCGGGGTCTGGGGTTGTTACATACACACTTCTATATAAGGAAGGATTTGTCATGAGTTATCCTTTATATGGAGATAGAATCATGCCAACAACCATTGGTGTGGGGTATGGTTTGAGATGATAGATCAAATTTCTGCAGCAACCGTGTGACACAGTGTCATTGAGTCAGCATAAGCCCTTTTGAGTTCCTGTGTGCTTCCGTTTCGAGAAAATGACTTCGTTCACCAAGATCATTCAGTGGAAACCGTTCATGAAGAACATTAATGAACCTTTGTATTAATATTGAAACTTGTTGCACGGTTTTTCTTTAATCGAATTTTCTTTTGTTAAAAGAGTGGTATGTTAAACTAGTTGGTAGTGTGGATTGATGTATTTCTCCTCCTCCAAATGTAATCTTTGTTGCTTTGGTGGACAAATAATGATAAAATGCCATTGAATTCTCAAATTAAAAAAAAAACCTTTGTATATAGGAAATTGAGTTTTCATTCTTCTTTTTTTTTTGTAATAAAGACGTCAACAATACTAACACATTGAAAACAACATATTTATATATAAAGATAAAAAATATGAGGAATCATATACAACTCGCTTGAAGTCCCGCTCAACTACAATGCTTTCACCCATATTGTGCTTTCCACATAGTTAAGTCTTTTCTATCCACAAAAGCCTTATAGTTGTGGCATGAAAACATCCTTATGTAGCTTTACATTCAAAATTGCATTTTTATGTCTACCATGGATAAAATAACCTTAATTGGTGATGCTTTGACAACTAGACTGAGGCATGTTCAGATTACTTGAATGGAACCTAAGACCTGCTCAGCTTATTGATAAGTATACAACTGAGGCCCACTCTGGCCGGCATGAACTATGTTCCACTGGTGAAGACAAGAATTATGTATAGTCCTATTCAGGAACACATGTAAGGGGATCCATGAGGTCAATTCCCCATTGATAAAAATCGGCGCTTGAGATAAGTGTCATTGTCTTAGGGCGCCTGATTGGCACAGCATTACAGAGCTGATAACATCGGCATGTCTGCATTTTCTTACCTGGTAACAAACTTCTTGCTCGTCTCATTGAGAAATAATAAAACTGGAGAGGGTAATTACCATCTTCTTTAGTAACACACATTTTTCAAGGTGAAGTGAATGACCTGCAATAACAAATATTATTAGATGTATCGAGCTGCACGCAGCCTAAGCTTTTTAGCCATATTCTGATTTGTCGGGATGACACTGTATTTAAGGAAGAAAATAATAAGATCCATCCAGGTCGCTCTATTAGATTAAGCAAATGACGTGGTGGGTCCACTAGTTATTGTTAAGATTGTCCTTACAATTCAGTCACCATTCTTTGACTGGTTTGGCTCGGGTGACTGATCCCGATGTCGATCATTTCCTTCTTGTTTGCATCGGTCGTTATTTTCATGACGTCGATAAGCTCTTTGGCCTTGGGCTGATCTCCTCTAATTTAGTCAACAATCTGTTGAAGGTTCCTTGCTTCAATGAGAGCATCAATTTCTCTTTTAAACTCCTTGCAATCTTTAGTATTATGTCCGACGTCCCAATGATATCTGCAATATAAATGTTCATCATGTATGTTCTTAGGTCCCCTTATAGGCTGTGGGGATCTTGGCTGACCTTTTCCTTTCATGACTGAGAGAATATGTGTCCTGGATTGATTAAAGTGAATGAGATCCGTATCTTGCAAGACCTCTTTCTTCCTCAGCTTGTCTGTTATGTGGGTGATGAGCCTATCCCATGCAACATTCATTTTATGTCCAAATCGGTCATCGTTTCGATCTCCTTTTCACTCGACTGGCTTCTCGTTTGTTCCGGTTTGCTTCTTCTCCTTGGAAATGTTTACAAACGACTTCTACACATTCTTCTATAGCATGGGGAAGTTTGTTATTAAAAGCTTGGCATATAACCTTCCATCTCGAAGGCCTTCCACAAATGAGGTCACCAAAACATGGTTTCTCGCGTTCTGGATCTGCTTGGACTCATCAGAAAATATTTTCATGTCTTCTAAAGCCGGTTCCTTCTTCATTTGTTGTATTGTAAGGAGATGGGTGATTATTTTTTGAAGGACCTAGTTGAGATGAACGCGGTTACGAATTGTTGCGCCAGTTCGGTGAAACTATTAATTGATCGAGGTAGGAGTCTCTTGAACCCCTTTCTAACTTTCCTTGTCAGCAACACTGGGTAAGCTTCATGAGCACAAAATAAGATATTGTGTTGCATGTACGGGTGTAAATGGTCCACATGGTCCTTGGTCCTATCATATGGATCTGTCTTCGACCGTTTGAAGCCATCAGGGCTTAGGGAATTGCTTAATGTCTTCTATGAAGGGAGAACTAACATGTATCTCCTTCTTCCCTCTTCCGAGAATTTCATTTTTTCAGCTATGACTGCCTCCAACATCCTTGGACTAGAAGTTCTTCATATCCTCTCTTGACAGGTCGGTTGTCCTCAGTGCTGGAAACATCAAGCTCATGCAAAGGAGGTGACCTTGTTACGCCTAGTCTATTCCAATTTTAGTGATAAAGTATTATTTCCAAAGTAGTATTAAATATTTTTTCTACATCTATCATTATTTATTAAGGGGTGAGAAAATAAAAAAGAACATTGCATTAGTTATAATAAAGGTTTTTCAGTCATTTTGATGCTAAAGTTAAGTCACCTCCTTAATGTGTGTTTTTGTAAACTCCATCCATTTTGTAAGGTACTCCCTGAGTTCCAAAATATAAGTCTACGTAGACTTTTCACACGGTTTAAGAAAGAGGTTAAATGTCATTACACTACAAGAAAACTGGGTTTTTACCACGCGCAATGCACGTTGTAAAAAGTGTTTTACAACGTTCGCCTGCACGTTGTAAACTGAAGCGTTGTAAAACCGAATTTTTTTTACCACGTTTCTAAAAGCGCGTTGTAAATAAATTTTACAACGTTCTAAGACGCGTTGTAAATAGCTTTCCCGCCTAATTCCGCCAAATGGAAAATACCCGCCAAAAACTTTACAACGTGCAGAAACACGTTGTAAAATGAAAATACCCGCCAAGAAATTTTACAACGTGCAAAATAACGTTGTAAATAAATTTCCCGCTTTATACCGCCAAATGGAAAATACCCCACCAAATATTTTACAACGTGCAAAAACACGTTGTAAATTTTACAACGTGCAAAAGCACGTTGTAAATAACCAGCCAATTTTTTTTTAATTTTTATAACCCAGATTTCCTGCTAATAAAAATTCCAATTTAATTACGAAATTCTTTTCCGGGCTGTAACACACCACGACACATAGAATATAATATTAATAAAGTTTCACTTCAAATCATCACATCATCACAACACATATGTTTTCATCCAGTACAAAAAAGACATGAAATGTCATACGTACTATTACCAAAAGTGTCAAACAAAATACCGAGTAGCCATGTACACAAAAGAGAGGACACAAAATACACCTAAGTATTGGGAGGCAATATGGACTTAAGAATGGTTTACCTTAAAATAGTTTAATAGATTTCGAGGGCCAAGACACTGTGCTACCTAATGTAGTGAATGATCATTTAAATGAATGGTCATCAAAATGAACATCTTGTAAAGTTATTAGCAACATACGGTGTTCAAGTTCTCACCTTTCAGGAGGGTACATCCATCGTAGATGCACGGGGCCGCCAATCCGTGCTTCTTCCACGAGATGTAGGGTTAGATGGACCATAACATCAAAAAATGATGGAGGGAAAAATCGTTCCAACATGCATAAGGTTTCCGGTACCTCTTTTTCTAATTTTTCCAATTCATTTTCATCAAGAACTCTTTGACATAATTGATTGAAGGAAGCACAAAGCCTGAAAATTGCAAGTCTTGGACCTTTTGGTAATAGTCCTCTCAATGCAACCGGTAGAACTTGTTGCATAAGAACATGGCAATCATGTGACTTCAGTCCAAGAATTTTATTTTCTTCTAATACCACTTTTCTTGCAATGTTAGAGCTATATCCATCGGCATTCTTAAGGATGCTATCCTTTCACGAAAATCTTACACTCCTTTTTTGATAACACATACTTAGGTGTCGTATGCTTAAAGGTTCTAGGATCATCATTCTGTAAGTGCAACTCTTTTCGAATCCTCATCTTCTTCAAGTCCTTGCGAGAATTCGGGTTATCTTTCGTTTTTCCTTTCATATTCAAAAGAGTTCCAAGAAGGCTCTCACAAATATTTTTCTCCACATGCATCATATCCAAGTTGTGACGAATCAGCAGGGCCTAAAAAATCCACAATTTTCTTGTCAACAAATAACGTAGTTAATAGGTCAAAATATGTATAAAAAAAACCAAAAATGTTAACTTACCTCCCAATATGGCAAATCATAGAATATTGATCGCTTCTTCCATCGTTTGGTAAGTTTGAAGGGATTGTCACCATCGTCATCAGATTCATTATTCATGTCTACTGAAGTCTCGGCTCTCTTTCTTTTGACAGATACCCTCCCTTTCTTCACCTTCTTTCCCCAATCATTCTTTATATTCTTGACAACTTCAAAAATTTGAGAACCGGTTAAATATATGGGCTTGGTTCTATGCTCTACGGTTCCATCAAACCAACCTGCTTTGAAACGGTAAGGATGATCCTCAGGAAGCCACCTGCGATGGCCCATATATGCATGTTTTTTCCCGTTTTCCAACCACTTAGAACAAGTTTGAACACCACATACGGGGCAAGCTTTTTTTCCCTTAGTCGAGTAACCCGACAAATTCCCATACGCGGGAAAATCGTTGATGGTCCACATCAAAATTGCCTTCAGATTAAATGTCGATTCACTACGAGAATCATACACTCTCACCCCTTTGTCCCATAGCTCATTTAAATCATCAATAAGCGGTTGTAGGTATACATCGATATCATTCCTAGGTTGCTTGGGACCCGGGATCAATAACGTCAACATGAGATTCTCCTTGGACATGCACAATGAAGGGGAAAGATTGTATATCACTAAAATCACAGGACAACAACTATACCGAGAGCTTAAATCACCAAATGGATTGAATCCATCGGCAGCGAGACCAAGTCTCACATTACGCGGCTCAGCTGCAAACTCAGGCCAGCTACTATCAATGTGTTTCCATGCAGGAGAATCAACCGGATGACGCATTTTTCCATCTTGGCTTTTATGCTTATCATGCCACGTCAGTTGTTCAGACTTTTCCACAGACTTAAACATCCTCCTTAGTCTAGGTATAATCGGAAAATACCTAAGCACCTTTGCCGGTATTCCTTTCATAACCTTTTTAGACTTTTTGTCAACCTTCCACCTTGATGTACCACATTTCGTACATGCTCGTGCTTCTTGTAGCTCCTTCCTAAACAAGCAACGATCATTTACACAAGCATGTATCTTTTGGTAACCAAGATCGAACGCTTTCAATACTTTTCTAGCCGCATATAAAGAATGCGGAAGAGTATTTCCCTCCGGTAGAATTGTTTTAATGAGTGGAAAAAGTTCATCTATAGCCTTATCGTGTAAATTAAAACGAGCCTTGTATTTGAAAATGGAGACAATTGAAGCAATCGTGGTATTTGGACACCCAGAAAAAACCGGCAATTCTGCCTCCTCTATTATTTTTATTATCTCGTTGTCGTTCATTTCATCCATTGCTTCAATAACAACTTCATCATCACATAATGCATCCCTCAACATGTAGTAAGTTTCTGGAACATTTGGATGTTGTGTACTCGTTGACCCCTCTGGGTGTAGAAGTTGTTTAACCTCAGCTGGATGCATTGCATTCATGCATATGTGACAAAAAACCATCTTAGGTTCATGCCATTTCATATTTGCACACGTGCAACATGGGCATCTTATCGTAGGTGGATTTCCTAAATTAGAGCAAAGATTATCAACATATCGCTGAGCTCCATCTCGATATGTTTTGGTGTCCCTATATCATTGGCCATGTTGTTAGCATCATGATAATGATGAAACTACACAATAACTAAATGGTAAAGGGTGGTGCATATATAACCTGGGGTAGTAGATCCACTCTACATCCATCTTCACGTGGTATATGCCTTAACAAATGACGTCTTCCCTTTACTTCACAAATACAGGTTGGTTGTAGATTCACTTGAGAAAATGTAAAGAGTGTGCAAGGTCAAAACAGTGAATTTTCTAAAAGAACGAAAACCGCAATTTCGGTTCTAGTAACAACGGATCCAAAAGAAAAGTAGCCGACGCGGTACCGGCGAGAAAAACACGGGGCTCTTAGTTCTAATGCATGCATTTGCGAGAACACCGACCGTTAACGACACAAAAAAGATAGCAAAACACATCGCGTACAAAGCAACACCAATTACGACAAAACAAGTCATGAATAGAGGTGCCTTTTCTAGATCGATTTCACCCTTGTGTTCTTATCACACCACTCACTTCACCAACTTTGTTAAATATGGACGGGAGACATATGAAAGAACATTAATAGTATATATTTTGACACCAAGGAATACTTTATTGATTGATGAGAACTGTTAAAAGTATCAATCAATAAACGAACAATTGACTGCTATCACTCTAATTCCAAATCATGACTTCCCCCTCAACTTACAGACTCAAAAAAAAAAAAATCAGAATCATTCCTGCAGAAAAACAGCAATTAAGTAGAGCTCCAAAACACCTATGAAGGCTAAAGATAAATTAACAGTTATAAAACACATAAAAGCAAACTAAGAGAAAAGCAGGTCACTGTAAACAGAAAATTCAAGTAATTTTGCTGTGGGTGTCTTTAATGAAGAAATCCTTACATTCAAAACATGAAAAGTGTTATTAAATGCGTTAGAAACAGAGCAAAGCAAACAAGTGACAAGACAAACAAACAAACAATAAAATGCCCTGATAAGTCATAAGGAACAACAAATGAGTAATTTAGTGCTTACAAAGAGTAGAAATCTAATATTCATATACAACTCAATAATGCTCTCAAAGCAAAGAGTTGCTTACCCCCAAATTTCTTGTGCAATGCAACATGCCTATTAGATTTATTTATTTATTATACCCTTGCAGGACACTTCAGCTAGTAAAATAATAAAATATAATATACTCCGTATTAGAAGAAAAGGATTACTCATCACCTAAGATGACCATTTAACCTTGTGCATTTGACATGTGGATAGGCCACATATCTTCAACATTTTTCTATACACATACAGTATAACAACACACAACCATTTTGTGAGGTGAGACTCATCACAGATGTAATCTTTTGCTTTGGGCAATTGTAGTTAGTACGTGTACGTGAAACATCAAGAAAAGAAATCAAATTAAACATGTTATATGTTTACTTTTATACAACAAAAAATAATGATATTTCTATAGAACCAAAAAAGAAACTACATAAAAATTTGACTTCAAATCAACGAACCTACCAGTAGTCACCAATTTGATATTTCTAGGAGAAAAATCTAAGCCCCCATGAGTGAGTCCTTTGAACCCACCACTTGGCCTTGGCTGTCATTCATGACTATTTCAATTTCAACAACTACCATCAAATTGCACCCCCCCCCCCCCCTTTCACCTCCATCCCCTATGCGAGAACAGAGACACGGACAATTTTCCAAAAAAAAAAAAAAAAAAAAAAAACAGGAAGAGGGAAGCATTACAATTTACAGAGCAAGTAAAAGCAACAAAAAGAGAGGCAAGAAGAAAAGAAAAACGCAGACCTGGAGGGAGGGGTTGGGTAGCAGAGCGCTGATGTATAACATTTATATGATAAAAATTACGAGGTTTTATATACGTTATCGACTCTTTTTATATAAAATATAAGAAATTATAACGATAATCTTATAAAATATTAATAGTTATGAATAAATCTAAATACTATAAAAATCTAGTAAAAGTAATAAAAAGTTATAAATTTTGTACCGGGATAATAACCGGAGTGTCGTGTCAGATTTATGGGGGTATTTTTGGTATTTTATTTGCAGATCTTAGGTAAACCAAGACCCCGAGTGACGACACTTTTTGAAGTAAAATCGTATCTTTTGAAGGTAGTAAGGAAGTGCCATGAGATTTAAAGTTCAAGTGGATCAATAGTTCGTGACACCATTATCGAATTATATTTTCGACGAACAAATGACCCATCAAAAAGGCATTTTCTGAAGAAGAGTCCTTCATGGAAGTTATAGATCTTCTCAAGAGCTTTCCAACGCCTCTTGAATTATGTCATTTGGAGATCCAGAGCTCAAGTTATGATTTTATCAAGTTTCAGATCAAGTTAAGGAATAAAAAGCTCCCCGGATCAATCCGGATTAACCTCGGATCGATCCGAGGAAACTAATGATTATCCAGCATGTGATCCTGCAGAGAATAATCTAAGGGATACTATTTTTTATTCCCGGATCGATCCGGCATCACCTCGGATCGATCCGGCCCTGAAAAATTTGCTTATAAATAGAGCAGTTCATACAGCCTGCAAAGGGGTACCAATATAGTTTCCTAACCTCTTTTTCTTAGAAATAGTATGTATGTATATAGGCCTTATGCCATAAATAAAGTAGTATCGTTATAATGCTCGAGAAAATTATCAGAAGATCAGTGTTGTTGAAGTTGTTGTAACATCCGGAAGAATACAGCTTCTGATTCAACAGTTGTAATCGGGTAAAATTTCTTAAGTATCTATGTTTATTATGTTTGTCTTTTTATAATGTTATTAGGCTAGATCTAATAACTAGCCAAAGTTATGTAATCGTTTTATTTCGATCTTTTCGGTAAAGGAATCGTCTAAAGTAAAATTGATTAAAATTGAGTTAATTGAATCTTTTTCTATTACGTAATGTATTGATAATATTCGGATTGACGTAATTAACCAAGATGAATCGCACCATATAACCTAACGATGAACCGACCGGAGAAGTTAGGATATGAGATAAAAGATAGAAAAACCGGAGGGTAAAATTGGCCGTGCGAAAGCGTGACTACGGAATCCTATTTCCTACCCGGGGGCGATTTGTCTTGGGAAAGATAGATCTTATTAAAATTGTGCTCGAGATCATAATAATGTTAAAATCAACAGTTTAATTGAAACTAAAACCGGAAAGTTAAATCGATCCGCCTGACAACCGGAGCCTTTTGAATAACATCGGCCGTCTGACAAATGGAATAACCTCTTTTATCCGGGGTAGATTTGTACTCGGTACCTGTTCGGACTAAGCGAGATTAGCATGGGGCAGTTGTGAAGATTGAACTGATGACAATGACATATGACAATTTCATACGCTCGTGTGAGGAGGAATTGTTAACCTCAGGAGTGCACCGTTTCATTTACTCAATTGGACCTAAAATAAAAGGAAAGATCGAGCACATTCCGTCTACTGAAAAGATCGTATAAATCAATTATATAAACTTTGGCTAGTTCTATAAAATATATTGGTATCTATATATTTATATCTATATATATATTTTACAATTTATGTATATCTATATATATTTATATATCTATATATATTATATTAGAATAATTTTTAAATTACGTATTTATTTTATGTTGAGTAGAATAGTAGTAATCTGTGTTATAAAATTGCGGTTTAGATCGAGTTAATCACAGCTCTTTGGTGTTTAACCACACTTAGAAGAATTACCAAGTTCCCTGAGGATTCGACACTCTGACTCACCATACTAGCACTACAGTTTGACCCGATACACTGTCGGTTAAGGACTGGTATTAGCACTAGAAAAGGCCACGTCAGCTTTCTGGCGCCGTTGCCGGGGAGCGTCGCTAATTTCTTTCTTTTGTGTCTATGGTTACTACTTGTATTAGCTCAAAATTCTCGAGAATAAGTCAACACTTTTCTTATCTCATTTCTATTTTATTTTTCGTTGGTACCTACCTTATAGGTAAGTTACCAATATCCACTACTATCAATTTCGTGTTATTTTCTATTTTCGTTAGTTGATGACCAGAAGTGGTAAGGCCCCACTCGCTCCTTATAAGCCCGACATAAACACTTACGAAAGGCAAGTTAAGAGTAGAGAGTAAACGAGGTCATACTAGTCGGGGAAATCCGACGAATCATCTTCAAACGAAATACGAGAATGGTGAAATCGGTGATGAAACACACGAACAAGGACTAGAACATGCTCTAGGGCATGGACGAGAACCCCGTTAACCCTAATAATCAAAATAATAATATAGAAATAATCAAAATCGGAACCGAACAATCGTAATAACCCACCAAACCCGAGACCTATACGTGATCAAACTATAAGAAGAAACCGGACTAATAATCCCATTCTTTTACCCAATGAAGGAGCAAACAATTTCGAAATTAAATCTCATCTTTTTGGTTTAATTGACGCAAGAGCCCAATTCTTAGGAGAGGATGATGAAGATCCACATCATCATCTCTATCTTTTGAAGAACTCGTGCAATACGGCCAAAAGTCAAGGTGCTCATAAGGAATTAACAAGGATGACTATGTTTCCTTTTTCTTTAAAAGGACGAGCCCGAGATTGGTTTATGTCTCTCCCATATCACTCACTTACTAGTTGGGAGGAGATTCAAACTGAATTTCTGAAACAATATTTTACTCCTGGACGAAATTTGGAGTTAAAAGTCGAGGTTGCTAACTTTAGACAAGGATGCGAAGAAACACTCGGGAATGCACGGGAAAGATTTAAAAAGTTGTTAAGAGCTTGTCCCGACCATGGTTATTCCTTAGATATGCAAATTCAACTTTTTTGTCGTAAATTAAGAAAAGATTCACGTGCTGATGTAGATCATGCATGTGGTGGTTCTTTAATGATGAGTGAAGCTCAAATAGTTTACGATGCTATAGAAAAGATTTCCAAAAATAACAGAATGTGGGAAACCGGTTCTAGCACCAGAAAAGTAGCTTTTGCAGGAGAATGTACATCTAATACGGAAGTTTTAGCACACTTAGAAAATTTGAGTAGGAAATTTGATGGCCTACAAAACAAAAACCAAAGCTCAGAGAATAGTACTCCAACTGAGTACTCAAATCGGGATAAAATGCCATTAGGGATTGAAGAACCAACAGGATACTCAAGAGAGGAGGTGAGTTTTCTTCAACAGCATAGGAATTTGAACAATGCATACTCAAACTCGTTTAATGCTATTAGAAGAGATCACCCTACTTATCGATGGTCTGAAAACCCTAGTAAGCAAGGACAACCGCCATATCCAGTTCCATATAGGAATATGAATAATAATCAAGTTTATCAAGAAAACACATCTAATCAGAATTTACAATCATTACCTAAATCCTATCCTCAACATACCACTCAAAGTATACCAGTAACTCAAAGTTCAACTCAACTGCGAAGGAGTTGAAAAATGGGAGAAGTTAATGGAAAATATGATGGGTGTAGTATCCACTCAAGCTAAGAATATGGAAACAATGATGACCTCTATTGGTACAGTCTCTAAGGATCTGAGTACAATGAAAACATCTATGAGTGGACATGATACCAGAATGAGAACGATAGAAGCCTCATTAAGGAATATGGAAGATCATTTGAGTATGGAAGGTGAACGTAATAACAGTAGACCTCCTGGAGGATTACCAAGTAATACTGAAAGAAACCCAAGAGAGGTAAATGTTGTAGTTACGAGAAGTAGAAAACTCTGTGGTAGTAATGGAGTAGGAAACTTCGGGAATAATGAAGTAGAAAATGATTTAGATGGTAAGAATGATGAAACCAAAGATGAAATTGAATTCACTGATGAGGAAGAAGAAATTATAGAGAATTTCTTGAAAAGGAATAGAAGTTTGGAACCTAAAAATGAAGGTGAAAAATGGGTAAAAATCCCTAGGATTTTGAGAGATCCCATGGATAAAGATTTAAGGAATTTATTCAAAGAACATGTTAGAGTAGAAGATAAAGAAAACAAGGATGAAAAACAAGAAGAGCTGAAGGAATCGAAGTAGAGATTGATTCAGGGAATGTCTTAAAAGAAAAAACTCAAGATCATGATACTTGGCGATCAAGTAATACTCAAAGGTTTAAGGAGAAAGGAAAAGAGAAAATGAATTTGGGATCAAAGGTTGTAGATTTGGAATCTTTACCTTACCCACCTAAAGATCAAATTAAAAAATTAAAAACTGATCAGAAGTATGCTCGTTTCCTTGATACCTTTCATCATATTCATGTTAATATCCTTATTATCGAAGCTCTAATTAGTATGCCTGCTTATGGAAAGTTTCTGAAAGATATTCTGTCAAACAAGAAAAAATTAGAGGAATATGAGAATATATGCCTAAATGAAGAATGTTCTGCGGTTTTGCAACATAAGTTACCACCTAAACCGAAAGATCCGGGAAGTTTTACCATTCCATGTGAAATTGGAGGATTTGTTTAAGAAGGTCTTATGTGATCTTGGAGCTAGTATAAACCTCATGTCTTATGAGGATTATAAGAAGCTAGGCATAGGAAATCTTACGAAAATCGAAATGACTGCGGATGGCGGATAGATCGATTAAATACCCTAAAGGAATTATTGAGGACGTATTGGTTAAAGTAGACAAGTTCTATTTTCCGGTAGACTTTGTAGTTATGGAAATGGAAGAAGGATATTCGAGCGCCACTTATCTTAGGTCGACCGTTTCTAGCTACGGGAAGAACTTTAATAGATGTCCAGAAAGGAGAGTTAATTCTGAGAGTCAATGAAGATGAAGTTGCTTTCAATATTTTCAAAGCTATGAACCATCCATACAGATCACCAGAATCATGTTCTTTTATAGAAGATATTCATTCCGTCTATGATAATCGGTTGCCAACTTTTGAAGACAGATTAGAAGAATGCTTGACTCTATCTATCTATAGGGAAGATGAGGAAGACACCGAAATGAAAGAGATAATTCTTTCTCTAGATAAAGGAAGTTTTACTTTTAAACCATCATGGCATAAGTATTTGGAATTAGAACTAGAAGGACCGGTTCTTAAACCTTCACTTTGGAAAATCCACCTAAGAATGCGGAATTGAAACCGCTACCTTTAAATCGAAGTATGCTTTTCTTGAAACTAATAATCTATTACCGGTTATCATTTCATCATCTTTAAGCGAGCAACAAGAAGATCAATTACTTAGAATGTTGAAAAAGCATAAGAAAGCTTTTGGATGGACGATTGCCGATATTCGAGGTATTAGCCACGAGATTTGCGTTCATAAGATAATTCGAAGGAAGATGCTAAACCTTGTATTCAACCGCAACGCCGCCTCAACCCAAATTTGCGGTTGATTGTTAAGAAAGAGGTCATTAAGCTATTAGAAATGGGGATAATATTTCCCATATCGGATAGTGAATGGGTAAGTCCAACTCAAGTGGTACCAAAGAAAGGAGGTTTCACAGTGAAAGAGAATGAAAAGAATGAATGGATTCCGACTAGAGAGATTACGGGTTATCGAATGTGCATTGATTTTAGAAAACTAAATGATCATACTAAGAAAGATCATCATCCACTTCCATTCATAGTTCGGATGTTGGAACGTTTAAGTGGACATAAGTATTCTTGTTTCTTAGATGGTTATTCGGGATATTTACTGAGATATTCATTGCGGCGGGAGATAGAGAAAAAACTACTTTCACTTGTCCTTATGGAACTTTTGCTTATAAAAGAATGCCGTTTGGTTTATGTAATGCTCTGCTACGTTTCAAAGATGTATGATGGCTATATTTGCTGATATGCTTGAGAAATTCTTAGAAATCTTTATGGACGACTTTAGTGTTTATGGAGATTCTTTCGACGAATGTTTATCACACTTAGAACGAGTGTTACAACGCTGTGAATATACCAATTTAGTACTAAACTGGGAAAATGTCATTTAATGGTATCAAAAGGAATTGTTCTAGGTCACAGAATCTCTGAAGAAGGTATTGAAGTTGATAAAGCTAAGGTAGAAGTAATTGAAAATTTACCTCCACCAGTTAATTTAAGAACCCTAAGAGGATTTCTCGGACATGCAGGTTTTTATAGAAGGTTCATTGCCGATTTCTCGAAAATAGCAAAGCCTCTAAGTCATTTACTTGAAAAGGAAGTACCTTTCAACTTTGATAGTAAATGTATGGAAGCCTTTCAGACCTTAAAAGCGAGGTTGACTACTGCACCAGTGTTAGTAGCACCAGATTGGAGTTTGCCGTTTGAAATTATGTGTGATGCAAGTGATTTAGTTTGTAGGAGCGAGTTTTAGGTCAAAGATATAATAAAATTCTCAAAGCTATCTACTATGCATCTCACACACTAAACGCGGCTCAACTTAATTACGCAACTACGAAAAAAAGAAGCGTTGGTTGTAATTTTTGCCTTAGATAAGTTTAGATCGTATATTGTTGGATCTAAGGTAATAATTTATACGGACCTTTCACCACGAAGTATTTACTAAGTAAGAAAGATGCTAAACCACGTCTTCTTAGATGGATTCTCTTACTTCAAGAATTTGATATTGAAATTAAAGACAAAAAAGGAAGTGAAAATGTAGTAGCAGATCATCTAAGTAGAATGGAAAATGATGAAGAAATAGGAAATGAAATTAAAGATTCATTTCTTGATGAACAACTATTTAGAATAGATACTCCTTCAACTATGCAGTTATTAAAGAATAGAATTCCTTCTAAGGAAATATCACCCTGGTTTGGAGATATCATTAATTACTTAACTTTGTGATTACATTCCGTCTCATTGGACTTGGCAACGAGAAAAAGAAATTCTTTTATGACTTAAAATTTTATTCTTGGGAGGAACCGGACCTTTTCCGTAAATGTTTGGATGGGATAATCGAGAAAATGTGTGCCTAATAATGAAATTTTAAGTGTTTTATCATTTTGTCATGATCGTGAGGCGGGGAGGTCATCATGGAGGTTGGAAAAGCGCTTTTAAAGTTTTACAATGTGGTTTTTATTGGCCTACACTATATAAAGATGCGTATAAGTATGTTAAATCTTGTGAATCTTGTCAAAAATGGGGAAATGTATCTAAAAAACATGAAATGCCTATGCAACCTATTTTAGAATGTGAGTTATTTGATGTTTGGGGTATAGATTTCATGGGACCATTCCCTATATCTTTTGGGAAAAGATTTATTTTAGTAATGGTAGATTATGTTTCAAAATGGGTAGAAGCTGAAGCTCTTCCCACTAATGATACCAAAGTTGTCATACGATTCCTTAAAAAGAATATATTCACCCGATATGGTGTTCCGAGGGCTATCATTAGTGATAGAGGGTCACACTTTTGTAATAGACCATTTACCAAGATAGTTGAAAAATATGGTGTAACACATAAGTTAGGAACGCCCTATCATCCGCAAACCAGTGGTCAGGTAGAGGTGTCTAATAGAGAAATCAAAAGAATCGTGGAAAAAACAGTTGATTCAAATCGTAAAAGCGGGCGAGTTAAATTAGACGATGCATTATGGGCGTACGAACGGCTTTTAAGACACCAATTGGTTGTTCTCCCTATAAACTAGTCTTTGGTAAGTCTTGTCATCTCCCGGTTGAGTTAGAACACCGAGCCTTACGGGCTATTAAATTTACGAATTTCGATCCTAAAAGGTTGTCGGTGATCATAGATTGCTTCAATTAACGAACTAGAAGAATTTCGTCTCGATTCTTATGAAAACGCTCGAATCTACAAGGAACGCACGAAATCTTTTCATGATAAGAGAATCTATAGTCGTGAGTTCCATGTAGGTGATCGAGTGCTCTTGTACAATTCACGTTTAAAGTTATTTCCGGGTAAGCTTAAATCAAGATGGACGGGTCCATTTAAAGTAACAAGGGTTTACAAATGCGGAGTGTTGAACTAGCGATGGAAATACGACTTTTATAGCCAATGGCCACGAGTGAAGTTATTTGTGGAGGGAGAAGGAATCACACCGAAGGGAGAAGTAATGCTGCGGCGATCCCCCGACAAATTGAAAAAAAAAAAAAATTTTGAAAAGCAGAGGAACTGAAATCAGCCGAATATCAGGTGCTATCTATCTTTCTTCTACTTTTCTGTGTTTTATATGTTTGAACTAGTTTCGTCTTTTACCGGATAGACGTAAAAGAACTGGATGTTTTTTTTAGATAGAATAGGAGTTTTTATTTTGCTTTTGAAATTAGGCCTGGATAAAGATGTCGCGTTTAAAATAGAAGCTTCAGTTTTTGAGAAAAACAAGCAATTGTTGAGAGAGATCGAGATTGAAAGAAGTTTGTAATGGAAAATCGAGAAGTTCAATAAAGAGAAGGGCAAAGTTTACGATGAGATGCGAGAACTGTGGAAAAAGTGAGCATGATGGGAAATGTAGGGAAAGCACAACCAAATCCCGGGATGAGTGTTTGAATGTTGTTAAGAAGGGAACGATTAGGTGGTTATCCGAAAATCCCGATGGAGATCAAAGGGAAAATTCGAACGCCTCATTTCTTAAGGTTAGGTTGATAGAACGTTACGTCAGAACTCTGGAAGATTTAGAAGTAATGGAATTAGGACCCTTATGAATTTTATAATATTTATAAAAATTTTATATAACTTTTGAAAATTTTATAAATAGGATCTTTATGGAATTACTTAAAAGTTTTATAAAGTTTTTATAAAAGGTTTTATTTAAATTTTGTAGAAGTTTTATTAAGGTTTTAAAAATAAAAATAAAAATAAAAAATAAAAAAAAAATCTTTGGTCGGATCGATCCGACCTAATCCCGGATCGATCCGGAACCTAAAAAAACCTAAAAAGGGAACGGGGTCCCCTTCTTCTTCTTCTTCTTTCACTTTTCTTAAAACGGCCGCCCTCCCCTCTCCCCCAATTCGAATTTTTTTCTTCAAATCATCACACAACATTACTATTAAACTACCCCAACTCTTAAACTTTTCTCATTTTCCTCTCCTCTCTTCAAACTTTCATTTAAATTGAAGAATTTTTCAAGGGAAAGCTTCAACTTTCATTCCGGCAAATTTTCATCTTTTCCGGCCAAATTTCAACCTTTTAAGCATTAGAAGGTAACATTGTAGTCAATTATTTTGTTAATTTCGTTTTTTTTCTAAGCAACTTTTTAATTTGTTACTCATTTGTGTTGTTTTGGTTGTTTCTTTTGTTGTTTTGTTGTTGTTTTGTTATTGTGTCACTATCGTAGAATGGCCGAATCATCAAAAGCTAGTAAAAAACGTAAGCCGCATATCCCAACCCAAATCCCGGTTATAGAAACTAGACCTTTAACAGAAGAAGAATTGGCAGTTAGTTTTGAAAGAACCGCGTCTGCTGCAGCTAAGAAAGCATTGAAAAATAAATTTGGAAAGTGTTTAGTTGCAATAGAGAGGGGCTTAGATTTCAAAGATTTGGGAAGGGAGGTAAAAGAAATTTTTGAAAGACGACGAGTGGTTGGAGTTAGCTAGTTTAAGGTCGGGTGAAATTAACACAACCTTAGTAGGCTGAATTTTATTCTCTGGTAGCAACTCATAATGCTACGAAGGTGGTGAGTTAACTTGTCAACCTAAGAACTAGGACGGTACCGTTTAATCCTCGGGTTATAAATGCTATTTATGGTATCCACGATATACCGGAGAGTGAGGATTATTATCTTGTATGGAATTTAGAGGAGCACTGCGAGACTTTGATTATATTGTATCACTAGCCCGAATGAGTTAGATCCCCTTTGCCGTACGGCATGAAAACGGAGTTTTCCTATGGAAATTGTATACGGGATATGAGAGCTATTAAACGTTTTATTAGCCACACTCTTTACCCTACACGTCATTTTACATCTTTTGGTAAAGAGGATCGTGTATTGCTTGGGCTATGGTCAATGAGATACTGTGGATGTAGGCGGGATAATGTATAGAAGGGCCAAGGAATTTGTCTCAAGCGCCAAACCGAGCGGTCACATGCCTTTTCCTTGTTTTATTTCTTCCTTATGTCGCCGGATAGGTGTCCACGAACTTCCAAATGATAATTTGATGGTGGTTGATGACACGCTTATAGGTCTAGTTTACCACTTAGGCCGGCGGGAAGAATAGATTTTATGAACCCTAACCGCCAACGACCTCGGCCTACCCCATCCACTCTTGTCCCTCCTTCATCCGGTCAAACTCAAAATCAATTTCCAAATACCATCACATACGACATGTTTCAATCAATGGCCTATGATGTTCATCGTGCCAATGCCAATATGGGTTGTTTTCGCGAGAAAGGAATAGGTTATGGTCGAAGATTTGCGTCAAGGCATGCGAGGTATATATCAAATGAATATCTTGCAAAACCCTACCTATGCCGAGATGGATATTCCGCATTGCCAATCCGTACCATATACCTTGCCAGACTTTATTCCACCAATGCCACCTCGCTCGGACTTCCAACAAATGCCACATTCTTTTGGATTTCAAACTAGTGGTGTAGGGGATTTTTCGACGAGGTACTACGGCGGTGCAACATACGTTTGGCCGGGATTTGGATCATTTGGCCATACCACGACGACATGGGGAAGCACTTTTCGATGTCACGAGAGAGATGAGCTCGATGGGGTTGGATAGCTCGGTTCGGATGTCAACATATTTTCAAGATCCATTCCAAGAATCGACTTATGATCCGGCGAGTTCTCGGGCTATGCCAAGTTCAAGCCACGTCGAGATGAGTGATGAAGAGGAGTGATTTTAAACATTTTATGATTATTGACATTGAAAACAATTTATTTTTCGTACAATTTCATTTTCGTACAATTTTAGGTTATTTTGGTTTTATTTTTGTAGGATTTTATTTTAATACGATCTTCGTAGAATTTTATTTTACTTTCGTTTGGTTTTATGTTAGTACACCTTTGTGTAGTAAAATTTATCGTTATAACATAATAAACCGAAGATAGGAAGAAAAACATATCACCTAGAAAAATCTAGGCTTTTTTTCCAAGCAAAAACAACTCTGTCCGTGAATAGTAATTTTCCGGATCGATCCGGCCTTTTCCGGATCGATCCGGTGTTCGTATACCGACACGACGGGATTACTAGTTGAGAGGCCGGATCGATCCGGCCCTTTTCCGGATCGATCCGGTAAGTACAAAAACGCCAAAAAGGAGATCTTTCCTACTTTTGCTTGATAGATACATTTCTATAAAAGGAAGGAGGCTGCAAGCCTTCAACTTTGCTCATTCCTTCTTTATTCTATCTGTCTTTGTTTATTTTACGTATCGATAAAATAATGTCTCACCACTCCTCTCCCTCGGTCAATAGTTACGAACCACATACGCACGATGGTGTGGTTCACGAAAGCCATGCTTCGTGTTTTCATAATGACGTTCCGAGACGTCTAAATTTCGTCCATTCTCCTATTCTTATGGAGAAAGGCTTGAATACGAGAAAAAATTGATCGGTGGGGACGGAATCTAATCCGAGGTTGCGGGTGGAAGAAGGCTGATTAGGACTCAAGAGGTAGAATTAACATTTCAATTGTCGAGAGATTTTTATGCGTCTCTTGCGATATAACGGCGGTGGCCTCGTCTCATCTCATTCTTGTTAGGGGCGTCGTTATATCATTTTCTCCGATTATCATAAATCAAATCTTTCAAATTCCACTATCTACTTTTGAGCAAAACCCACACTACGAGTTTCTTTGGGAACTCGGAAATGCTTACAATGTTGTAAATCGTCTTGCGAAGCCTTTCAATATGTGTTTCCACTTTGTTTGATCATAATTATGATTCTTCGACTACGGCTTTACCCCCTCATCGAGGGCGTGGAAACGCTTCATTAATTCCCGGATCTATCCAACTAGAGATTTTTTAGGGGTTACGGATGATGAGATGCTCGTTGTATGCACGCGACCGTGGGGGCATACATTGATTGAGGGATTTTGATGTTCAAAGCGCAATTAATTTTGCGGTAGAGAGACGCAATAGGGGACGACCGCTACCGTTTGCACTGGGTTATCTCTCAACTTTGTGTCCAAGCTGAATCACGTGCACGAGTTTACTACGGACGAGATTTTTCCATCTCGTGATTCTCAGTTGGGATTACTTCCGGTAGATACTCCCGGATGTTCATCTACGGTTTGAGGTGTTGTTGGAAATCAGTTAAAAGTTGTTGTTGTTAAATTAGTACTCGATTAAGTTAGACGGTTAATCGCTTTTTAATTTAGTTTCTTTAAAGTTTGTAATAGTTTCATTAATGTTTAATATATATGTCATTTTCTTTAATCAGAATAATATATGTTGCAAAAATTAATAAAAATCAAAATCGTATAAAATTTTAATTTTATTTTCGAACCTACTTTTTATTACTCAACGTACATCGGGACGATGCCATTTCGTAAGTGGGGAGTAGAGGTAAGTTAGTAAATAAAAATTAAAATTTTCTCATATAAATTTATACTTAAATGCTTAATACTTAGTTTAATTTTTCTTGAATCAAAATAACTAGATAATATATAATTAATATGAATAAAAATAATATAAAGTTGTAAGAATAGATTTTAATTAAGTAAAGTAAATTAGATATATTATAATCATATTATATATGTCAATTTTAGATTTTTAGAAGATTTTAAGTATATGTAACTATACATAAATATTATCAAGTAATTTTCATATGAAATTTAGCAAATATACTTATATTATAATGAAATTTTAGAATAATTTTCTTTTCAAAACGAATTATGAGTTTGGAATTGGATTAGGAATGATGAGATTTTTGGCACCATAAAATATAAACTATAGCCAAATAGCCTACCTAAATAAATTTCTAATTTTTGTCCCTACCTCAGCCTTGATTAGAGTGATCAAGACCTCACTCGAAATAGCCATTTTTTTATTATAATCGACCCTTAGCTTAATGTGGTCTACATTTCCTAAAAATCCCACGAGTTTGTACGTACTTATGAAAAGAGATGATGACACAAAAGCTAAGAATGGTGTATCTTTGAGATTGAAAAAATTAGATAAGTATTAGTATATTCGATCTTACCTCATGACGCTTGCAAAATAGTCGATTTTGGTAATAAGTTCGGATATGTTAATATTCTATAAAAGAATTAAGAACGAAGCACCATATTTACACGAAGTAATCAAATACCGGGTATCTTCCTTATCTTTGATTAACAACTAAAAATCGGTTGTAGCTACCAATGATTTGAGTGCAGTAGGGTGTTATCTCGAAATGTCCTATATCACTATGAGGTTTAAAAGCTCCCGATAAAAAGTCGAATCATAAGATCTCAAGAATGATTACAAGTTTAAGGAAACCGGACTTGTAATTTTCAATCGAAAGAGTATTACTCCGATTAATCTTGATGAAGCAATGCTTGTAAGTTTGATTTTCTACACACACGCACGCTTTTAGTTCATAAAAAATTAAAATAAAAAAAAAATCAGAATATTATTAATCGAGGTATTTTTGATCAAAATTATGAAGGTGTAAGTACGTACGACTTGCTTCTTTCTCTTTTGATTTTTCTTTTCTATCCTTTCGATTGACCAACATCCTGAGCCTAAAAAGTATAATCCATTTTGTCAACTACTTGACTTAGTCCTTAATTCCAAATATTTCATATAAGTTGAGATAGGAGAATGATTCTATAATTTTAATTATATTTAAGTAGATTATGCGAGAATTTCCTTTGAATAATAGTTGATAAATAATTTATCTAAGTTATCTACACTTCTTATCTTGTTAATTTCTAAGAAAGATATAATTAATATGTTTATAATATTGAAATGATATTTTACTAATTTGAAATCTACTCTACCACGTATATCATTTTTATTGTAATTTTTATATATTACCGCTTATTTTGCTCGAGGACGATCAAAGAGCTAAGTGGGGATTAGTTGATGTATAACATTTATATGATAAAAATTACGAGGTTTTATATACGTTATCGACTCTTTTTATATAAAATATAAGAAATTATAACGATAATCTTATAAAATATTAATAGTTATGAATAAATCTAAATACTATAAAAATCTAGTAAAAGTAATAAAAAGTTATAAATTTTGTACCGGGATAATAACCGGAGTGTCGTGTCAGATTTACGGGGTATTTTTGGTATTTTATTTGCAGATCTTAGGTAAACCAAGACCCCGAGTGACGACACTTTTTGAAGTAAAATCGTATCTTTTGAAGGTAGTAAGGAAGTGCCATGAGATTTAAAGTTCAAGTGGATCAATAGTTCGTGACACCATTATCGAATTATATTTTCGACGAACAAATGGCCCATCAAAAAGGCATTTTCTGAAGAAGAGTCCTTCATGGAAGTTATAGATCTTCTCAAGAGCTTTCCAACGCCTCTTGAATTATGTCATTTGGAGATCCGAGCTCAAGTTATGATTTTATCAAGTTTCGGATCAAGTTAAGGAATAAAAAGCTCCCCGGATCAATCCGGATTAACCTCGGATCGATCCGAGGAAACTAATGATTATCCGGCATGTGATCTGAGAGAATAATCTAAGGGATACTATTTTTATTCCCGGATCGATCCGGCATCACCTCGGATCGATCCGGCCTGAAAAATTTGCTTATAAATAGAGCGAGTTCATACGGCACACTGCAAAGGGGTACCAATATAGTTTCCTAACCTCTTTTTCTTAGAAATAGTATGTATGTATATAGGCCTTATGCCATAAATAAAGTAGTATCGTTATAATGCTCGAGAAAATTATCAGAAGATCAGTGTTGTTGAAGTTGTTGTAACATCCGGAAGAATACGACTTACGATTCAACGATTGTAATCGGGTAAAATTTCTTAAGTATATATGTTTATTATGTTTGTCTTTTTATAATGTTATTAGGCTAGATCTAATAACTAGCCAAAGTTATGTAATCGTTTTATTTCGATCTTTTCGGTAAAGGAATCTTTATCTAAAGTAAAATTGATTAAAATTGAGTTAATTGAATCTTTTTCTATTACGTAATGTATTGATAATATTCGGATTGACGTAATTAACCAAGATGAATCGCACCATATAACCTAACGATGAGCCGACCGGAGAAGTTAGGATATGAGATAAAAGATAGAAAAACCGGAGGGTAAAATTGGCCGTGCGAAAGCGTGACTACGGAATCTATTTCCTACCCGGGGGCGATTTGTCTTGGGAAAGATAGATCTTATTAAAATTGTGCTCGAGATCATAATAATGTTAAAATCAACGAGTTTAATTGAAACTAAAACCGGAAAGTTAAATCGATCCGCACGACAACCGGAGCCTTTTGAATAACATCGGCCGTCGACAAATGGAATAACCTCTTTTATCCGGGGTAGATTTGTACTCGGTACTGTTCGGACTAGCGAGATTAGCATGGGGCGGTTGTGAAGATTGAGCGATGACAATGACATATGACAATTTCATACGCTCGTGTGAGGAGGAATTGTTAACCTCGGGAGTGCACCGTTTCATTTACTCAATTGGACCTAAAATAAAAGGAAAGATCGAGCACATTCCGTCTACTTGAAAAGATCGTATAAATCAATTATATAAACTTTGGCTAGTTCTATAAAATATATTGGTATCTATATATTTATATCTATATATATATATTTTACAATTTATGTATATCTATATATATTTATATATCTATATATATTATATTAGAATAATTTTTAAATTACGTATTTATTTTATGTTGAGTAGAATAGTAGTAATCGTGTTATAAAATTGCGGTTTAGATCGAGTTAATCACACTCTTTGGTGTTTAACCACACTTAGAAGAATTACCAAGTTCCACGAGGATTCGACACTCGACTCACCATACTAGCACTACGGTTTGACCCGATACTGCTTGTCGGTTAAGGGTGGTATTAGCACTAGAAAAGGCCACGTCAAGCGCCGACAAGAAGAGAACGACGATTTGGATTTCGAATTTGGTGGTTCCCTACCTGCGAGTTGAAGTTGGGGGACGATGGTGGCGAAATTCGAGCCGTGCTTGTTGGTCCGATGAAGATGGAAGCGAGTTTGGTGTTTCTCGATGAATTAGGGTAGCGAGAATGACGGGGAGAGAAGTTTGAAAAGGATAAGGTTTTTTTATCTATATATTATGTTTATAATAAGAAACACACACTTACACACCGAGTGTGTGGAAGTTTAAAATTAGTCAAATTACAACGTGCATATAAAGCGCGTTGTAAATTATATTTTACAACGTGTATCCAAATTCACGTGGTAAATTACCTTTGTTTACAGAAAATAACAACGAACTTTTGTTTATACGCCATAAAATTACAAATTACAACGTGCACTCATTGCTCGTTGTAAAATGCACGTTGTAAAATTAGAGTTTTCTTGTAGTGTTACTTTTAATGATAAAATTATATAATACCCTTTGATTGTGATTAGTGCAATACTTTTATAGTAATGAAAATTACTAGATGAATACTCCCCCCGTTCTTATTTAACTATCGTAGTTGTCAAAAATAATTTTTTTCATTTGTTGTAGTTAATCCAGAGCATTGTTTATTACGTTTTTCTACACCTACCCTTATTTATTAAGGGGTGGAAGATAGACAACATCGTATTAATTATATTCAAAGGGTAATATTGTCATTTTGTTGTTAAGTCAAAACATCAACTACTCTCCTTAATATGTGTGTCTTTGACAAATCAAATAGTTAAATAGGAACGGGTGGAGTATATAATAAATTAGGAGTAAAAGGGAGTGGTATTCTAAATGGCAGACCAAAAAAACTAAATGCACTTATATTTTGGGATGGAAGAAGTATTATTTTATTTATTTGAAATCGAGTTCTATTATTTTTGATACAAATTTATAATACAATCGTTGTAGGAATATTGTACCGAGTTAGATACATTACAATCTTTCATATCTTTTTTTTTGGCAAACAATCTTTCATATCTAATCTGAGGCAGTTGCCAAAATCACGCATATTAAGGATGTGAATTAATACGTTAATTTTTAAAATGAAATGACTAGAATGTCATTGGATATACTCCTTCCGTTCCAAAATAACCGAGGCAGTTACCAAAAATTTTTGTTCCAAAATAACTGAGGCATAACATTTTTCAAAGTAGCATTTATTGCTAATTTTCCTACTTTACTCTTATTTAATACTCCCTCCGTTGGGACTTATTCCTTTTTAAATTTGCCTCAAAATATGTCTTATAACTCTAAATAGACTTAAAGTTTTTGCTTTAATTGTCTAAATTGTCCCAACTCATTAATTGATGTCTTCTTAGATATTGTGAAAATAATGCTACATATAAAAGGATAAAAAGGTAAATTAATCAAGTTTTAAATGACCAGACAGCTCATTAATTAATGTCTTCTTAAATATTGTGAGTTCCAAAATGTATCAAACAAATTGGGACGGAGGGAGTACTAGATAAGAAGTTAAAAAGAATACTGCATTAATTGTATCATAAGGATTTTTTAGTAATTGCATCTTCAAAGTCATAACATTAATTAAATAACACTCTTAATAAGCGTATTTTTGGCAACTGCCTCAGTTATTTTGGAACGGAGGGAGTAATTAATAAGACCTTCTTTCTTATAACTCCTACTGTACTCCCTCTGTTCCAAAATATTTGAGGCAGTTGCCAAAAACACGTTTATTAAGAAAGTGGTTTAATGCTATATGACTCTTCAGATGCAATGACTAAAAAATCTTTATGATATAATTAATGCAGTTTTCTTTTTAACTTCTACCCTAGTATTAAATAAGGGTAAAGTTGGAAAATTAGCAATAAATGTTGTTTTGGAAAATGTTCTGCCTTAATTATTTTGGAACAGAATTTTTTAGCAACTGTATCGGTTATTTTGAAACATAGGGAGTACTAAATAAGGGTAAATCAAATAAAAAACATAATAAATACGGGTGGTGGGCCAGAAGGACAATATAAGATTGAAAATAATGGAATAGGACAGTTTCGAAAGTAAATGGTTGAAAAGGACAAAAAAAATAGGTAGATGTACAAAAACACCCTTAATGAATTTAAAACATTTTTTTTATTTTCTCTCTCCAAAATATCATGCAAATCCAATAGTAACTGAAGAATAAATATCTTTCCCCTGAAATCACGCCACCATCAATGTAGCTACTTAGATTATGTGTTCTTGGATGGTATTACATTGGTGGAATTGTGACATTGTTACTACATTGGTGGAATTTCATTGAGTTACTACATTATATGTTGCTACATTACTTTTTGATTATGTTACTAAATGTTGCTGAGTACAATTTTATATTGGTGTGAGCATATTTTTGTTAACTAGCAAGACTTAGTCCAATTTTTGATTTGGGTGAACTTTTATTCAATACGTAATACTACCATTAGGTTCAAAAATGCTGGCATTCAGTTTAAAGGAACATTTGAACATTAGTTACTACATTATGTGTTCTTAGATGATCTTTTGCATTGGTGGAATTGTGACATTGTTAATACATTGGTTGATTTTCTCGAGTTGCTAGATTATACTGTTGCTACTTTGGCGTCTACATTGGTTGATTTTCTCGGCATTTGGTTTACTCCGGCTTAATCGATTCCCGGTGGTTTCAATATCGGCATCGTGATCTACTTCTTCTGGTCGGTTGCAAAATTCATTTTTTTGTTGTTGGTTTTTTTATTTGCAATGAACACATAAGCGGCAACATCACTTGCAACACAAACACCGATAAATCAAATTGACAAATTCATATATAAACATGTAAATAATGAATCACAAATTCAGAAAAAAAAATTGGTATTTTTGGAACCAAACTAAACCCTAATTGGAAGGGGGAACCCAATAGGGGATTTGAGAACCTTAAGATCGTGCACATTTGTGAAAAAAATGGGAGATCCATTAAGTAGTAACAATCCATTAAGGTTTAACAATCCATTCACAAGTGGTAACAATTAACATCAATGTGAAGTAAATTAGCCTATAATTTCATCATTGGCGTGAAAAATGATGAATCTTTGCAAATTTGGTGAATTCCCCTGAATTGCGGACACGTTCCTTTAATTTATTTATTAAATATTTTTGTTAATCAAATTTTTCATTAGGAAATTGTTGTAGTTCTTACCCATATTGCACTGAAGCATCACTTTGCCGCCATAGAAGGTGGCGTGAGCAATCTCCCAAGCTCCGCCGGTATAAACGCCGGGAATACGAGCCTCGGATACGAGTCTTTGCGGCTAGAAAGAGCCTCGGATATGATGCGGATTTGAACAAGTTCCTCCGCCGATAATTTGGATTCCGATCCGAAGCGAATGAAGCCGATAACAAGTTCCTCCACCGTTTTGGGATTTGCGAGAGAAGAGAAGAGGATGGAGGCTAGGGTTTTACATTTTGGGATAATGGAGGAATGAGGCTTGTTATAATTATAAAGGGTATTTTTGGATATACATTATTTTTTGTCCTTCACAACCATTGCATTATTTTCTTGTCCTTTTTACATAAATAAGATGTAAACTTGTCCTCTATGACCTTTTCCTATAATAAATATTGTATTGAAAATTGTATTGCCTCATATGGAACAAAATATTTTAGCAACTGAATTATTTATTTTAGAACGGATGGAGTATATGAAATAGTGTAAGAAATGAAATGTATACGTTGACCGTATACTTTCGATTCAATGGTTGTTACTTGTTAGTTACCGATGCTATGAGAAACCACAAAGTCAAGCCAATTAAACCGTCTTACAGTAAACGTTTTCTTCATGATCAAACAATTTTTGTTGATTTTTTTTTCTTCCTTTTTTGGATCACAATATTCAAAAGATCAACTAATAATAATGTAGTATGTTCCTGAGTACATGTAACTTTTCATTAAAAAAAAAATGTCTTTCATTATGTGTCATTTTAGAATTGCACCAGCGGGAAATTTTAATATATATTTCTCTAATTTTACAATTACTTTGCTATATCAAACAATTGTTTAAATGATATAATATATTAAACTTTATTACCAAAATTATATATGATTTTTTAATATATATATATGACAATAAATTGCTCACCATTTTAATATGTATGAAAATCTAAAATTGACATATTAGTAGATGAATGTATTACGTTTTTTCATATAACGTCATGCATTAACGTTGTTGTTTTATAATTTTAAATCATCTGGAAATAAAATGAGGAAGATCAACATATATAGCATCATTTGTAATACATGCCTCATAAGTATGAATAGTTTGTATTACTCTCTCCGTTTCAATTTATCTGAGACAGTTGCCCAAATCATGTATATTAAGGATGCGAGTTAATGTATTAATTTTTACAATAAAATGACTAGAATATTCTTGGATATAATTAATATGGCGCTTGTTTTTTTAACTACAATATAATAAATAAGGGTAATCGAAGTAAAAACTTGTATTGGAAATTGTATTGACTTGTATAAAATGGAGCAAAACATTTTGACAATGCTATCGAGTTATTGTGGAACGGAAGGAGTAATTATTTTGTAACTGTATTAGTTGACTTATTTAGAATTATTTTTTGCAAACTTTATTGTACTCGAGAGAGGTTGTATTCAAGATCCATTTATTTGATTGAAAAAATTGAGGCTTGGGGGCAGGTGGTATGAAAACGATAGAGTTGGAGTCATGAAGTCTTTGTGTGACACTATTATGCGTGGAGGACAAGAACTCTGAGATTCGTTTGAACATGAATTTTTTTTGGGTTAATATTTTATTCAATAAATGTATCTTAGTTGCGATGTTGTTTGAATTGCTATCGGATTTCGTATAAATAAAATAAATATTAGGTATTGTTAGACGAAAAACAATTATACTGTGCAAAAATCTTATAAGGGCACAAGTAGCAGAAGCTCTATATGGTGTCCTATCTCTAAAATGAAGATAAAAAATAGAGTTTATCCCAAAATAGCTTCCACAGCAGAGGCACTATCCCTATTTATTTTTAGGGATATGAGCACGATCATCCTACTTGTGGGGATGCACTATTATTCACGTCACTAAACATATTTAATTATTAAAAATTATAGGGATAGAGATGCTGCTGGAGTGAAATAATAAATATTTAATGCGTATGAATAGTGTTTTGTGAGGTAGAATATATATTATTTAATATTATTTGAAATGTTATAGGGATAATGATAGAGATGCTGTTATGGAGATTTTTGAATTGAGATATTGTAAAATAGGAATATGTATTATTTTATATTATTTTAGAGATAAAATTTAGAGAAGTTGGTAAACTAAACAAGCAATACCTCAAATAGTAATACAATGTCAATACGATGAATAGACCACACATGCATGTGATTAATTAAATCCCTTAGGCATTAATAAATAAAACTTCATATATCAATAATATATAAACGCCTAAGATATTTATTCATATCTTTAGGTAGATTAACATTAATGGCATAAGCCAAAAACCATAAAAACAAACAATAAAATTCAATGCTTATACATATATCAAAGTCAAATTTGATCGTCAAATCACTAAACGATAAAGAATTCAATCTTTGTACATATATCGAAGTCAAACTCCACCACCGCCAAACCCACCGCCAATACCACGCCCTCCACCGAATGAACCACCACCAATTCCTCCTCCACTTCCACCTGCACCACCACCACCTCCGCCACCCCCTGCCGCACCACCACCCCCTATTCCTATCTCAATTCCACCACCACCTCCCCAACCAAGATCTCCAAAAGGGCCATGTATACCACCTCCACCACCCCATCCACCCCCAATCCCACCCGGTCCTATTCCGATACCACCCCCTCCTCCGACACCGCCTCCAAACCCGGCATCGAAAAACAGCTTCTGATCTGCAGCTGGTAAGCTCTTGGTTTC
Organism: Gentiana straminea; assembly: GCA_036785695.1. Lineage (NCBI taxonomy): Eukaryota > Viridiplantae > Streptophyta > Magnoliopsida > Gentianales > Gentianaceae > Gentiana > Gentiana straminea. The sequence continues at coordinate 907,514 of JAVUPR010000529.1, forward strand.
TAGTAGCAACTTTCTCCCATGTGTACAAGAAAAAAGAGCTCCGGCAACAACTAGTGCAACAAGAACAATCTTGGAAGCCATGTTTAAACGAAGGCCCATTAATGTTCGAAGTACACTGATTTGTGAGAGAGCTGCATGTATATATAATAGAAAAAAAGGAGAGGAGGTGCCTTCATGTTGTACATGTGTCTTCTCGTACAGATAGGAATAACGGTTTTATATTTTTCATGTGCTTTACTATGGTCCTGTAAGATTAGGTGGCAATTAATGCTTAGTTTTGAACACTTAATGCACGCATTAAGCATCCACCTGTGTTAATGCATTTTCTTTAGGATTTAATTATTATTCTTGTTATTATAAACAAGTTTGAATTAATGTTTGATTATTTTTTTTTAAGAATAAAAATTTGACCCTGTATAACAAATGTTATTTTTTTATATGCTTGTGGTTATTCATCATGCCGTGATATATTATTTATTAGTAATTATATAAGACATACATACATATATTAAGTTTTATTACAAAAAAAAAATACTTTTAGTTCTGGTTCTATATACCGACACTCTCTAATTACTTCCGCAACTACAATCACACACATTTTCACATATAAATGTGTGTCGTAAATATTTAAAGAGTCTAAATAGAACTTACCAACAATAAATATTTGTAATCGTAATTATAAGAGGTCTAGTAGGTAGATACTCCTAAGATCGATTTCTAGGGTGTAGCACTAAAGTCAACCGGACTAATTAAATTCAGTCATAAAGGACGGGTCTTGGTCTTAGCATCTAACTCTTTACGATTTCTTTTATCTCCACAATAGGAATAAAATTTAGGGATACAACCAGAAACACGTTTCATCAGCCTTTTCATTGTAGGATCATGAACAGTGTCACCCCAAATGTAGGGTGGTATTGTAGCTCACCCTACATATTTTTTATTCATTCTCACTACAAAAAAATGTTTCTTTTGTGACAAATCTTTGGTGACAAAGTGTATAATTATCACAATAGATCAACATAGTGACAATAACTTTGTTTGTCACAAAAAGATGTAGAAATTAGTAACAAAAATTTGATATTCTCACGGAAGGTTAGATGAGTTGTCACAAATTACCTAATATCATTTTTAGCATGACACTTTAGTGACAACAACTGTTTATCACTTTCAATTTTTACCTAGGTGTTTTTTTTTACTAAAGTTTTACGACCTCTTCTCAGTTAAAAGACATGACAAACATTCACATATAGTCATCATCGTATTTTAATAAATAAAAAATTGCATTTCCATTTCACCCCTGTTATTCCTAAAAACCCTCGTTCATCTCCTCCCGTGAAACTCCGGTGGCTGTTCGGCTTTTCTCCATCCCGTTTTCTACATGTTTTCATCTCCTCGGCTAGGGTTTCCCTGTTCCCAGTCCAATCAGGATAAGAGAATAAGACAGAGACCAGGAAGGAGGAGACATCGGTGGATCAATCGGTGGATACCAAAATTTTGCTGGCTAATCTCGTTCGAGAAGCTGGATCGGATGGCGAATTTGGTAGGCTACAGCGAACGTTGCTCTTTGCATCAACCTCAGCACCGAAAGCAATGTCACTTAACGATCCTTCTTCTCATCAGCGCCGTTCACCACCAGCACACTGGTATCAATTTTTTTCCAGCGAAGTTACGATTTCCTTGCAAATATATTCATTTGAGAAAAATTGATCCTCTTTTTGAGAAAAATAAAGACAGCTAGCCATTTGTTTTTCGATATTGCTTTTTGTTTTGTTTTTTTATCAATTACGGCTCTATGTATCCAATTGATCTGTTCATTGTTAATGCTAGATCTCCCGATTACCTTGAAATTGCATGTAATTAGATTAGATTGGTGTTAATCATGTTTCATTCACAACAGTATTCTCCATTTCATGTGATTCAACTAATTCTGACCCATTTATATGTGCAAGCCATCCTTTTTTTTTCTTTTCTGTTTAGCTGCAAACGCTTTACTTGTAATGTATTGCCAACTTGAAAGTTCTAAATCTGAAATATTATGATGAGAAATTAAGGGTGTTTTTGGTCCTACTAAATTCTGGAAATGTGCTATCAGCAAACTCACTCTAACTAAGCTCATGTGGTTGCTTTGAATATTTTATCGCACTTCACTGGGTAGTGGGTACATGTCGTGATTGATCATCTTTTGGAGGGGACTTGCTAGGTGAAGGAGTCTATCCATTCTTTCATAATTGTTTTGCGTTTTATATTTTAATTTACAGTTAATTGACTATAAAAAATATGTCATGTGTTCAATTAGACCTACTATAGAAATATACTCCATTCCTTCATTGCATCACCTGAGTTGCTGTTTCTTGTAAATTTGGGTTACATGCTCCTCTTTGAACCGGCTAATTTTCATCCCGACTATGGACTTACAAGTTCAGTTTAATTACTTCTGATTTGCTTTCAGTTCTTCTTGGTCGCATTGATGAAATTTGTCAGAATCTCTGTGTCTAGAGTAATTATGTATGTATTTGTGTGCAGCGGAATTCACCATCTATCATCATCCGTAAAGCCATAGCTCACCAACCAATCATATTTGTTTTGAAACCTTCTATGCAAAAAAACTGGTAAGAAGATGTTACGCTATTCATGTTAAAGCCTGTTCAAAGCGAAATTTACAAGCGGAAACGACAATGTGTCTATCAGTTGAAGTAAGGGAGTATTTAAAGATGGGAATTTGATTTTGATTTGAGGTCTATTGATGTACCGTGGTTGGCCTTTGACTTCTGCTAATTTCTTTAAGTGGGAATGATCTCATTTTCTTTCCATCTGAGCTGCATTTCTTTTTGGGATTTTTGTGTGCATAATTTGAATCCTGTTTTTAATTCGAGTGTATTCTACTTTTTTTTTTTTTTTTTCTTTTTTTGAAATCTTTCAATTTGTGCTTCTCTGTTGTAGGATGAGCTGTCATCCACGGATCCATCTGCTGCCTTTGAGCAAGAACAAGGGCAAATCTGAGATAAAGATATCAACATCATAGCAAAGGTGGCGGTGGCATTGGCCTGGAGGTTCTCTGCCCCAAATGGCAGCAGTCATCCTAGTAGTGACTTGGTAATTTATTTTACTTACTATTGATTTTATTGTGTGCTGTGTTGATATTAAGGATCCACTTTTTATCTGTTACATATCATGAATTCTTACTTCTAAACGTTTTAATTGTGTTCTGTCCTCTGATTGGACCTAGTTGTGTGTAAATATTTAGGCCTGTAGCGTACCGAGGTCGCCTAGCGAGTTTTAGAACATTGTTGACCTATATAGGTGCAGAATGGTCAGGAAATTATCTGTTGCATGTGAGATATGAAGCTCTTGAACTGAGAGATGGAGGATAGGATTATCTTGGAAAAGGTGCCTCAAAGGTAAAATTGACTATTCTGATTGTTGAATTTTGTGTCAAATATAATTGTTGATTGATTACTGCTTTTTTATCTTCATATGCCGGCTGTGAACAAAGTGAACTCAATTATTGCCCCAGCTCTCATTGGAAAGGTATGTTATGCCCAAGTGCTTCATGAGCCAGCCAATCCTGAGTACCTTACAAGTCAATAAAGGCTCTAATAGAAACATGACTATTTGATATTGTGTGATCCCAGAATTTCAACATCCTGTGGATTTAAGTGCAACGAAACCTCCATCCAATGTCGAGAAGTGCGAGTTGTGTGTTTTTTTCCTTTTAATGTTTCTATGTAAATGTGCAGACCAGATTTTTTCTGTGCATTTTCAGAGTACTAAATCTGTTGCATGTTTCACTATTCAGAAAGCAAACGCTTGAAAGAAATCCGGGTAGATGGATGTGTGGTATGAGAGTTTCAGCAAGCTCTAAAGCAAACGCAAGTGTAAGCCTCCTGATGATATATTTTAGATCTTGACAGCTCTGTAGTTTTTCAATACACCTGACCCTGCCATATGATATCAAGTTTATAGTAACATTAGTGTTTTAGTTGTTTGTATTAACTGTTAAGTATGACATCTCATATGTCTGAATGCAGGGGTCGTTTTCATGAGTTGTAATATTTAATATATCATATATCATATAAGTTGAAACATCTGTTGTGTCTAAATGTTGATTGTAAGAGTATCAATAAGTATTAAATTGTTTGCAGAACTTCTACTTTGGTCTGGTGGAGGATAATCAAAATATTACATCTCATGACTACATAGAGATAGCTCCAGTTCAAGGTGGTGGTAAAGATGTTGATGCCAAAAATGAGGTAATCACCCATGTTTGTCACCTATAGAACCATGCCCTCACCATGTTTGCATAGATTTTTTGGTAAATCTCCGAGTACTCATTGTTCTTCCCTCTATCCTTGAACTATGCAGAATGAGCTTACCATTCTGGATTTCATATATCTACTAGTTGAAACGATCGATAGGCATTTTGGCAATGTGGTAAGCTTTTAATTTAAATGATTATTCTTTTTTGGTTAATAGCTCACCAATTGCAGTTAATGTATTACCTTTATTAGTCTTCTTTTCTTGCACATATACTATAGTTAAAACTATGCATCCATGGTGTGTTAGAGCTGGTGATATGAATTGTTTGAATGAACTGTATGCTTGCTTCTATGATAAGTACATACACTTACATTTACAAGGGGAGCACAAGCATACATGAATGTAGTGGATTTGGATCTTGCTGAGTTTGACTTTAAGAAGACTCTTGAATTTGATCCCGACAACAAGTAGGTCCATTTCGGATTTGTGCATCTTTTTTCACAATGTATTATTATGCTACTGCTCCATTTACAGGCGACATTCATTCCAGCAGCTGAACCTCATGACACTAGTTATTTCATGAGTCGTTATATTTGGAATCCGGAGGATGATAACATCAAAGGGTTCGCAGAATGTGATGAAACGTCTGATACCGGCAGTGCTTCCTATAGCAGCAGTTCATACAGCAACTTACAAGATGAAGATGTATGCTTTTGATTTGTCAATTATTAGCCACCTTCTATTTGTCCAGAAACTAAGATATTAAGCTGAATTTACTTTATCGTATGCAACACATAGTATAATGATTAAGAGACTAATTCGTCGTATTTTTAAAAATACGAAGTGAAAGAAAAAGGGTTAAGCTGAAACCATCTTTTTCGCTTCTCTATTTTGTTTCTTTGTTGCAGAATTAGACAAGGAAAAGAATATCCTCTTAATACGTGATGGAGGGATAGGAATGACAAAGGAAGGGATAGGAATGACAAAGGAAGATTTAATCAAGAACTTGGGGACTAGCAAAATCTGGAACTTCAGGTATGTGGTTTTGTGGTAAGAAATTTACGAGAGTCGAGTTGTATCGAGTAGCTGTACATTGGAATGAATACAGCTTTTCCAGAACATTATATATGTCTATTTTGGGTAGTTATTTATATCTTGAAATTCTTCTTGGAGTCACATATAAGGCTTTCTCTTGCATTCTTGCAGACATGCTTACGAACTTCGGTATTCGTAGTATTTTCTTGTGTATTTCTAGAGTGCGGGTTATATATTGGTCTATTTTTGGTAAATACGCATTGATTGAGAAGAATTACCCTCTGTGCTTGCCTTTTTTTCCTAAAGAAATCATTTTTCTATTCATGGTAACAAGTTTGACATTTGTGGCCATGTTCGAATCATTCACAACCCTTTGTTATGATACTTTGCATATATATATATATATGACTGCATCTCGTTTTCGGGACTTTTTTTTGTATGCAGCTTGATGATATGGGCAATCATGGCACGAAGATTGTGATATTTAACCTATGGCATACTAACGATGACACAATGGAGCTAGATTTCGAATCAGATCCGCAGGTCCATGGTTTCTTTTCCTTTCCATCTTCTAGCTACTACATAGGTTTTTACAAATTTTCCTTCTTGTGTGAATTCTTGTGGTGGCCTCTACAGTGTGTCCCAAGCCCATCAACATCGAATCACAAACGAAGTCTGAATAAGTAAACCTGGACTATCTATTAGCTTCTTCTTTTTGGTAATTAGTTGTTTTGGTGAATCTTTGGTGCCTTTTGGTAGTTGATGTACCTGTTGGAATATTTCCATATACTGTTTTACGATTCCGGTTGATTGAACCATTTTGCAGGCGTCTTTATTAATCTAGCTTTTATTGAACTATTTGGTCTTGCCCTCGTTCTTTCGTAAAATGATGTCCGATTATAGTTTTCCGACTAGTATAAATTTATTAGCAGTTATTTAGTTCTTTTGGTGTTTTTTTATTTTTGTAGAGTGAATGCTAAACTTTTGTATACTTAGTAAAAACCACAGAAGGCTTAGCTACTTAGTCTACAAACATGGTCAGTAGATGACCTGCTTCTTTCAGTTTTTTTTGGTGTTTAATAGTTAATTTTTGTGTGTATATTAATTTTTTATTCTTTTCTGTGGTATAGATTTTACTAGAGTATATATTATTATTATTTTTATTATTATTATTATTATTTAAATGTAATTTTCAGTAATATTATTAATATAATAATAATTATTATATTTAGAAAACGATGACTTCCAGTGACAAAGTGTTTGTCATTAAAGGGAAAAATGTGTTTCTAGCCTTCGGTCCCCGAAAGGATTCAGTGATGAATTCTAGAGTCTTTTGTGACAGAAGTATTGTCACATGTTGTGCTTTATAGTGACAACAGTCACTAAATATCTGGAGAGCTTTAGTGACAAATAGTCACTAAATAGCTCGATAGCTTCAGTGACTTTCGTCACAATAGGGTATCCTTTTGCGACTAATACAATACTTGTCACGGCAGAACCCTTTAGCGTCGGCAAATATGCGACAAGCGTCACAAAAAAGATTTTTGTCACAAAAGGCGTTTAGTGACGAAATATAGAACTTTTAGTGACGATTATTTTCGTCACAAAACGACTTATTTTTTGTAGTGTCTTTCTCTATCTTTTTAACAAAAAATAATTTTGAAAAATTGTTTATACAAAAAGAATGAATATTTTAATGATGTAAGGGTAGAGATAGAGATGCTGATATATATTACACTGAATTTAGTTACTCTAAAATAGAGATATGTAATTTTTAATAGTATTTTTGAGGACAGTGATATGGACTTTGATTATAGGGAAAAATAAAGGTATTGTTGAATCCCGACATATCTACACCATCATTTAGACAAGACAAGTTAATAATGCTGGAAGAATTTGGGCATTTGGGAGCTTACCACTGATCATTTTTGTTTTTTTTGGATAAACACCATATGCATTACATCTGGTCCAGGAGATTTATTACCTGGGAGTTTCTTAATATATATAGCACCTATATATTATCTCTGATTTTGTGAAAGGGCCCGCGAATTCTTCTATATCTGCTTCTGAGATTTTCGCAAATTAAGGTGGGAGTGGGAAGTATTAGTATCATCATTCATTAATCTGGGATGTAAATAGATCTCTAAAATAATTACGTGCCACTCCTTGGAGTTCTTCCCCGTCTATAACAATCTGTCCATAAGTTTACATATTTAAAAAGGGAGATAGTGTTTTTTTTTTTCATTCTCGAGCTTTCTTTGTGATGGAAATACTTACCCTAACAGCCTTTCTATCTGCATCAAAATTTCTTTCTCCTCTGCGATAGAACGGGATGGCACCTTATGCACCTTTTGAAGTTTCTTCTGCAAATCTGCAAAGGGGTGTGACAATCATTTTGCTGTGAAATTTGACATGATGAAGGCATTTGATAAGGTAGAATGGGATTTTTTTGAAGCAAGTTATGACTGCTATGAGGCTACACCAATAAGAAATATTACTCTTATTTATATCATGCGTTTCAACAGTTTTCTTATCAGGTGCTCGTAAACGGAAACCCTTCGATTGATGACTTTTATGCCATCTAGCTAGGGGCATTCTCCAGGGAGACCATTTGTCATTTTTTTTATATTCATCCTTTGTGCTGAGACAGACATGTGCTATTAAAGGAAGGGCAGTCATTATAGCTTAACCATCTTTTGTTCGCGAATGATAGTCTAGTTTTTTATGAGGCCAACCCTACGTCGTGCTGTGCAAATGTTGACATCCTCCAAACTTACGAACAGATTTCGGGTGAAATATAAATTTCATTAAGACGTCACTCTTCTTTAGTAAAAAGGTTCCCAAGGGCTAGACAATATGAGATATGAGCACTATTCTCTATCCCTCTAGATAATGGTTCTGGAAAATACCTTTGGCTTACCGTATTTGATTGGGAGAACAGAAAATTAAATCTTCTTGTACATGAAGGGCATGATCAGCAAAAAAACTCAAGGGTTGGAAGGAAAATTTTCTATCAGCAGCAGCAGGAAAGGAAATCCTTATCAAATCAGTGTTACAAGTCATCCCACAATATGTAATGCAGCGCTTTCTTCTTCCGAAAATTCTTATTGAGGATATATATAGATCGATATGCATATTTTTATGCAGTAATTAAACAGAGAAGAAAGGATCCATTGGCGGGATTGGAGTACCTGTTGTAAGACAAAAATTGACGGGGGATTAGGCTTTCGAGTTTTGAGATGTTTTAATTTTGCATTATTGGGGAAACAAGCGGGTAATCCTACAATCACCATCCTCGATTGCATCAAAGCTGGCGAAATAACCTTGCCATATTTAACAACTTTGATTCCACTTTCAAACAAATACACTAATTTTATTTAATATCAAACAAATCCACTAAAACATGAAATACAAAAATGGAATAAGGACATAGTTGTCCAATGGAATGAAAATTAGTCGTTTTTTATAATATTAATCCTTTGGACTAAATGCTAATTAAAACTTGTATTACATCCTTTGTCACATTTTTTCAGATACTTCATGCGAAGAGAAGATAAAGAAACAATTGGAAACTGATGGCCAAAATATAATGGACCAACTTTCACCATCAGGGTACCAGGTTCGTAGTAATACAACGGCGAGTAAGGTCGTATCCCACGACGACTTTTGAAAAAGTACCTCGGTCACTTTTGTAATTAGTTTGGGTGAACAATATCGTGGAAGGTTCTATAAACTAATAATGAAACAAGATTAAGATAACGATGAAGAAATAGACAATTTATAATCAAGTAACTACTCGTGATACCTCTACCGAATCACTAGGAATAGGCTTCTCCCGACCACCAATCAATTATACTAATGAACGTTTTTGTTGGTGTAATCTCTAAAGAGGTAACGAAGCACTAATACCGCAACCTAATACCCTATGCTCGGTTAAACGATTCTCTCATCGGGATTTAAGCGACCTAATATGATTAAGAACCGAGAGATGCTCGATGTACACCGAATTCACGGCTTAAGCGAAAAACCTCACTCAAGAAACTAAACCCGAACTCGACTAGTTTTACCGGAGATCCTAAAACTCATTTTCCCACACTCTCTCGCAACATACATTTATTAAGATCGTGTGTAAACTCATGAATCAATTGATTAATTTAATTCAATCATTAAACATAAGTATTGGGACACAAAGCTTGTTTAAAAACATTAATTTTGCGTACAACCTATTCCAATTCTTCGTTCAAGACATTGATTTCATAAACTATAACATAATTCGGCTATGGAAAAGTTAGCTACTCATGAATGAAGCAAAAACAAAAAATAAAACACAAATAAAAATATTATTGGTGGGTTGTCAAGCCACAAAAAATAATTCACCTACAACCTCATAGCTCGTATAGCGGAAGCGAGGGTCGAACCACGGGAACGGTAGATTTATTTCTCCTAAAATTTGTAAAAGAGAAGATATTTGGATTTTTAAATCTAATTTCCTAAGAAGAAAAGTAAAATTAATTATAAAAGAAAATGAAGAAAAACTCATGCTAATTAATTATTCCTCCCTCAATTCCTACGATTGATCATTGATGCAAAATTGACTCGTTAAATTATTAATAAATTGGTTATAGTTGCCGACAATCGTCAAGCAACCAATTTTTCCTATATTCGACAAGCGGGACAATCATCATCACTTATTCTATAATTGTATAGCACACCTCTCGACGATCCCCGAGAGGTTTTGTTAGAACAATTGCATTAACGATTAGAAAAACTCAATTCTATGTATTAACGCACATCGGGTTAACTTTAACTTAGATCACTTATTTTTACAACATGGAATCCTACGAGTTTCGAACGACGGACAATATGTTGTTTACCACTTAAAATCAAACATTAAACATTTATGACAATCGCCTAGATTCGATTTTTGGTGCTAGACTAGAAAATTCATCTAATTATCGTACACAAATAACCAAACGACCAATCTAATCATCAACGGAGAAACGAGGAAAATAAGTAAATACTAATGATTCAATCGAGTAGTACGAACGATTCGATCTCACAACCTATAGCAATCGAGGGATTAACAATCAATAGATGAAAGAGCTAACTACTCATAAAAGAAAATTATATAAAGAAATATTATACCTTTAGGCATGGAAAATATGAAAGAAAGAAAAAATCGCCGGCCTCAAAGTTGCCCAGCTTTTGTTCAACTCGCTCCGTTTAATTATATGTCGTGTTAGAAAAACACATAGATTAAGAAAATAAATATTCCCAAAAAAAAAATTGGAAAGTGTAGTGGTGTAATGAATATGAAAGATTGATTAGTTGAATGGGTCTAGAAAGTTGAAATGTAGTATTGAAAAACGAAAATAGTATTAAAATATGTATTGAAAATGTAAATACGGCGTATAAAAAGGAAAATTAAATTTTAATAATGCGACGTATAATTACGAACGGAAGAAGTATATTGTATACCCTTGCCGCTCCTTCTACCAGATGGGCCAAGCCCAATCATTTCTTAAAAATTCTTAAATAATAATAATTATTGATTATTAAAAGGGGTCCTTCGAATAATAAAAGTCTAATGTGACTAAAAAGCGAAAATTCACGGTTGACTTTGAACGGCTTTGTCTTCTCATCACGATCGGGATTCCGTCGTTGGTGGCGAAATAATGGATTCTTGAAATGCCGCTTTCCTCCGATCTTTCACAAAACTTCCAAAAACGGCTCTACAAATCCCAAAATCTTCCAATTTCTCTCTCGAGCTTCCAAAATCGAAAAGTATCCAAAAATACCCGAAACGAGAGCATCTCCCAACAAAATAAATATAAAATAGACGTATAAAACACACAAAATATGGACTCATCAATTACCAATCGCAAGAATTTTAAGAAAAGTTGAACCTTTTGACGATCCCGTTGGTAACTTATCAAGCAATCGCCGGAGAATTCATCAAGAAGAACAATATCTTTCAACCAATTTAAGAGAAATTGAAAAGAAACAAAAGAACTAAATCCCTAGGGTTGTATGGACTAAAAGTCGACTAAGGAGTGTTGGAATGTGGCAAGATAATGTAAAGAACGTTTATATAAGAGTCCCAATTAAAGCCTAAAATACATAAAAAGAAAAGTCATTTATTGCCACTTTTCCGGGCCGGGCGGACGGCTCGTAAAGGCTCGGGCACACGCTTGACCTCTCCGAACTTCCCGGGAGTGTGCTTTTGTAGGCAAGCGTGCACCGGCAACTTGGACACCGTCGGCAATTTGGCAACATCTTTGCGTATAGAGCTCCGATTTGAGCTATCCAAGTTGCAATGGAAAGCCCATTCAATTCCGTACAACTTTTGTGAAAAACGACTAGTCTAGAAAATGCCTCAAAGTGGATCAAAATTAAGTGATAGTAGGGTGAAGACAACGAAGATTCTTGATCTGTTTCAACTCTTTAGCTTCGGGCGCATACTTACTACCACTCAAATCGACTTTCCATCAACAATGCTCCTTTTCCGGGATCACAATCAACATATATCTGCAAAATCAACAACAATACCGTGCATAGCTCCCGCAAAATTAAACAAGCAATAAAATATGAATAATTCACAAACAATGAGGATTAATTGCTCTTGACCGTAGTATTTGGAATGGTAGAAATGCATAAAAAATCAATCCAAGTACCCAAAAGTGCTTCAAAAGAGTCATAAACGAGGATAAAATCATATAAGAAATGGAAGGAAAGTAGACTCTCATAAGAAACAAACCTTCGTTCTTGTGCAGAGGCATTCTTGTTGGAAGAGACCTTATACGCCTAGGAATACGATGAAGAGTAGGTAATAGGAGTTTGGATCTCTCTTGTCCTCGCAAGCAGTGTGGGAGTATTTAGAAACTAGATCTACAATAATTAGAGCTAGGGTTTGATTTCCTCTCTAAGCTCGCAAGTTGATGGAAAACAATTGGAGTATTGAATGTTGGATAGTTAATGCCTCAACTACCAATGATGAGGGTATTAAATTTGAATCATGTACGATTGCGCAAGTGCCATACCCCCACTGCGGAAGTCATCAAAAATTTGAAACTAAGGAACAAAATATATGTTTTTTAAAGAGCGATTGTCGTCGGTACATCTTATAGGTCGTCATATTTGCTCCCGAGGTTCTAGCGAACAATTGTATCATTAAATGCATAGGACAACGACGTGGCAGTCTTTGGAAGTACTGTTGTGCTCTTAAAATGCACGTGATCCATTTTCAAATTTAAATTTCTATGCCAAAGCGAAAAGCGTCTGTCAATCAATTGAACATGAATTTGGACCAGGCTGAAAGGATCGCTTTCTATACCCGAGTCCAATATAAGGAAAGGCCCATCAAATGATCATGAATTTGGAAAGCCCGCTCAACACTCCCCGCTTCTTTTTACTAACTTAACTGCCCACAAGATAAAGAGTAGTGATAATGGCATATAAACGAATGTGCATAAAAGTTTATGACAACAACTTTGATTATGATGTGGAGCACCTATTGATTCGTATAGATCTTAAAAAAATCGATGATAAAAAAAGTTGTTGTGATAATTTGTTATACATATATTTGTCGTGGAATAATCATTTCTCCTCCTTTATAATAACCGCCATACAATAAAGAAATGGAAAAAAAAAAAAAAAAAAAAAACGCTCAAATAAAAAAAAAAAAGCGGTGGGCTGGGGAGGGTATTAGGGAGATTGTCACTGTTCAGGATTCTACAGCGGCGGTCTTTCCGACATCTGGTTTTGCCGATAAAGATTTGTATTTATCTTACGAATAAAGAAACGGGTGCAAATCAGTACTGTAAATTCACGAGATAAACGGAGGACACTGTTTTCTTAATTCATATAAGAATCTTTTGAGTTTTCCATTTGAACAGAGTTGCAACAGAGGTTTTTTGGGTGTAGGTCAGTATTTTTTTGTTTTGTTTTTGTTTTTTGAATCATCGTTGCATTTCACTGTTTTCTTTTCCTTTTACTAGGTTGAGAATTCCAGACCTTTTTAATAAGTTACTTTGATACAGGGAGTTGCTTATCATAACTAGTAAGCAATCTTTTCTGTTTTTCCCTTTTTCATGCTCTGCTTTGTTCTGTTCTTTCTCAAAGAGCAATTATCACCACAAACTTTGGCTTTTTCTTCTCCATGCATTACCGTCAGTGCCAAACATCCATATTTTTGGTCCATCTTACAAATTTCAATTGGTTTTGCTGCTACTCTGTAACTTTGTTTCATGTAGTAGTTGTTTTATTATGTAAAAGCATTCGTATAGGTTTCAAGTTTGCTGCTTTTCCAAAATTCAAACTAATCAAGCAAATAAAAGGAATGAACAAGTTGATACTTTCTTCTTGATTTTTGGATTCCGTAAAGAATGCATTTTTAGTGTATCTGAACATTAAGTTATTGTGCAATTTTGGCTGAGCCTCATCAGGTGTGGGAAAATGGCGGCTGCACAATTGAATGCTGGTGCATTTCTCCAAGGTGCAAAGGTTCGGAATTCGGATTTCCTGTGCAAATCTTCATTACCAACATCAAGCCCTTCAGTTAGAGATGTCCATTTCTTTCAAAAACTTGTTCGCCCACGATTGAAGACGCCTGCAAATCTTGGAACACAGTGCTGTTACTCTTCGTCCAGTACAAGATGCAACTCATTTCCTTCCTCGTTGTTTCAGCGAAAAAGCGCATTGTGTTGAGACCAATTAAGCCGTCAAGTTCAGATTGTGACTTGCTATCTTATGATGCTGAAGATGCTGCAATACAAGAAGACCAAGAAGAACTTGCCTTCTCTAATCCTAATGGAGGGCCTCGGTGAGAGTCAGAAGTCATACCCTTTTCCCATTTCTGCTTTTAATTTTCCCCATCATTTTTGTTTCTGTATGTGCAATTCATATATCATTATTTGATTCCTCCAATGTAAAATCACTTTTATCATGTGTGATATTGCCTTTTGTATGTAACCTATTATGCTGGCTAATGATCTTTCTTAGCCCTTAAGCTTTGTGTTTGGAGTCGAATCAGATGCATGCATAGTTCAATGATTAGTTTATAAGCTCAATCCCTACTTTTATGTTACGTTCAGTTCATGATGGAAAGGAATTCCTTTATCTAGGATCGAACAGATTGAGAATGAGGAGGAAAGGATCCCCTCAAGTTCATCTCAAGTACAGGGCGTTAAAAAGGAACTCGTTATGCTGTCTTTACCTGCAATTGCTGGGCAGGCTATTGACCCGTTGGTACAATTGATGGAGACTGCTTATATTGGTAATTTAGGTAAGATGGATTTTTCCAGTTCACTCTCGTTCTTGTTCCTCACTGTGTTTACTAGTTTTTTAATCTTATATTACTGACATTGCACATTTTTATTTTGTATCGGAGACTTTATTTGAATCTTAAAAGCTTACTTTGTTCATTATCAGCATGAGGAAATTTGATGCATCAGTAGCTAATGCAATCTTCCATACCATAATCGATGCCTAATGATGTTTGTTAGGTATTTCTAATGCAATCTTCCATACCATCATCGATTCCTAATTATGTTTGTGGTCTAGTTCTAATCAACAAAGACAATTTCTTTTTCGGTGGCTGCTTTACTTTCGCTAATGTGTTTTCATACTTCAGTTAATTTATAATATGTTAATTTAATTAGTATGTAAACAACTGAATCTTGGATACCTTGATTATTACCTTCTCATGTTATCATGTTTTACTGAAATTGCTATTCACAGTAGTTCTTTCACATGAATATGTTGAGCCTCGTATTTCCTAATATCAGGAATTGGGAGGCTCAGACCTTTGTGAGGCGCATCGTAAAGAAAGTTTGTGTTTTGTCTACTGTTTCAATTTCTATAAAATCTCGTATTTACATGTAATTCACTTATTGCTTTTCTCAAGGTTCTGTGGAGTTGGCTTCTGCTGGCGTCTCTATTACAGTGTACAACACTATATCAAAGCTATTCAATATTCCTCTCCTGAGCGTGGCTACTTCATTTGTGGCAGAAGACATCTCAAAGAACATGAAAAGAGCATTGCATACAGGTATGGGAATAAAGAGAAGGAAAGGAAAAGAAAAACTCGTAAAGAGTGGGTTAATGGGAAATTTGTTTTGACTCAGAGTTTATATAATAAATATGGCTCAGTTCCTATATCATGGTTATATTCATATGCGGATAAGGATTATAACACAAATTCTGAACAATTCAAAAGTCAAGGGGAAAGACTGCAGTTGCCTTCTGTCTCTACAGCTTTACTTTTGTCCATTGGCATTGGGATTTTCGAGGCTTTAGCAATGTCATTGGGATCTGGATTGCTTCTTAATTTGATGGGCATATCATCTGTATGTTTTTGATTGCGTGTTCGACGCTATTCTTTACGTGCTTGCTACTTGTTTCTATTTGTTCCTGGTCATACAAGACTTTTTTTTGTTCATATTAGGTTCATTTTATTTATCTGGGTATTATGCATGCCATCTTTCTGTTTATGCTTGAGAAGTAACTAGAGAAGACAATGGTAGTTGAGGTGGGAGGGGGTCGATGCTGAAATGTAAGAGTATTAGGGTTAAATGTGTGTCTGTATTTATACAATTTTTTTTTTTTAATAAAGAAAATCTGCGCTCGTGTTCGTGTGCTTAGTACATAAACATAATATCGAGCTCAGCTCATATATGTAAACAAAAAAAATACAAGAGCCATACTCAAGTTTCTTTCGCAAATGGATGTGTTCATTCAGTAGCAGTAGCCCTTTGGAACCTTTTCAAGCAAAGTTTCATATTTCCAATCACTTGTTAAAACACCAAGACACCTATAGATGCTTTATATGTTCTCAAGGATATGCTCAAATTTATACATTATATCCGTGAGTACTTTCTGAAAGCATTTATTTTCTGACAGGCTTCCCCAATGTTCGCTCAAGCACGAAAGTTTCTCACTGTAAGAGCTTTCGGGGCTCCTGCATTTGTTGTTTCTTTGGCACTCCAAGGGATTTTCCGTGGATTCAAGGATACGAAGACTCCAGTTTTTGTTTAGGTAAGAGTTTGTTTCTTCTCTGAAGGTTTATACATGCATGAGTGAGATAATTATAGTAGGCATTTTGACTTCGTAAACGGGGATGTTAGCATCCCTACGCATGAGTTGCTTCTTTTGGTTTATCATTTAGATGTCATTTAATTACCACAGGGTAGCCGGGGCATACCCCTATGTGGGTCTAGGGAAGGGCAAAGTCATTTAAATCTATTGTATGCATTTTTACCTAATAGTTCTATCTGAGGCTGTTTCATTGGCTTGACATCAGCACCTTTGGTCATATGCCTGTGATAGTTGTTCCCCTCACCCCTTTCCTCCATATATATATGTTCTGGAATATTGATTTTGGCTGTAGTTTTCACATTATTAGAAACAGTATTATTTATCTTGACAATGCTGCTGTCTTGTAGGTTTTGGCAATTTTTTTGCTCTCGTCTTCTTTCCTGTGTTTATCCATTATTGTGGATTGGGTGTATCTGGAGCTGCAATGTCAATCGTGGTATCACAGTATGTGTTGTCTGTTTGACTCTAGTTTCTGTATTATTCTTATTGCATTTCCCTATGTATTCTTATACTAATACATATTCTGTGGAGGTGCCTCCAAAACAACCCTTTTTGGCTACCCTTTCTTCTAAGCACACCTTTTTCATACAGAAAATTCGAGTTATAAAATTTTAAGAACGCTTCAGATTTTTCCGCATTTGTAATGACGCAGCCTCATTCACAGATCTTTTTCCCCTCTCTGTTTCATGCAGATACATAGTTACATTTTCTCTGCTCTATTGCCTGAATAAAAAAGCTGTTCTGTTGCCTCCTAAGTTTGGAGATTTGCAGTTTGGGGATTATCTCAAATCGGGTATGTGCATATTCCTGTAATTTCTTGTATCAAAGACCTTTGATCAATTACTTAACCTGGAAAAGCCTATCGTCTTGTCTCAGGCACAATTGTATTAGAAGTCCATTTAAACCGTCTCTCCAGTCAAGCTTGTTGTGTACCACATGTTTTTGTCTTGCAAAAGGATTTTTAGTATATAACTATCACATAATTCCATGAGTATAAAATTTCATGATGTTCTCCTACTTGCTTTCGCTATGTTGACATAGCTTTATGGGTCCTGTAGGTGGTTTTCTAATTGGGAGAACACTTTCTGTTCTTGTAACCATGACAATTGCTACTTCAATGGCGGCTCGTCAAGGCCCCGTGGCAATGGCGGCTCATCAAATATGCTTTCAACTATGGTTGGCTGTATCGCTGCTCACAGACGCACTAGCTGTTTCGTCTCAGGTTTTTATATCTATGTAACATACTTTGTTGTCAACATTATTGCTTTACACAATATTGTAGCTAAAAATCAAAAGTATGCGCCCAATGTCTGCTTTCTTCCTTTGCAAAGTAATATCCTTTTATTGAAGACACGTGATCTCGTTGTCTCCCCCTAGATTCCTTTTCTTTCTCCCAGTTATTACTTAGCGGCCATTTGGGTATCCAAAGGGATTGGAAAGTTCTGTCTTACTTTTTCCGGTTGAAATATATGTCGCGACTATACTTACCTCAAGTAGTTCTCTGTATTAAGGAAAGACTGGAAGGTTTGAGTGAGGATTTTGAGTTGGATTTCAATATTGTGCATGGAAAAATGGTGTTATTTATTAAATTTGGTTCGTCTAATAAATCTCAATCCTCTTTAGGCCTTGATTGCCAGCTATTCGTCGAAGGGAGATTATGCAAAAGTGAAGGAAATTACAAACTATGTTTTAAAGGTATATCCATTTTATCTATTTTCTTTTGCTTTGAATAATCCATTATTGAGAGTAACAATATTTGTTTAAGGCGGTTAATTTCGATCTTAATCCATAATTTCGATGCAGATTGGATTATTCACAGGCGTTTTCCTGGCAGCAGTTTTGGGCCTGTCTTTTAGTTCTATAGCTGTTAGATTCACAAAAGATGCAGACGTATTACGAATGATTAGAACTTGCATCTTTTTGGTATGCAACTTTTATCTAATAAGCCTAGAAATGTCTAGGGTTGGTAAAGGTTTCACTTATTTCATGTTATTAAATGACAAATCTTTTTGCAGATTGTCAGTGTCAGTCAACCTGTAAATGCTCTTGCTTTCATTTTTGATGGCCTCCATTTCGGTGTTTCAGACTTCTCCTACGCCGCATTTTCTATGGTAAATAAAAGTTTTTATTCAGTTGGCTGGGGGTGGGGGGTGGGTGGGGTGCAAGTGATCCATGTGTGAATGGTTATGATATGATGTCTTTTTACAGATGCTGGTTGGAGCAGTATCGTCTTCGTTTTTGCTATATGCTTCGACAAAGTTTGGTCTGCCCGGGGTTTGGTCAGGCTTGACTCTTTTCATGGGGCTGCGGACGTTTGCTGGAATGATCAGGTATATTTAGATTTGCATGCGTATGCGTAAATATATGTGCAACAACCAGCGTGTCAATCCGTGTGTGTGTGTGTATATAGCGCAATAAGTTGATCGATTTTTTATCATGCTTTTGAGTAACATTTTTCCTAAGGGCTTGTTGTAGTTTGTGAAAGAACGTTTGGTTTATTGTTCTCGTGAACCATGGAATTGGGTTCGAACAACGACATCAAAGCCGGCAAATCTGAATCAAACATGTCAGGATCTAGTGTTTTGAGATCAAACACGATTGATTTTTAAAGGATCGTTGCAATGAAAGAAAAGTAGTTAGAACTTATTTCTCGTAATAAACGCTTTCTTTTGTTTGATTTTGCATATACTTATCGGTGGAGTGGTTTCTGCCATGCAGGATAATGACTAAAAATGGTCCATGGTGGTTTTTGCATGGTGAAATGAGCCAAGGGAAGGTAACTTAGTTACTGAGTGTGTGTGTGTGTGTGTGTGTTTGTGTTTAAATTTTTAAACAGATATGTTAATGGCCAAACATTTACAGCTTGCTGATCCATGTTTACTTGTATCTCTTACCTATTTTGAGGCAATTTTTGTCTTTTTTCTATCTTGAAAAATATGTATAATATACTCATCTGAAAGAAAGAGGAAAATAAATTGGTGTCTTTAGTGACACCACACCATATCTACCGTTTTGGGCACCACGGTACAATCGCCCTTGCACGGTCGATTCTAGAGCTGTGAATCAAGATTTCTCACCTCTAGAATCAACTTTCCGCCGGTTGAACTTTTTCGGTGTGATTTTCACTTAATTCTGTTGGGTGTTGTTTTGCAGATATGTTCTCCTGTAGTTGGGCAAAATTGAGCTTAGATGGTAGTACAAAGGCTCCTGGAGATTATATAAATAAACAGGGAACACGTTAGCTTGGGGCGTTTGATGTAAGCGAAACAGGCAACGGGCATAGATTGAATTTTTTTTCCTCCCTTCCCCCTAGCGGCTGACTCCTCATGCAGAAAGTACTAATGAGAAAAACACGCCTATTTATTGAAAGTATGAACGAAGCACACGTGCTTTTCTTTGTGACTCTGCATGTAGAATCAACCACTGAATTTTATTTCTAGGTTTTTTTTAGCCTCCCAAAGTTCGGTAATTTCACGGTAGTTGAGCATCTCTTGGAATGAAAAAAAAAAATGTTCATTTACATCCAATGTAAAATGGAAATTTTGATTATTTTTGAATTAGGAATCTGGCATATTTTCCCATGTTAGAAAGTTGGATTATTTAGGCTTTGTGAGATTTTCTGTTTGCAAAAGCAATTTCTGTTGTCCACATCCCCCTGGACTTCAATTACATGCAAAATCTCATACTTTTATAAATGTTAAAAAGCCAGTAGCAAATTATGGGTCATTAACCAATGGGCCATAAAAGTTTACATAGACATTTTTATCACCCCACTTCTCTTATCTTATTGTGTAAAATCATGATATATGCCCCCCCCCCCCCCCCCCCCCCACACACCTACTGTATAGTCTGTGTTGCACAAATAATCGTTTTCATCTTCTTGTATACATGTCGGTGTAATGGATAGTGTCTCTGTTTAGGGCTGAGCATAATCGGGTGGTCCGTAAGGCAGAAAGAGATCAGACAAGAACCCAGATTTCCTTTTCGGATTCCAACCCATATCTCTGCAAAGCAGATCATTATACCAAATATGAAGCGCCCCGATGCACGATCTTCTGAAATTCTCACCGAGTATCTTTTCATGTATTCATCCCATTCTGCTATATCTTTCTCCATTTCCTTGACACTAGGAATCTTCACTTTCCCGTCAATAAGCTCCGCCACCCATCGACTCCTCATCTCTGAGGTATACAGATTCGATAAACTTTCTGAGAACCCAATCACCGCCAATTGTGGAATCCGCGGATGAATGCATTCCCTGCATACATACATTCATACGATCGTCATGTCAACACATCACATTGCTCTTTTTTAACGAGTCGATTATATAGTAGTTGACCTGTAAAGAGGGACAGTGTTATTGATTGAGCCGGTGATGTACTCTCTGAATGTTAAAGAAGAAAAGGTTTCTTTAAGCTTTTCACTTCCTCTGTAGCCTGTGCTAAGTATGACTCACATCAACCTTCATCTTTTCAGGCTCACCACCATTGTTGTTGTTAATAAAGATTCCTTCTTTCCAGAACCCGAAACCATTTGCTGCATCTTTGAGTTTGATACTTCCTTCTTCGACTCGATCGTAGAACCCTTCAGGAACAATTGCTAAAGTACATGAACTCAATTCCTTGAGGAAACCATAGTTGGGCACCATTCCGAATTTCGCCAGCCCGTGTTTCTTTTTTATGTCACTTTCCACAAACTTTGCAAATGCCCATCTCTGTCATATATGATCATCACCACAATTCACATGAACATCAACATGATCACTAAATAATAATAAAAAAAAAAAGCAGATTACGGGTTACAAACCAGAGGGGAAAGCAAAGTGGCCAGCAAACTTAAGAGAAAGCCTTCACCAGGTTTGTGTACTAAAAGCTCAGAGAAGCGATTTAGGTAAAGAAATGCCAATGGTAATCCCCATGGTAGGTAATCTGGAAGGTTCCAATGCTTTGTCCTGTACAACATTGTGCATGGATATTTCTCTCCTGCATTATAATAATAATACAATATAAACACCTAACCCATTTAATTAATTTCTATTCAAATTAATATATCATCAAAAGAGGTTAGGCATCATCTTCGTTAATTTGTCAAGCATCAAAATCATTATCCTCATCGGATTTGTGCTAAAAACACATTTAATACATGCTTACCGGAAGTTAATTTCTTTTGTCAAATCTCGTCCAGAGATTTTATTTTAATACATTTATATGATTTAAATCTCTATTTTATGAATTTATTATATTAAAATAATTTCTGTGTAATCCTGAATCGGGTCGTGGAACCGTCCTCGTAAACCTCTTACACGGTTCTCATCCCGATAGTGATTTGGGAATCTATTTTTTACCCGGACCCATTCGGCAATCGATTTCCTTAATTTCGATAATTCATCGCGAAGAAGATATCCAAGGAAAATGTTATTTTATTTCTTTCATCAAATTTATCAACAAAAAACATTTTTTTCTTCAACATAAATGCAATCGTTTTGAAGGTGAAAAATCAAAACTCAAATTATAAAAAAAAAACATATGGATTGTGGCAATTTATTCTACTTTTTACTAAGTAAACAAAGAGTTAGTTGTCAACAATAAACACAAAGTTAGGTGGAAATAAATAACTAATGATCAATATATACAATATTATGTTAAGATACACTTTATTTGTAACGTAACAAAATATAGAGCGCTCGAACTGGTTATTCTAAAAAAAACGATTGAGGCTTGACACAAAAGTTTTGAGAAATTTTTTAATCCGTAAGAAAGTAAAAAAGAAAAAGGAAAAGAGAAAACCCTCAAATTTTGAATTTTTTTTTTGCTAATGATACATTATTCATTACATAAAAATCCTCAGATTTTGAGAAAAATGTGGAAAATAAAGTTGCTAAATTGGAATGATAAAATAATAACCGAAAGTAATTTTAAAGCGATAATAATACATTATTCATTACATTAAAAGTTATGAAATTTACTATTATTTGATTTGGGATGGGTTCGGCCAAGTGATTTCTTTTCGGTGCGACAACTTATACCCGAATATTTGGACAATTCTCGAAAAGTTGGGGTCGGGAAAAGTTCAGGATAAGAACGGGGAGGGAATCGGGTAAAGTCTAGATTTCGGAAAGTTTTTGCTTGATAGCAAACAGTACGCATACAAATAAGAACCCAACACGCAAACAAAAGACATGATTGGTTAATTAAGATTATCTATGTTGTGGATGCGGGGATGGGACCAATTTTTTAAGGTTCATAGAATTTGGTACACATACCATATGTCTTTATATGAGTGACCACTTTTTTTTGTTTGTTTGTTTTTTTAGATACGGATCGAGCTATGAAGGGAAAACTTGGAAAATTACGCATACGAGTACGGAAAATGGTAGTATGTCCGCAACGAGAAAAAAGGAAATCAGGTCCCGTAGGATCCTTTTTTTTTTCAAATTGTGTTAGCCTTGATATATTTTTTCAGGCATGCGTAAATTTATACGTATTGGAGCCAACCTAACGTCTAAAATTTACACGGTGAAATTTCAATAATTTGGCGCATTGTACCGAATCAATACTGTAAATTTCACGAATTTTCCAAGTGATTCGAGTCCGTTGTAGAATTGCGTTACATTACCCTAGCCGATCTCCCCGGCGTGAAATTTATACGTGGGCTGATTACCAAAAGCCTACAAATTTTCGCTATTGTCACTGTGAAGGGTCAAGAAATCAATCGTTAATTTGCGTGATCACCGTAAATTCGTTAAATTTCTCAATTCAATCCTCACGTTGCGTGTATTTAGACTCGTCTCAAATTATAGACATCGTGACCCAAAACGTGCAAATTCTCATGTGCTACATTAAAAAAAAACGTCGGTGGCTCGACACAACCCGAAAAAATTTGTCTCTACAGGAACCTGATTTTCCATTCTCTCTGTCCACAAGGACCACACATCTGTGCACGACATCAACCGGTAGTTAGGGTATTCATATCAATCACCCTATCTCTATCCCCACAAATACTATTAAAAATACATATCCCTACTTTACAAAGAACTAAATTCACAATACTCTACATCAAGATCCCTATCTCTATCCTTACAACATTAAAATATTCATTTTTCAACTAATTTTTAAATTCAAATTTTACTCCAACTAGCTATATTTCAACCAAGTTATATTTCAACCGCTATATTCCGAACACACACATTTTTCCAAAATTATTTTTAAAATTTAAAATTTTACTCCAACGTAGCTATATTCAAACACACACATTTCTTTCAAAAAACTTACTTTTTAAATTCAAATTTTAACTCCAAATTCGCTATATTTCAACCCTAGCTATATTTCAACAGAAGAGGAAGAAAAAAAAATAAAATCGTTTCAAAAAAAAAAAAAAAAATGTAAGTGATAGCTACAAATTGTCACTCCCGTATCTCAAAATAGCTGACACTTTTCATCCACCCCAACGTAGGGTGGGGATAAAGTATATCCGACGCATGAGTAGCTTTTTACTTCTTCCCTATTTTTTCTCCCTACGTAGTGTATAATAAAGCAGACATAAAAGACTCGACGGCTAATACCCTTACGTATCTCACAATTGAGTAAGTGGGAGACACATGTGTACTTTTTGGTCTCACCATAATTGCTGGTAATTAATGTAGTCTCACCAGTAAGCTCTTTATTATTATTCCATTCAATGTAACCGATGAAGTTGTTAAGAAAAATTATAAATTATTTTATTGGACTTTTAATTTTCAAAACATTATTTATTACGTTTTTACTTTAAATTTTTAAACCGCACTCTCCTCGCGTGTTCCGGGATCCGTCTGACGCGCACGCGCACCTTCGTGTAGCACTCCCCCCCTGTTTTTTCTACCTCCGACCTTATTTATTAACCGGACAAGTTCGCCCGTCTCTGGGGGCAAGCACGGCCGGGCGCCTACGGCCCCTCCCCCCCTCCCCCCGAAAACGTATAAATTTAAGTTTTTACCTACGATATTTCGACTCAATAGTATATATATATATATATATATATATATATATATATATATATATATATATATATATATACTTCCTGGACGTATTAAGCCATGAAGTATATTGTATTTATAAATACAATTAGTGTTTTGCGTTCTAAATGCTTAATCTACAGTAAAACTCGATGCAAACGATCGTAATAATCCTAAAGACTATTTTTTTGTATTACTCTTATTACTTTTTTTTGTAAAGCATCTAAAACAATATTTCCGCTCCGAACCTAAATTTCGGATATTTAACGCTCCAACCGAGCTCGAATAAAAATTAAAACATTAAAACACCACATTAATTTATATATTTTTGGCAATTCCATCACTAAAATTGGAAACAAAAGGATTATTATTAGTGTTGGGAAACGTGTTCAATGGAAAATTATGACTTTGAAGCGGTCGTTCTATTCGTAGTGAATCGCTCGCGTAAAGGCAGATCTCTGGACTACACAGCTATCTCGATGCGTAATACACAATACCCCGCTATGAATTAGTATCATGGGATACATGTCATTACGTAGATAGCTTCCTAAGTTAGGGAGCCCCTGGGTGATGTAATTTTCCGACTTTTAAAATCGTCTCCGAAAATAAAATTGTAAGCATTTTAGGAATAAAATAGATAAGTTCATTAAATATAAATGTAAGCAGTAGATAAATTTTTTACATCGTCAAGGTAATTATTTTATCATTTTTGTTATAATTGTTGAATGTGAAGTTATAAATCGATGGATATCTATATTTTTTGTTATGATTTAGAATGTCAAGTTATTCTTCTTAAACAAAAATAGTCATGCTAATTATTTTATTATTCATTTACTTTTCTGTTATTGTTTTATAACTATAGCATTGCTTATTGACAATGTCTAAAATCTTCGATAGAAAAATCGGATCTTAATACGGGCAATCGAGTTTCGGTAAGCGATAACTCTGCGTACTCGACCGTTGAATTTGTTGATGATTTATACCGGAGCCTAATGTCGATTGAACACCGTCTACGTACCTAGTAGTAATTCGGCATCGGGCGTTTTAATGTAGTTTCAGTATCATGTAGTATTTACGATCCTTTATGCGAACCCATTGCAAGTATGAGTCAATCATGTGATGTCATTGACGTTTGTGGTCAATGACTTGAAATTGTTATGAGATTACTACTACATGGTGTCATTATGACCAGTATGCGCGAACAATGGAATCATATAAGATCAAGTAAAGTCAGTGTTTGACTGCCACCTGCTGTAGAAAGCTCATTGAAGCACTTATACCGAACTCGAGGGTATCGGAACCGATGTGAGCCGTGTATTTTCAGTAATAACCACTTTGCTGGCGTCAAATACAGCTCCTCGGAGCTGATGCTGGTTTTGAACTCGTTAGGCACGATAGCTATTGGCTTAGAAAGATCAAAACTGCACAGTTGTTGCCGTCATTACGATTGATTAGCCGGGCCATACCCACATCACTTATACAAATGAATATTCGACCCTTCGATTTTAAATTCATAATTTGCTTATAAAAATAGCAATGATATTACAAAGAGAGAAGGATGCGGACCGTTTGCAATGGAGCACTGAAAGGCAATATCCATGGCGCTTTTCTGAGAGCCGACGATAGCCACTTTCGCTTCCCTTTGACCAGTTCCGCCGCGGAGGTGTTGTCCATGTCGGAGTACTCCATGGAGTGCATCACCTTGCCATCGAACACTTCAGGTCCCATACCCGGTTCAAATTCGGGTAGTGTTCGGTACATCACTGAAACGTCCAACGCAAAGGGATCACAAACTCCACTTTCGTGTATCTGCATCATAATGATGTCATCATACAATTAATACTCTATTTTACACTTTTAAATACATATTTTATTTTAATTTAAAAATATCTCTATCTAACATTTAAAATGTGATCGCATTTCCAATTTTAAATAATACAAAAAAAAATATGCTTAAAATTCGTAGAAAATCTAAAATTATTGCTATGTAAATATAAAGTAAATTGAACAAAATCTATTTGATTTAACAAGTTATTTTTTCTAAATTCTAAATATCTAAAATAAAGCTA